>CM028325.1:35145973-35745973 GCA_016647705.1 Eucommia ulmoides | reverse complement strand
TTTTAAACATATTACAAGGCTTGTAACCTAATGGATATCTAATTTACCTTCCTTGTGTAAGGTCTAAAGGTCACTCTTTCTCCAACATATGTATAAAAAAAAAGAAAAAAGATAATGACACTTTTAGTATTTGACAAATGGTTTTGGTGCTCAATTGTACCCCATATTTGAAAGTAGACACATTAGTCCCTCACATTTCATTGTTTCAATTTTGCTCGAATTACTATTCTATTAAGGTCAATGACTTAATGGTAACGATCAAAGGGTATTTTGGTTATTTTGCATTCAAATCTGATTTCTACTATTTAGCTTATATAGATTAATTACACTTTGTACCCCCATTATTTTTAAACTTATATTTTGTATTCTTAACTTTTTAAATAACTAAATTTATCTCTTACCTTACCCCACTCTCTACCGTCACCACCAACCACCAACTACCACCACCAACGACACTCGCCACCACCACCACCAATACCCCCCCGCCCGCCGCCAGAGATATAATATAATTATATTTTATTTTGTTATTTTGTTTAATAAAATGGTTAATTTTTTTTTTTTTTTAAATGAGGATGTTAGCGTAAAAAGATAGGGGAGTTGGTGGCGGGCGGTGGGCGGGTGACGGTTGGTGGTGGTGGTGGTGGTCGCGGTTGGTGGTTGGTGGTTGGTGGTGGCGATTGGCGGTGATGGGTGGCAGTTGGTGGTGACGGTGGTGGTGGCAGTGGCGGCAACGATGGTGGGCAGTTGGTGGTAGTGATGGCGGGTGACGGTGAAACTATGGGGTAGAGTGAGAAATAAATATAATTATTTAAAAAATCAAGAGTACAAAATATAATTTTGAAAATAATAGAGTACAAAGTATAATTAATCTATATAACCAAATTTGAACGCGAAATAACTAAAATATCCTTTGACCATTACCATTAACCTTAATAAAATAGTAATTGGAGTAAAATTGAAACAATTTTGAAATGTGAGAGACTAATGTGTCTATTTTCAAATATGGGAGTATAATTGAACACCAGACCAAGTTGTAAAGAATCAAAATTGTTATTATCCCAAAAAAAAAAACCCGTTAAAACTGAAACCTTGGGGGACCAAAGTGATATTTTTGTCAAATTTCACAGTGCAAAAGTGTCAAAAATCCCAGTAATTATCCAAGAAGTTGTACAGAAAGAGCAAAAGATGTATGGACATATTTTGAAAGTGGTCGGGCCAAAGCAACGTTGTCTTGTAGGTCAATTGGCGTGCCCCTCTCTCTCTCTCCTCTTTTCTACAATATCACGACATCCAATTTTCCACCTCACAAATTAAAAATAAAAATAAAAATAAAAGTTCACACTTTAATCATGATACCCACCACCTCACCGCTCATTGATTCAATAGCCTCCTTCCCCATCACGGTCCTTTTCATCTTTTCCATAAATGTTTTTTGAATACCAGATCAATTTTACATACATCTCGACTAATTATTTATCTAAAAAGTCTTAAAAATATACTATTCCACATCGATTTGATATGTTTAAAATATTAGTTGTAGAATATTCGACAAAAGAATCAAACCCAGATCGACAAAAATAAAAAAATAGAGAACGAGTATCTTTTATATATGTTAGTTGTGAATATTCGACAAAAGAATCAAACCCAGATCGACAAAAATAAAAAAATAGAGAAGGAGTATCTTTTATATACCTTATAATGTTAAAGAAAACGAGTTCTTTCAAACTTATAATTAGTTAAAATGGGATGCATTTTAGGACAACTCCTCCATGACTTTATTAATTAGCTTAGATAACTTTCTAAGGACTACATAGTATATACTAATATAATGTAAGAAAAATAAAATTAAATAGATATTTCTTCTTAAATATCTACTAATATTTTTTTATTATCAAAATTACCCCTAAATACAAATAACCCTAAATCAGATTATAAATTAATTTTTTTTTTTATCTTCTTCTTCATTCTCTCTCTCCTTCCACGCCACTTTTTTCATCGGCGCCGTCATGCTCTCTCACTGCCGCACCTCTCTTTCTCCAATTTATTATTAAATTTATACATATAAAACAAGGGCAATATTTTTTGTTGGCACTAATTGAATTTAGGTAGCCCTTAAAAATGTTTGTTTGTTTTTTTTTTTTTTTTTTAAAAAATTTAAGAGCCTTCAACAAAAAGCCCTATAATAGGAAATATTTTTAAAAAAATTGTTTTCATCGTAACTTTAATTTCATTTTTAAATTTTCATTTCACATAGATACAAAGAAAGATCCAAGTTTATTTAATAAAAATTCTATTAATTATTTCTTTTTTCTTTTAAATAATTTTAAATTTTCTATCTATTATTTTTATCATAATTTTTTATTTTTATTTTTTTATAAGAGGTGAGGCATTCCTATTGCAAGGCTTAAAGGAACTAGTTTATCTTTATCCTACTTTAGTAGTGTTCTTAGTAGAGTCAGTATTAGAATTTTTTGTAGCGCTGTATTGTTTCGGTGCCATGTTCCGGACGTTTTTTATATATCAGGGTTTGGGATAGTCCTTGATATAACCTATTGGGGTTGCGCAAATCTCTGTAAGGTGTGTAAACGATATTAATTGCTTGTAATGACTCTTTTTTGGAGGTCTTGCAGACTATACGACGAGTCTCTTGTTGTGTAATTAGGAAAATCCTTCCTCTTAATTATAATATAATTAATTGTCTATTAAACGATTCCATCCCGATTCCAAAAATAGTTTGGGAGGTCTTGTTTAGTTAAAAATTTGTTAAATAAAAATAAATTTTGATTTGATCTATAATATTCCATTTTTATGAAATATTTGAAGAAAATATTTTATTTTGAAAAAAATTATATAAAATTTTATCCCTCAAAGTGATCTATTACTTTAATATCACATATTTTTATCATTTCATATTCAAATTGCCCACCATCAAAATGACAAAAAGTTAAATCTAAATAAATTTTTAAGCAACAAATTAAATTAATAATTAAACCACTTTACCAACGAGGTGTAGAGACACACTTGAACCAAAACGGTTAAGAGACCTCTGCAATGTCAGAAATCGAGCCTGCAAAAAAAAACATTTGTTGAGAAGGACAACCACGCACTCCGAACGAGACTTGTCTTACACCCTGTGTGGGTCGAATATGCGGAAATACATTTGTTGAGAAAAACAACCAGACACCCGAACGAGACTTATCTTATACACGGGAATGGGAACACTCGCGAATATATATATATATATATATATAACATTTAACTGGTTAATTAGAATCGAGAGTATTCTGATTAAAGTAATAATCTACAGTCAAAGAAAATAACCACTAAAAAAGAAAGAAAAAAAAAACATGCGTGTAATTAATCATCAAATCATTCATCGGCCACGCCTTCAAGTGAAAGCTGCTTTAACCATTCAAACGTTCTGTGACGCGACATCGCTTGCTTTCTCTTCTTCTTCTTCTTCTCCTCCTCCTCCTTCCTTGTTTCTTCAGAAGCTTCATTCATCAGATTCATGCCGCCGCCGCTCTTACGTATTATAACTGTTGCCGGACGTACATTCTCAACCGCGTTTACCGAACATTTACAATCGCTAAACAGCCCGCCGTTTTTACCCAGGAATCGATTCTTCTTCTTCGTTTTGTCGCTGACGGTGCTGTTTATGCTACAACTGCTATTCCGGCTGCCGGAATTGTTTGAATAGTAGTTGTTAATCCCACGCGCTTTGAGGTTTTGTAATTCAATCTCGGGTCCTTTCACCAAACCCACCCGGAAAATGCTCCAAACGGTTGATTTTTGGGTCGGGTTGCGCATATTCCCGGGTCGGAAGTTTTGGATTCGGATCTGGGGTGTTGGACTCGGGTGGGAATGGAATTGGTTTCGGAATTTATTAGGGTTGATTCCGGGGGCGGTGGCGGTGGTGGAACTGCCGCTGCTGGCGGAATTATGGCTCCTAATGCTGCTACTTCTACTGCTGTGGCCCGTAAACCCACCCGAATGAAAATGATCCATGGATTCGGACCTCGACAGGCTCCGACTCTTAACCCAACAATCTCTCCGTAACTGGGTCAACCCGCTGTCGGAACTCGCCGAAACAGAGTGCCGCCACGGCATAATTTGGCCCTTGAAGAACACCTCGTCCGCGGCGCACATTACGGGTTCCGACGAAATAGCCCCGCCCCATGATCGGAAATTGAAATCCTCCTGGGTTTCAATCACTCTCGCTTCTTCCTTACCCGATTGATCCTCTTCATAAATGGGTAAATCACACAGCGACAATGCTTCTTCTCCTTCCTCCTCCTCCCCCTCCCCTTCCAATCCTCCATTTTCTTCTTCTTTAACCCTGTCTGAAAGTATCCATTTTTCCTCGCTACAGTCCGCCATTGCTGATACCACGAGCTTTGAAAGACGGGTTCGAGTTTTATAGAGAGAGAAGTTGATATTTTAGAGAGAGAGACAAGTGGGTCTCGAGGAGGGAAAGCATTAAAAATGGAAGGAAATGGTAGTGGAGAAGAGAGTAATGCAGGCGACCCAAATATATGTTCCTTTCTTCATTCGCAATAAAGATTAGAGAGATAGAAAGGGGACTGCTGATGCTCACACGCCGGCCTCCATCAACCATCCCTTTCAAATTTAAAGTATTTGTTTCGATTAAATTACACTTTTACACCTAAACTTTTAATTTTATTACGTTGCAACTTAATTTTATCCAAATTGTGTACAATAGACTCGGTTAGCTAGCTACAAACAAAACATAATGGAAGCGTTCAAAATTTATATGCACGTATTTTGGTTAAAATTGATCAATCAACGACAACTAAGTTTTTGTCCCACTTATGTAAGGTCAATTACATAAATTCATTTACGTCTCAGTGCTCGATCGAGGATCATCCCCTCTTTCAGGATTAATGTTCTCAAATCAGTTCTAATAGTCTCGTCCCAACTGTTCTTAGGTCTACCTTTTCTTCTAGTAGTCCCCTATACTTGAACTAAATCATATTTTCTCATTAATGTTTCTATGGATCTTCTATGCACATGCTCAAACAATTGTCAGCGATTTTTTTAATCTTCTCTTTAATTGGTGTTATTTCTAATTTCTCTCTAATCAATCAACAACTAAGATATAGTTGTCCGTGTACAGTACAAGTTACTATAAACTTAAGGGAAGCAAAGTGTAATTTAGCTCATTATTTTCGAAGGCGATAGATATAAATGAATGAGTGCTGCTTTTGCCTCCCTAGTGTGGGGACGGCTATATTACAAATGCTGCATGCTCGATTCATATGATAACAAAGTAATAATTTTTTTGTAGGGGTTAAAAAAAAAATTAAAAAATTCATAATTGTAAATTTTAAATTTTGCTTTTCATTATCTATCAGCACTCATGATTTCTTGATCCAAGCAACTATAAGGATAAACAATAGATGTGCGAATTAACTAATCAGAATAGGAACCCACAATGAAACAAAAATGTATTTTCTTGAGGAATCCCCGGAGAGGTTAGAAAGACTTCTCACTGTCGAAATGAAGAACGAAACCCGTTCGCATAATCTTCAGTTTTGTTGTTTCTCTTTTTTCTATAAAAAAAAAAAAAACTCATTCTCTACGGTAATATTTTAAAAAATAAAATAATTTTGTTAAAAATTTAAAATTATTGAAAAAATTTACTTTGAAAAAAATTACAATTATTTTAATACATTTAAATAATTTTAAATTTCTGAAAAAAATACTACAACGAGTGGACTGTACGACGAAAACTTTTAATTTTTTTCTTTTTTTCTTTTTTTTTTTTTTTTTTTTTGTGTTGCTAAAAATTAAAAAAACGAGAAAAAAAAAAAAAAAAAGAGAAGAAAATTGGTTGGAGTGGTAGAAGGGTCATGAACAGCTTTGTCCGGCATTGTCTGTATATGACAGTAATGTAACATGAATTCATATCTATCCCCTTTATGTTGTGAATTCAAACAGTGAACACACATTTATTTATTTATTTACTTATTTATTTAATTTAATTTGTCATGTCATGGGGAGCTTGTGAGTGAACGTATGATCCATCATTTATACACCTTTTTATTTATTTATTATATATTTTTAAAAATTTTTGGGAGAATTTGCCTTTGCTTAGAAGCCACGTAAGGAATGCTTGTACAATACATTTTTCGTATATTGCTATTGCTTGTGAAGGGTATATCGGTAATTTGCATATCGAGTAATCCTCTTTCTACATTACAATTGTAACGGCTGCATTGGTCTTGTATTTTTTGAACTGAATCTACGTGATCCAAAATACTTAAGTCAAAATACTAATTGTAGTCCATAAGTGAGAGATACTCTGTGCTCTCACATCGAAAGTATTACAGAAAGATATGGATTACTACATGTACTTTGACTTATACATTTGGAGTTACGAGGAGTCGGGCGTTATAACAATTAACAATTGAAATTGAAGAGAATTAAAACACCAAGAAAGTAATAAGAAAAATCAATTAGTTGCTTTTAACCCTATACTTTAATCTTATTTTATCTAATCCTATCTATTTTAAAAATTTTAATTTGGTATTTAGAGAAAAATTAATATGTTGTTAACAATGTATGAACTATGAAATGGTTTAAAAATTTTATTTGTAAATTTAATATTTAAATATAAACAAAATCTCAAAAGAATATTCACTTTATTTTCTGATAATTTTTGGTTAAATTAAAAAAAAAAAATTGAAATTAAAATTTAGAGTAAATAAAAAGAGACAAAAGATAAATTTTTAAAATAGAGAAGATAAAGTGAAACAAGAAATGTAGATTAAAGACAAATGCCCCCCCCCCCCCCCCCCCCCCCCCCCACCCATTTATATACTTTTGACAATTGTAAAATTTATATTGAAAAAAATACTTTTGAAAATTATAATTTATTCAAAGGGACAAAATAGTCATTTTATAAACACAAACATTTTTAATCATGAAGAGTAATTCTATATATACATCTCTTTTTACTAAATATACACTCTAAATAAAAAAATTAAATAATTTTAAAATTACTATTTTACCCTCTTAAAAATATTTCTATTTTTTTTCCTTTTACTTTTTGTTTCAAAAAGAAAATCACTGATCCCCCAGCCGGTAACCTCTACCCCCACATCGTCGTCGGCAGACGGGTGCGAGAAGAAAAAGAGATGAAAGTGTTTAAAAATAAAAAGTTAAAAGAATATGTTAGTAATAAAAAAGGTGAAATGGTAATTTTAATATTTTTTTTTTTCTTCTTCTTCTTCTTGTTATTTGTTATGCTTTATTACATGTCATAGATTCTGATCATTAAGTCATCTGTCTCTCCCCCTGCAGTACAGTAGGGGCACAACAAACAGTTGTAGAAGAACCTGTTGTTGCATCTGGCTTTCCTGTAAAAGGGTCAAATCTGATGCTTTTTTATTACAGCACCTCTTTCCCTTTCTATGACCTCTCTATTACCCCTTTCTTTAACTTTTAGTCTTTTCCCCTGTCTCCTGGTTTCTATTCTATGTTACAAATTTGATTTTCCAAAGTAAAACAGCCCTACCGACTACAGACGCGTTAATACCATTTACACCTTCTTAACTTTTTTGATATTTCACACACACCCCCTAACTTTCAAAACTACCACGGAAACCCCTTGCCGCCTGGCGGGGCTTTTTTTAATGAACTGACTATTTTATCTTTACTAATTCAGACCAAAAAAATAATAAAATAATCCAAAATAGTGAATGACCAAACTATCCTTTCATTCTTCATTCTTCTTCTTTGTTTCTCTCAGCACCACCGAACCACAGCACCACCGAATCAAACACCACAACACCATGATCTCCACCATCGCCAAACCAAAGACCACTTCCACCACCGTCTCCACCATCGCCGAACCAAACACCATTTGTGAACCCATATCCCTGAAGGCCTCAAACCAAAATTGTAATACCCCGAAAATTTATATTTATTATTTTATATAAGTTTAATATTTTTGAGCTATTTTTATATATTATGAAATTTTTTGGATATTAGTGTACCTTCATGAATTTTTAAAGGGGTAAAATTGTAGTTAATTATAAAATAATGAAATAGTAAATATAATGATTACTATCCATTACTATGGTTTTGGGATTCTAAAAATGAAAATAGATGTCTTGATTGTAGAATGCAAACAAAAAAATGGAAGTAAATGTGTCTTACTCATGGAGTGCCAACAAAAAAAAAATGAAAGTAAATAAAGATAAGAAGAGAATAATAATAGTTTATGAGCTACGGTAATAGGAAAAAGGGGGATTACCACAAGTTATATAAATATATATATATATGCATGAAAAGGTTCATGAAATAAAAAGAAGGTTGAAGTGTTCCATTCATTTTTATATATACACATGAACTTGAGAAAGATGAAGATGTGTTTTCTTTGGGGAATGGCAGACGACGTGGCAGAAAGAAAGAAGAAAATAATTCACTCGACTTTAATTCATCATTTCAGGTAATTTCTAACTTTTTTAATATAATATTTAATTTTTTTATTGAGTGATTCATGGTAAATTGTTGTTGAATTTTATCTGTTAAATTACATGAAATAATTATGGTTATGTGAAAATTATGTGAAAATCATGTCAATGTGTTTTATGTGTCGTATTAATTAAATGCACGTATTAGAGGAGGTTAGAGTTCTACTGAGCGCTGACTCATAACCCCATAGTTTTGATTGCAAAGCCGGTGAGAACGAAACGACGACAAAGATTATATAAGAAAGTTTGTTTGTAATAATTATAATTAATATTTACTGTTATAAAAACTGACTCGATAAATTGAATATAATTATTGTCGTAGTATTATAAAATTTAAATCGATAATTATAATTGTCGCCATAATTGTATATCAAATTACGAATTTAAACGTTAGTATTAAATTGATTGGCGCTAGGAATTTATTTGGATATTTAAAAATAATGTGGTGACAGGAATTTTAGCTGAATTTCTAATTAATTTGTAATAGTTGAATTTATTATTTACCGGTGTAAAAATTGAATAAATCAATTTGATATTGTGATTGTCGCCGTTGTTTGAAAAATTTATCGGATTTTATAGAATGAAAATTTTGGTCAGTCGGTCGCATTGTAAATTAAAATATTTTTATTAAAACGAATTTTTAAACTCTTATCGTTGTCGTATTATAAATTTACTAGATTTTATAGAATGAAATTTTGGTCAGTCGATTTTAGTGTTAATTTTTCCAAGGAGAGACTGCGTAGCAGCCCTGGGAAACCGGGTTGTTACAAAAACACCACCGCTGAACACCATCACCAAACCGAACATCACCACCGCCAAAGCAAACAACAGTCAAGAGAGAGAGAGAGAGAAACTTTACTTGAGAACTGAGATCGACAATGGCCGTTGCTTCGACCAGAGCAACTTCGGTGATGGAGAGAGAGAGAGAGAAGGACTAGAGCAATTTCAGCGATAGAGAGAAAATGAGGAAGAGAGAGAGATAAGGACTTGTAGCGGTTGGTTGCCCCAAGCCCTAACCGCTATACGCCTCGAATCGAGCCTTTGATGTTGTTCCATGGATGCCTGTTTCGTAGAAGAACAAGAGGAATCGCAATCTCTACTGCTTTTCAAATACATTGAATGACCCAAAATTCAAAATTCTCCATTCTTTCTCTTCGTCCTCGCTTTCTCTCCTCTCGCTCCCGTTCTTTTCTCTGTGGTTTTGGGAGATGTAAGATGGGTTTTCGCCGTAAAATGGGTTTTCGCCGAGCATCATCTCCACTGAACCAAATGAACAAGGAAATGGATGAAGACGGTGATGATTTGGGGCTAGAAATCAAAATCTCCTTTCGCGAATCGGTCTTTTGGTGGTTCATGATTTTCATCTCTATCAGATCTATAGCCTCTGTAAGTAGAAACCATAGCGACCTCCGTCATTTTCTCCTATCGACAACCTGAACCCATAGCCACTGCCGCCATCATTTTTCTTGCTCGTCCAGTCGAAACCCTAGCCGCGGCCACCATTGTTTAACCTCCTACTGCAAATCAATTTCATCAGTCGTTCTCTTAGAATCCCTAGTTTGGCTATGGTGGTGTTCGGTGTTGATGGTGTGATTGGTGGTGTTGAGTTCCATGTGTGCACTTCAAAGTTCGGCGATGGTGGTGTTCGGCGATTTGATTCTTAATGTTGTTGAGGATTGTAAGGTGTTGATGGTGGAAATAGAAAAAAGAAAAAAAAAATGGTAAACATAATGAAAGAGAGAAATAAGGGCAATTTGGTCAATGAATTAATTGAACAAGGGTAACAAAGACATTTGATGAGCCGATGCATTGGTCAAATTGGTCAAAAATTACAAATTTGACTTTCAGGGGTATTTTCGGAATATAAAATGAACAGGAGGTCTCAATGTCCTTTGACGAAATAGTTCAAGAGATCTCCTATGTAATTTTTAAAATTGAAGGGATTCCCGTGATTCCGGTCAATAGTTGAGAGGGTGTAATTGGTATTAACATGACTGTAGAGCGCCATGCACGGGGTTCGAGAAAGTGTTAGACTACTCGGACTACTTAAATTTATTATACGCAGTCTTGTTTTATTTTGCAAGAAGTTATCTTCATGACTCGAATCCGTGATCTCTTGGTCATGCGATAACAATTTATATTGTTGCGTCAAGTCTTCTCTTCTTATAAAATAACTTACTAAACGTGAGCTCAAATTAGATCTTCAATTCTACACACCCGACTTTTTGGTCACCAAATCTTCGAGTCTAAACACCGAAAATTCGGTCGCTAGTGGTCAAGGAGTGCTGAGTATCGGACCATATTCTATCACTAACCATATTATTAAATAGAAAAATTAAAATTTAGTTAATATTAACTCATAAATTGAGCATATTTAAATAATTAAAATTTATAATTTTGTTGAAATTATAAAGCTGAATTTATTAAGTATTTTTTTTATAAATATTTTTGGTACTATTTAATAATATTAAAAATTAAATAATAAAAACTTATAAATTTGTTAAAATAATAAAAGCGAAATTTATTAAGTATTTATTTTTTAATTAAAATTTTTATACAGATTAATTTCTAAAATATTTTTTAAATTGCTTTTTAGAATTCAATTTACTGTAAAAAAAATTCAATTTAATACTTTTTCATTATATAATTGACGGAGGTAAATTTAGTCATGAAGATCACATGTGCATGAAGACTCCTCCCTAAGTCCAAGTATCGATAATGGTCCGGGCTGAGGTGTCCGGGCACCCTTAGCTCGAATATATGTGAACGTACATCATTTTGTGCGATTTTATACCTTTAAACTTAAGTTTGTTAATCGTTCGAATAGTGTAAATAACTATAAATATATATATTTTTTTAATTTATGTTTGTTTATGAAAATGAATCAAAACGGCGTTAAGATGGGACAAATCGGAGTTAAAACGAATAAACTATTGAAAACCGAACAAAAACCAAAAAAACTATATTGAATTGTTTGATCTCTTAAATATATCAAAAGTTAATTTATTTTATATGGTTTTGTAGGTTTTTGAAAAGCGAACAAAATGACGTTAATTTGGAGTGAATCGGATAAAAAATGAGCAAACCGAACAAAAGACGAACAAATGGGACTGCAACAGTACCGAGTTGAACTGAGTCAGATACAGTTCCAGAGCAACTACAGTGGGGGGGTCCACTTGGCTTATGTCAGCAGCCCCCTTCAACTTTTAGTTCTTTTCATTTTCACCCCTCTTAATTCTTCTTTTGACCATTTTGTCACCAAAATATCTAAGATATTTTGGCTATAAATATGACTTGGGGTTGAGATAGAATATATAATTGTCACCAGAGAAATTCATCTTAAAAGGATGTCAATCTTCAATAATAAGAGTTTATTTTCTTTAAATATGAATTTCTAATTTTCTTTTATTAAGATTAAGGATGAAACCATATGTAATTAATTAAATTGTTATATTGTATTGATTCCAAATAATTTGCAATTAATGTTTATGGTTTTTGCTTCAATTAAATAAATTATTTCATTTTTAATATCATGTATTATTGATTGTTATGAATTATTTAATTAACTGGATTTGCATTGTAAAATAAATAATATTTTTTGATTATATGTTTTCCATTAATTTGTATACATATAATGCTTAAGAAATTATATTTTCAATACAAATAAAAATCAACTTGAGATTTACGTCAGACTTAATTTCTAAAATCTTAAGAAGACAATAAGATCCGGATCTAAAACTATCACTAAAAATTTGGAGTCAACACAAAAATAAAAACAAATTAATTATATATCGATGGATTCTAAAATCTTAGTATTTTTCCATCTTAAATCAAACTAAATTGTCATTTCACTGTTTATCTAATTTTTCATTTCTTAATCACAAAATCAACATCATCTTGAACTAGATTATAATTAAATTAAATTGGATAAATTTAGTTTCTTATAACCAATCCTCGTGGGATCGACCTCGCTTCCTTCAATCTAGACTACAATTGATTTGTACGTTTGCAAGTAATTTTAAAATAGGATAGAACAACAAATTCTAAACCATAGGACATAACAAGAAATTCTGAGCCACAACAATATGCAAAAAGGGGAGCCTCCGACCATCTCCTCCACAATCTCCAAGTGTGAGTAAGGTCCGAGCACCCTCAACTCGGTTATTTACAAAAAGGGGAAGCCTTCAAACCTCTCATCTCCCCCATCTTGAAGTATGAAGATTGCTCCGAGCTGTGGAGCCCGAGCACCCTTAGTCCGACATAGGCGAAAGGGTTAGCCTCAAACCCTTCACTCTACCAGGGCGTCCCAAGTATGAAGAAGTTGCCAAGATGAGGGCTCCGAGCACCCTCTGCTTAAACATATGCACAAGGAGTGTCAATTGGTGATCCAACCACCATGGCCGAGCTGAGGTGTCCGAGCACCTTCAGCTCGGACATATTAGGAATGGGGGCCCTCAAGTGAAGATTTAAGGTACAACACCAAGCTGAGGTATGCGAATACCCTTAGCTCAGACATCATCCAAACGGGGGCTCAAACAAAGAATGGGACAACATGGTCGAGCTAAGGAGTCCGAGCATCTTCAGCTTGGACTTTCTCTAAAAGGGCGTCCAAAATGAAGATCGAAGCTACTTGGTCGAGCTGAGGGGTCCGATCACCCACAGCTTGGACATTATCCATAAAGAGGGGGCCTCAAATGAAGAAGTCTCTTGGTTGAGCTGAGGTGTTTGAGCACCCTCAGCTCAGATTATCTCCAAATTGGGAACCCTCAAGTGAAATTAAAGATGCAACACCAAGTTGGGGTGTTCGAGCACCCTCAGTTCGGACTTACACAAGATGGGGAGCCCACAAAAGGAAATGAAGCCACAACGCTAAGCTGGGGTGTCCAAGCACCCTTAGCTCGGACTTACGCGAAATGGAGCCTCTCAAATGGAAATTCAAGTTATTTCGTCGAGCTGAGAGTGCTCAGAGCTGAGGTGCCTGAGCACTCTCAGCTCATACTTATGCATAAAGGAGCCTCTTATTTTCACATTGAAGACCAACGAGCCGAGCTAAGGGGTCCGAGTACCTTTAGCTTGGATTTCCCTACATATGAAGCCTCTTAAGGCTGTCTTGAAGCTCCCGACGTCGTTTTGGAGCCATCTCCACCTCCTGATCATCCAGATGGACTAAAAATGAGCCATTACTCTCCATTTCAAGTGGGCCGGCTCATGGACTTCTACAAATAGGTCTAAAAGCCCAGTCCAGGTGTTTAAGATCTTAATCTGCAAACTCATTGGCTGCCAATTGAATTAAACTAATTAACCAGGCTGAGGTTCCTAATTTCGCAGTGTTAATTGAGTCATGCATCATATAATTAGCCCTTGGCACCCAATGCCTAAAGGTACTTGCTTCTATATATTTCACTCTAGAGTATATTTAGTCTTTTCTCCCCAGATACTTATTCTTACGCAGGACGGGTCTTACCGAGCACAACTCCGATAGGCCTTTGTGTAGATGCTCAAAGTGTTAATTTGGAGCTCAGCTCAGAGATCGGAACAAAGTCTAGAGAGGAATTCAACTCAGAGTCTGAACAGGATCTCAGAACCTACCTAATGAGGAGCTCAGGTCAGATCGCAAGGATTTCCAAAACATCAGAAGTTCATTGATCTCGAATCACCAGTACGTCACCTCTACGCCAGCAATAAATTCACACGAGTCACCTGTCCAGACTATACCGAAGGTGTTCAACAATTTTTGACACCAACAATAATTATTTTCTCAATTTAATAATTTCTATATATTTAAATATTTGTATAATATTACTTTACTTAAATATATTAATAGATAAATATTTAATAATCTTATAATAAAAATAATAAATAAATGAATAACTTAAAATTTTAAATAATATTTCAGTAAAATTTATATTTAAAATGATTGTTTCATTTATCAAAAGACACTTAGTAATATTGTTAGCACAACCAATTTTAAGAGTTTAAACTAGATATAATTTTGACAAATAATAAAAATACCTCTGCAATTTTTTTAATACTTATTTTTTATTTATTTATTTATGTTAATTTCTCACATTTTATTATTAAACTATCCATAATATATACACACACACACACACACACACACACACACACACACACACACATATATATATATATATATATATATATATATATTATTTTAAAATTTCAATCTTGTACCATTTCTATCTCTCTTTTGTATATTTATTTTATTTTATTTTAAAAAAAGTTAAAAAAATAGATTTTTTTTTTAATTTTTTTTTTTTGCTATGTTTTATATTTTATTTATTTATTTATATAAAACAAGTAATAAGAAGACTAAAAATAATATATATTAAAACTATTGGAGCAAAATAAAAAAGAAAAAAAAAAAAAAAGAAAAGAGAGAGAGAGAGTGTAGATCAAAATAATAATAAAAAATTAATAAAAATAAGAAAAATATATTAGAAGAATATTTTTATAAAAAAAAAAATGAAAAAGAGTGTTTTTAAGTATTATTATTATTAATATATGAATATGAACTTTGATCCATTAAGTCGAACTCTAGTCACTAAAATATTATCTGTCATTGTCTATATATAAATTATTTTTATATTTCCTTGTAAAAATATTTGTTCAAATATTGTCTATGTTGATAAAACTTAATCAGTTCTTGTCTGACTCTTCGAATCATCGTTTTTTGTATTTTTAATTTTTCGGTACGTTAAGAATTTTTATTTCATGAATTTCATTTCTCAACCCCTTACAAGACTATTGATGTCGACTGAATCAAAAATCCTACCGACAAATGTTCTACTTGTTGATTATTGCTTCTTAAAAAACAAACTGTGATTAAGTACCCACCCTATCAACAAAGACGTTTTCACCGAGACAATCCCAAGAACAAAACAGAAATAATCAAAAAGAGAAAGGAAACAATCCACGATAACTTCTTGTTATTACATTACATTATTCATGATCATACTCCAAGCTGTTAATTAAAAAAAAAATTAAGGAACCCCTTGGCGATTGACGGCGTCAGTGGCGGAAAGCTGAGCCTGGACAGACGCAACGCCGCCGGCGAGGGTGGGTGCGTCGGTGGATCCGGCGGCGCCGTGGCCTGGTTTGGGTTGTTGATGGCCTTGAGTGCCGTAGCCCCGCTGCTTGTAATCCTCCAAATTCTCGTACTGGGTGTACGGACTGGTCTCCATTGGTAGACCTTCTTCTGCTACCTACTTCTCTCTCCTATCACCTCCTCCTCCTCCTTCACCCTTCTCCATCTCTCTCTCTCTGTATAGGCTTTCGATATTGCTTCTCTCTCTCCCTCGATGGTGTCTTTGTATTGCATGAGAGAGTTTTGTGGTTTGTCTGTAATGAAGCCACGTGTCACTGAGGTGTCGGTTGTTTACGTGAGGTGTAAGCTATAGCGTGAAACGCGGCCACAGCCTACAGCCATGTCCTAGCCTAATTTTTTTGTCTTGGAAAGATTCATTGCCTAATCATTATTTTGTACTTATCACATTAAATATTCAACGATTTTAGACATTTAAGGATATGTTTTGAATGGAAAATAATAAATTAAAATATATATATATATATATATATATATATATATATATTTTTATCTGAACGATTTTTTTATTTTTATTTATTATTTTTTTTAATATTGTTTGATTAGGAAAGAAAAAAATAAAATAAAATTATTTTAATATAATTTATTATTTTACCTCGTATATTATGAATATAAATTAAAAATTTTATTATTAAAGCCATACTTGTAATTTTATTCATTTTCCATTATATTTCTCTAATTTTTCACCCATATTTATGAGAAATTAAAATTACTTCGAAAATTGTGCATTTTCCATGCTATTTCTTTTTTTCCTATTTTCCATCCTTATCAAACAATTTTTTATTTTTATTTTTATTTCTCATCCTATTTTTCTTTTCATTTATTTTCCATCCAACCAAATGCATCAGTTTGATTAAATTGTATTATAGGGTTGTACGAAAAAAAAAAATCATAATATCAAAAAAAAAATTAATATTAATTATATTAATTAATATATAAATATCAAAATAACCTAGAATTAATTATATTAATATATGAATGGCTTCTAGTATATTTGTATATTAATTAATATAATTAATTCAAGATAGTACACATTTCGCTAACCTATATTTGGAGTCATTCACAAATAAATTAACTAAAAATAATAAAAAGAAAATGGTTAACAATTAAATAAGAATAACCCAATTGTGGTTAATTAAAGGCAAACATGAAATTAGAGGTAGTGGGTGTGGTTTGGTAAAATTAAAGGAGGGTTAAGTCAAATTGAGAGGTTAAGTAAAATTGGGAAGGGGGAGGAGTAATTTCACTTGACCCTCATAATTTCACTTAACCTCTTAGGGTTAAGTGAAATTCCCCAAACTGAATCCGGCCATGGCCGGATTCAGTGTTTTTTTTTGGGGGGAGGGTGAATCAATTTTTTTTTTTTTTTTTTATATATACATATATTTATAATTTTAAAATTAGTTTAATATTTAGAAATTAAAAATTATATATACAAATTATATTTAAAATTATAAAAATATATAATTGTAGGAGTGGGGTGGGGGTGGGGGTGGGGGTGGGGGGAGGGGCTCCCTCCCCCTTGTTGACAAACCGGCCCTGTGAGGGCTGGTTTCTTTAAAAAAAAAATGAAAGGCCAAAGAGAACCATTGATGTAATGAAGTTTAAAGGGGACCCAAGTTGGTAATTTCGAATCTTTTAGGACCTATAAGTGTAAAGAGCTCATTTTTTTTTGGTTTTAAAGTAAGGTGTTATCCAAACCAACTTACACACACCTCGACTAATTACCTTCCCGGGTGATCTTAAGGGTGCACTCTCATATATCGATCTGATGCATTTAAGATTTAATTCCCGCAGTATTCCTCAGGAGAATCGAACCCTAGTAGTAAGTAATCATATACCTTAAATTATAATATTTGATAAGTAGATGATAATATTTGTAAATAGTTATTACTATATTTTTATTTTTAAAATAATTTATTGAAATTATCATGTCACTTTCATCTTTTATTGTATATAATTTAAAACACGATTAATATTATCTTTTGTTGGTGTCGGAAAATGGTTCCGCCAGCAATATGGTCTAGTCAATTCATACGTGGAGAGTTGGTGATGATCTGGAGAACGTCTTCGATGGAGTTGGATGCCTCAAATCTTCTAAATCTTGATCTTGCACTTGTCCGAGCTGGAGAGGAGCTGTCCGGCCTGACCTTCAGGTCGGTACCTGCACACAGAATCTGCCGGGGTGTTCCCAGCGTGTCCCCTCTGGCGTGAAATTAAAAGTTCAGGGGAAAGAAAATGAGGTCATTTGAATATAATAAAGTTGTTACCTTTTGTTTGCAACCACTTGAAAGGCTTGTCAATATATTCCTTTTATAGGCGAGAACGTCATTAGCATCCCGAAAATTAGGGCTTTAAGCTTGGTTATCCGTCCTATTTCGGTGCGTGAAGAGTGTGCAGAGGATTAGCGCTACGGGCCTAGGCCTTTGACAGTTGATGGAGAAACCCATGGGCCAGGCCATTAAGTCCAGTGGGCTGACCCGGGCACAGGGGTGGTGGTCAGGATGGTCACACCGACCTGATCCTTGACGATGATATCTTTTGTTGATGCTAGAGATTTCTTCTTGGCAATCGTTAAGTCCTTTATGGTTACTGACATGAGGAGACGCCGTACTATTATTAGCCGGGTTCATCATGCCATTTGGTGACGTGGCGTTTTTTTATCTATGTGACAGACACGTGGAGGTCGGTCGATTTTCACCCACATCATCTTTCAATTCATGTTAATTATCTAGTTATTGGGTAAATTTAAAACATGCCATATTTTTTATCGTACTTATCGTGTTTGATTCGATAATCATCCGCTATTCATTAAATTAAATTTATACTCAAATAATTTTTTTGTCAAACTCGTTTATGTGCGCGAAAATGTTCGTACGGCCATTGGTTTTGTTGTCTATTGAGTTTCAAGGAGGAAAATAAATTATAGATATAGAGTTATAGTAGGCCAAGCCAATGACATTTATGGACGGCACGATAGTGGTCAAGTCATCGTCCACTTGCCATTTAAATCAAAATTAGGGATTTCATTATAAAATAACAATGGTAAGTATATTATAGTACATCATCATTTAATTTATTAATTTAAATAATAAAATTATAAGATTTTTATTATTTACGCCTTATTTAAAAATTTGTTTCCAAAAAAAATCATTTAAAGACATTTGTACTGTAATTTACTCATTTTTTTTTAGTATTTAGTCATTTGATAGTTAACAAAAATAGTGAACGAACATTTATACCATTGTAAAATATAGGAAACCCTAAAATTCTCCTATCTCTATGTCTCTCTTCATCTTTTCAACTTCAACCAATTGTCTTTCTCTCCAATACCATCTCTGCCTCTTTCGCTCGGCCACCACCTCCGTCGAATCCGTCATCACTAATGTCATACTTCCAGTGTCACCTCCAACGTCATCGCAACCGTCATCTAGGTCCATTGTTGCCTCAAATCCAAGTGTCCCTCTCGCTGTTGCCGCTTCCGTTAAGATCTGGAATTCGTCGTTCATCTTCGATGGCCGAACGTTGAAGGCGGAAGTCGAACTCCACTGCGATTGAACATTCCAGATCTGGACGGTGAAGACTGAATGGTTTGGATTTGAGGTTACAATGTGGAAGATGAAGGTTGACGATTGAACATTCCAGATCTGGATGATGAAGGCCGGCGGGATAAAGGCTGGATGATTTGGATCTGAGGTTACAATGTGGACGATAAAGGTTGGCGATTGAACATTCCAAATCTGAACGATGAAGGTTGGCGATTGAACATTCCAGATCTGAGATTATTGTTTTGATATTGCTTTTAGGTTAAATGAAATTTTTGTTTAAATTATAGTTTTTACCCCTGAATGTTCACATTCTCACCCTTGAATATTCACCCCTTTTTATTTTGTTTCAATATATTGTTAACATTCACATCAATTCCCAGAAGTGTGAATGTCCAGAACTTGTTGATTTTTTGTTCTTTGTGAACGCTTATACCGATTTTGTGAGTGTTGATCTTAGGGTATTTTGATTTGTTGTTCTTGGTTGATTTTAGTTTTAAGTTTCAATTTTTTTTTACATTTTTCTCTCCGGGATATTCACAATTATTTTAAATAGTCGTGAATGTTCATAATAAAAGAACATAAATTTTCTTTCCGTAGTTTTTGTGAACATAACAAAAGAACGTAAAATAGAAGAACACATGAACTTAACAAAAAAATGTAATTTGTTCATATAAAAATTATGAATATTTACAGCAGCACAATTTGCTCATAAACATATATTAAATATTTAAAAATAACAAAGTAAAAGTGTAAATGTTCACATCTTGCTATATTTTACAAAATGACATTTTATGTAAATTATGGAAAAATAATGGTTAAAGAACGTAATATTATTTTTTTTAAAATCTCTAGGACTAAAATTTTTATTATAGTAATTCGTGGTCTATTTTTTTATTTTTACGTCTTTTGAATGCTAAATAATAAATTTCTCTGAAATTATTAAAGATAGATTAATATGATAATTCAAAAAAACAAAAAGCAAAAATATGATAAGTATCTAATTGACAGTGATGTGCATCATTAGGGAGAGACAGGAACGGATACGAATTTTAATTTAAACATCAATTTGATAATTCAAATTAAAAAAGGCAAAAGAGAGGATAAATAAATAAGAAAGAGATGAGTGCATGGACAGAGAGGCAAAAACGAGCAGGGACAGCGGTGGGCCGGTGGCGTTAGTGACGTAAAGTCTAAGATAGGGAAATGCATACGAGAGATGGGCAATGACTGACATTAATGTCCCATGTCTTCATGGTTGTTCATTGTCCGCGCCAGATTCCAGCCCGAGCCTTACAAATTCTAGTAATTTATTAGTTAGACCCGATTCATGAACAACCCTGAAGGCACGGAGTTTATACTAGTTGATATAATAATATAATTTTTTTTTATATTAATTTTTTTTTTTTTAAATTATAAATACTTTTTCATAAAAATTATAATCTATACAACTATGCTAATAAGGGAGAATGGGAACGAACATTAGACTTCCAAGTTGAGAGGCACCCAAAATTTTTTAAGGCCAGGCCCTAAAAAATAGGCTACAAGTTGGGCAGGCCTCCCGTCCATGAACACCCCTATGTGCCTTCAATCGTGATAGTGACGATGATGGCTTGTTCAATGAGGGGATATAGAGAGGGGGGAAATCTATGAAGGGGTGAAAGCGGAGAGAGGCGGGGAGTGAGCACATGCAGCGATGGTTGCGAGTCTCTATATTTGTTTGTGTCTGTGAGAGAGAGAGATAAAATATTGTTTGATTTTAATTATTAGATCGAAAATATAATCCAACCGAAGAAAATATATTTTCAGACAAAAAGTGAATCATTTTATTATGTAGACTATCATATACCTCATGATTGAAGACATAAATTTTAATTTAAATAATTATATATGTTATTGCATTGTTAATTTTAATAATTTATTTAAAATATATAAGCAAAATATATGTTTAGAAAATATATAAAAATATATCTTACTATGTAGATTTTTCCATATTTTTTCCTTCACACCAAATGAGTAAAACTATTATTTTTATCGTGCTTACATGTTGACGGGTATAATCGAACTTGACGAAACCCTCGTTGATCCGCTTGAATCATTCACCTTTTTTTGGACACATACCTTTAGAATTTCAATCTTCATGTGACCAGCAAGCAAAATCATTTCCTCAAAAACATTATGGTCATCAAGCACACATTTTGGATGCCCGGGCAACGAATATGACAACTCAAAACATACCATTACATAGATCTACCCATTTATTAACAATTTTTTGAATCAACTCACCTAAATTTATGTCGTTCCCCCTCCCTCACTACTGTTGTCACAGCCTCGTACTTGCACATTAATACGATAGAGAGTGTCATACTAATTTATGTATCATATATGTACACCAATTCATTGTGTTAAAATGTATCATCGGTTAAATGTTCATAAAAATCAAAGTTGTGTGAAATTGTTATATATAACATGACTTGCATACATCTATTTGCAACATTACTGATTTTGAACCATAATTATCAGTGTTGAATGTAACATTGGACATGTAATGATGCGCTAGGATTTCAAAACATGTTGGATTTAACATTCGCTTGGTTTTCATCGACATCTATAATCGTGTTGAATATAACCTCGCCAGATGATATGTTCGTTTGCATGTTGAATTTGCGTGAAATAAACACTATGATACAGTTTTACAATATATCGCTCAAAAAAATCAAAAAGAATATGACGATTTGTGTGCATGCTGAATGAAATAACCAAACACATTAATACGATAAATGTAAAACATTTTTAAAACATTTCATTCTTGTTCAATGTGCTAAAAATTGCCCTTACGATATGTGAAAATATTCTAAAAACCTAAAATACTGAAGCCTATCGATGAACACTACCATCAACACATGCAGTGCAATGAGTTTACATTTGCTTGTCTTCAATTTGAAATGGCTCAGATTGATGTTCATGAAATGCTCCTGTTGTTCTTTGTCTGACCTCTCTACTCTATCTCAAATTTGAATTTTTGAAATAACCTTCCAAATTGAGACTTTCTCTACTTTTCATTTGAATGATGTTATTCACATGGCAATCGCAACTAAAAGGATCTAGATCACTTGAATCTCGCAAAGGGCAAATTAGTCATATGAAGGTTGGCGAAATTTGAAACCAGTATTAAACAGTTCATGAAATCTAGGGGTGGTCATGGGCTCGGGGACTCACCCAGCCCAGCTCTATTTTTTTAGGGCTTGAGTTTTAGTTTCAAGCCCATAAATATGGCTTAATTATAGGGTCGGGCTTCCACTTGATTTTTATTGGCAGGGCCGAACTTAGGTAGGAAAGTAGGGCTCGATCATAGGACCGGGCCGGGCTAGGGTCTAGTATTTTTTTTGTAATACCCTAGCTACAGCCCCGTCCATGACCACCGCCGATGAAATCTGACTAATGAGAGTTTGGGGTCTATTATAAACTACTTGCAATGTATCGGTAACTAGATCTTAAAAATAGGCTTAACCGATAATTTTCACAAAAATAAATAAAGTAATGGATCTTATTTAGTATGGATTTTGTCCCAGGGGCCATTTTAATATGTTTGAGAATAATGGGTGTTAGTCTAAAAAAACTTTTTGTTTTTTTTGTAGGATTGGGGTAAAAAACGTGGAGAACATACTTTATTAATAAAACAACACTACTTCAAAAGAGATGTCCTCCAACGGTAATAATTTTTAATCTTAATATATTTAACTAATTTTTTATGATAATTTTTTTGTTAATATATTTACTTTGACAATTTAGATTATTGTAGCTCTTTTTTCATTGGCCAACTCATGTTCGTGTGTCGCTTCAAAAATTTATAAATATGGTGAGGAGAATTTATGGAAGACAAATCAATTATTATTTTATATATAAAAAAAACAACAACATGAATTTAACGTTTTTATAGACTTTAGTGATGAGATGACAATGAAATTTATTTTAATATTGTATATTAAGATTTATTTAGTATACAATTTTTTAATGCAATTGATGAATTATAAAGTCATTTAGTCGTTATATAAGTAGAAATATACGTGTTAACGTTAATGTATTGACATTCTTAAATTTATAAATAAAAAAAAAAAAATTAAAATTCTATACCAACATATTATATGAGTATCTTTAGACACGTAATATAACCACCAACATAATGTGGCTCAAGTGGTAAGATCTATTTGAGTTAAAGCAGTTAAGAGACCTCTGCAATATCAGGGGTTTGAGTCTACGGAAAAACATTTGTTGAAATAAACATGTATGTACTCCGAACGAGATTAGTCTCACTTTTTATATAAATATGAAGACACCCGTGGATATATAAAAATAAATAAATTATATAGGTGTTTAAGATACGTGGCATAATTAGTTATAAATTATGAAAATAAAAAGAAATAAAACTGATTCACTTGTCCACTTAATAACATTCCTTAAAAAGGGCTTAAAAGGCAAAAGCATAATAATAATAACTCCCAGTGCGCACGGATTTCGGTCATAATGTCAATCCGTGTCCTCCTTCGGTAGTTTGAAATTCTGGAGAGGAAGCTCGAGTGGAACCCCTCAGTTTAGAGAGAGAGAGAGCGATCAATCGGCGAAGATGAAGACCAAAGGTAGAATAGTAATCGGAGGCGGCGGCGGCGGCGGCGGCGGGTGGAGGAGCTTCGGTCTACCGGCAGTCTTTCTCATTTGCCTCTTCTTCTTCCTCGCTGGATTCTTCGGTTCCATGCTCTTCTCTCAACAGGTTGGCTCTCTCTCTCTCTAAAATCGTGCCCCTGTCATGTAGTTGTGTGTATTTTTTATTTTATTTTTGTGTGTTCGCCGCTTCCATTTGAATCGTTGAATCGTTAATTGGCAGGATGTATCTGGTGTACGTCCAACGCCTAGGGTGCTGGAATCAGTGGATGAATCGAAAACCTTTGATCCGTTGCCTCACGGCGAGACTGGAGAGAATTCGGTTATGTCAACTCCATTTCAGGTGCTTCGTTTCGCGCTCTCTTCATTTCCTTTCTGGATCATTTTTTTTTTCTGAATACAAACGCATAGATATATGCTGGTTAGATTGGTTTAGAATTTGATTATTTGTGTGGAAATGTAGATGTTTATCGGTTATGAATTATTAGTTTTGCCATTACTAGATCGTTTTCGTGTGCCTGCAGCCTATTGATGAATGCTTTCTAGACTATTGAAGTAGTGGGATAATGACTTTTTAGTACATGAACCTTCTTCCTGCCCTACATCAATACCAGAGTGTTACATTTCTTTTTTCTGATGAAATTTCTGAACAAGGAACAGACAAGCATAATCTTTACCGACTAGTTACAGTCAGATGATTATAGTTTTGCTAATTGCTGCAATTCATCTAGTTGAGACTTATTATGCAATCTCCATGTAGCATGAGAATTTGGAGTTATAGTTTAGAAATAATAAATACCTACCGGGCGACCTTCTTGTAGATCAAAGATTTCATTCTCAGCTTAAGGCATTTTTTTCTTAAATTTCTTATGTAGGTTTTGAGCTGGACACCGCGTGCATTATACTTTCCTAATTTTGCGACTGCTGAACAATGTGAAGGCATAATTAATATGGCAAAGGCACGCTTAGAACCATCGTCCTTAGCTTTTCGTAAGGGGGAAACAGCAGAGAACACCAAGGGAATTAGAACAAGGTAGACACTAGTTTCATCTAATGCCATTCCAAGTTTCCAACATATAGATACACATGCACAACGCGATTATCTCGGTTTTTCTATATGTTTTTTTTTTATACTAAGGCCACTAAAGAGTAGAGAAGAATCACCCAGATATTAAATCCAAAAAGGCATGTAATTAAATGATTATTTATCTATAATTTTGATTTTAAAATTGATGTGTTTTCCCTAATGCCTTTTCACCCTTTCCATTTTCTGCTGTCAAATTCAGTTCTGGGATGTTTATAAGTGCATCTGAAGACAAAACTGGTATATTGGCTGTCATCGAGGAGAGAATTGCTAGGGTAACAATGATCCCTAGGACGCATGGAGAGGTAACCGTATCTTTAATCTTAATGTTGCAGTAACTCCACTGATTTATGGCATGTTTTTTTCTTTCCGCCATGTGAGGGTGAAGACCATTCTGAATTTCCGTAGGACTGAAAAAAATCTTGAATATACTTGCATGTTTCATATAGTTATCAACTTGAAGGCATGCTGCTGTCTTAGCCGACTGATGGTTCATGAAAGCACAATATTTATAGAGACAACCCACCCGTCTTGTAGTCTATAATCCCCTATGATGCAACCATGTTCCTGAAATATGAATCATCAATGCCGAGAAACTGATATATTCATTTTCTAGTGCTGCATTTTGCTTCCTTTGAACATTATTAGTTGATATTATACCTAAGTAGTCTTGATATCATGAAGAATGTCAACCCTTCTGCCTTCATGTTTTTTTTTCCCAGTTATTTGCCCCTTCTACTCAAGACTTTGTTTTGTGGAAACATGTGTTTGTCTATCACATCGAAATTGTTCACTTCATTTATAAATTTGTCTAATTCAAGGATGTGACATTGTTTCAGGCTTTCAATGTTTTACGCTACGAAATTGGCCAGAGATATCAGTCACATTATGATGCATTCCATGTTGCAGAATATGGCCCTCAGAAAAGCCAAAGGGTATGTACTTCAGAAAAAAAAAATGGATCTTCTTATCAATGCATTTTACGGGTGATTTGTCTTTTTGCTACGGTTAATCTGTAGATCACTCAACCTATATCATTTGTAATTTAAATATAAATAAAATAAAAAGAGGAAGAAAACTCGTAAGCATAGATACCTTCAATATATTTCAAGCATCAAGCATGGATTCTGTCTGCCATACTGTCTTTGTGTTTATTGACTTAAACGTGAAGAATATATCACACATTTGGTTTATTCTTCACTACATAAATTACACAGTTTCGACAATATACTCATGACATGATGATTGAAAATGAAGACTATTCCTTGGGAAATGAAAGGAAGAACATATGCTCACATGTTTATCATGTTCTTTCTTCAACTTGATATTTTTTAATGTAATATCAGAGGTTCTTTGATGCCTATTGACATATTAATTTCTGAAGAAAGATGCGAGAATTGGCAATTTTGCCCTTCCCCACTTAAAAAAAGTAAAATAAAAATCTAGTTGTGAATCTTTTCTTTTGTTCTTTTAGTTCTCTCATTTGTATTTTTTTCCGAAGAAGCACACATAGCTTTCTGCCTTTTGGTCAGAAGATTGCGAAGGAAACAAAGCGAGGGACAAATTTGTAGTCTCCTGTCCCTCTTATGATTCCTTGCTCTGTATGTCATTGACCAAGGTGATCTAGTTTGGATTACATGGCAATAAACTGATGATCTCGAGGACAAAAAAATTATATGGTCGTTTAGCACTTGATATTGAGTTGGGGGATATAAAATGAAATAAATCCATGTATATGCTCCCATGGACTCCTCATTAGCCTCATTTTTTACCCTTGTGACAATAGTTGTCATTTGAATCAACCTTATATTCGTTCAGACATTTAGGGCATGTTTGAATCAACCTTAAATTTTAAGTGCTGAATTTTAAATGTTGAAATTACAAGTGCTGAATATATTAAGTATTCAATTTTTTAATACTTTTAACTTCAAAAAAATTATCTTAATATAAATTTTTGTTCTTAAAATAATTTTTACAACTTTATTTTTCTAAAATATTCACTCTCTATAATTTTGTCTCACTATTTTTTCTCAATTCAGTATTTTTTCTATTTATAATTTTTTATATATAACTTTTTTTGTGAGATTTTATAGTAATGGTGCAAAATGTTAGTTGTAATAATTAGATATTTTATGGTATTAAGTGATAAATGCTAAAAATTAAGTGAATCACACATCACTTAAAATTTTGAATAATTTTTAAGTGATTCTTATATTTTAAGTGATTTTTTAAGCCACTTACAAGAAAATACATAGGAACTATAATATTATATGCGGTCTGCTCTCCCAACCCCAATGCCGAAATACTTTCAGTATTTTTAGAGCCACCTACATATACTATTCAATTAGTGCTCTTCTGTTTGTTCTTTAATTTGCAAATTGTACTATTTTTCAATTGTCAATTTATGAATTGTTATAGTGTAGGGTTTGGTTTTAAGAATTAATAACACTCGCAAAAATTAGCTAACCGTTTTAGTTTTAGTTCTAATTCAGAAACTATTTTCTCGTGTAATGTGAGTAAAATATAGATTGTTCTAATCAAACAATAAGTAAATTTGGTTAAATCATAGATTCATAGGTAAATGGATAAATATACAAATCAATTCATCAAAAATAAAATAATTGATAAAATAGGATAATTTAGACAACCAAACAAGCCCTTATATGTTCCCTAGAAATTGTACTGTAGTCAGCATTATCGACTAGATTCAAGTGATGAAATATGCAGATGTTGTCACAGTGAAACCTTTATTCTCATGAGTACCTCCTGCTAATCCAAGTCATTGTTTTCTTCAGGAATGAATCGCTGTACATGGTTATCTCTTTAATATTTTTTTTTAAATTCATGCTTGAGTGATTTGAGTAATTTTTTATGCAGATTGCTTCTTTCTTATTATATTTGTCTGATGTTGAAGAAGGTGGGGAGACCATGTTCCCATTTGAGGTAAAGTTAATTCATTTAACTTCTGTCTTAATAAGTATTCATTAAAAAGGGCAGCCCGGTGCAACAATGGTCCCGCTATGTGCGGGGTGATGGCAAAAGTCGTACCACTTGGGTCTATTGTACGCTGTCTTACCTTGCGTTACAAGAGAATGTTTTCATAACTTGATCACGTGGCGATAATTTTTATTGTTGCGCCAAGGCTACCTTGTAAAAATGATAATGTGAATTGCATATAAATTTGAATTCGCAGAATGGACTGAACATGGATGATAACTACGACTACCGCAAGTGTATTGGGTTGAAAGTAAAGCCGCGTCAAGGGGATGGACTTCTCTTCTATTCACTCTTCCCAAATGGTACAATCGATCCGGTTAGTGATTCTTCAACTTCTTGTTCTCATTATTATCATTTAGAAGCCTAAAATCATTGGACATTTGCTCGAGTACGTGTTTTTCCGTTAGGTTAGAGAGTAGCAAGAGTTAGGGCCCGTTTGGATTGAGAGAAATGGAGAAAAGAGAAGAAACCCCATTATTAGAGAAAAGAAGGGAAAAATAGATTTTTCTCTGTTTGGATAAGAAAGCATTATTATTATCTAATTACCATGATGTCCTTTTTCATAAAACAGAAAAACAATGGAGAGGGTAAGAGCTCTTTAGGTCCAATTTGGTTACTGTTTCTATTCCTTGATTTCTTTTTCCGCTCCTAAAATTTTGGGATTAATGTACAGAAACGTGTTTCTGTTCTCAAAATTTTGGAAGTATTTTTTGAATTCTTTAAGAATATGAGAAATAAAAAATGTTGATTCCTATTGACTCCCACAAAATTATTCCTACCGCCACCCACCGGCAACAACCACCACGACGGCAAAGAAATATGTATATTTATTTCCGTATATTTAAAGAAAAAAAAAAACTTATGTTGTAACCAGACATGTTACTTTATTTCTGTTCTAATTAAATTAAAAGCAACAATTTCAGGATAATGATTGTCATCAAACATTTCCAAAGAAAATGCTACAAAAATACGTGTTCGAAATCAAATCCCTTCTTGGAAAATACCACAACCGAGTATTCGTGAAACACCCAATAAGCCATAGTACCAATATACGTGTTAAATAAGCATGTATTTGTGTTACGAGGTGATTTGGTCTTTGGATTGTTTTTGTCTGTTTCTAAGGTAGGTTGGTTAATTGCAGAGTTCGCTTCATGGGAGCTGTCCGGTTATTAAGGGGCAAAAGTGGGTGGCGACGAAGTGGATCAGGGATCAAATACAGTACGATTAGGAACCCCCATCCCATCCTATGTATTTATGACATGTTGTATTCATTTTTGTTCGTGGTATGCCTGCATCCATTTTTGTTTTTTTAAACATTCGGATGCTGGCTTTAAACTTATCTTTTTTTTTTTGTTTTTTGGTGAAAATAATGAAGCCTAACCGGGGCTGGCCCGCTTTGACAGGCTGGCTGAAAGTTCAAGGCTTGGGCCTTGCGTTGGGCTCAACGAAAAATTTAAAGGCTCATTACCAGTGGCCCAAAGGCTAGATGGGAGTCCGGATATGGGTTATTGTTGGGGTTTGTGAATACGTGATGGGGGGATTCGTTGTTGGCCCTAGTGGAAAAGTCAACAACCTTCCACATTTGTGGCCAGGGATCGAGTCCCCTTCCACACATATTTGGGTGTGGGATTCCGATCCCATTTGTTTGAAGGGTGCGTGAGTCAAGGGGTGCGTGTGAGTCGGGTGCGTGGGTACAAAGGCGTTTGGCAAAATACGTGATAGGGTGTCATGGGTCACTGTTTAAAATTCAAGGCCCAAGTTTGGTCCCATTGTAAGTTTAGATGGGCTTGGTTTTACAAAAGTTGGTCCATTATGGGCTCAATGTCTGCCCGCATCATACCTCCGGCATTAGGCTTTTTTCTTGAGGGCCCATATATTAATAATAATAATTTACCAAATTAATAAAAAAAATTCAAAATAAATAACTACTATAGTTTGAATTCCATCTGGTAGAATTTATAGAAACGCTGGTGTTCTAATTAGAGTTGCATGACCAATGGTTGTTCTACCATTAATTAGGGTTGCATGACCAACGGTCGTTCTACTACAACCATTGGCTTAATTTCGACCACTGTCAGCCAGCGAAACTCTAGTAATTCATCGCTGAAATTATTTTTAATTATATTCAATTAATTTTAAGTAAGATTTTTTTAATAAGAATTTTAATTATGTAATTTTTAGGTAACCGATCACCGGAAACTAAAAAATTAAGTGAATGTAATTAAAAAAAAATACTAAAATACTATCAAAAATAAACAAAAAATATAATTAAAAAATCATTAAAAAAGAATTACATACAACTAAAAAATACTCAAAAAAATAGTTAAATATAACTAAAAATAATTCATCAGTTGATGGCCGAGATTTGGTAATCCAACTATTAATTTCACTTAACACCCGGGGTTAAGTGAAATTTCTCCCCCCTCCCCTAATTTTACTTAACCCCTCAATTGGGGGGTTAAATATAAAGAAAAAAATAATTGTTTTCAAAATACATAAAATTGTTTATAATGTAGAAAAGGAAAAAAAAATGTTTTAGAATTCAGCTCGGGATCGGTGTCTCGCACATTAACTAATTTTATTTGTTTTATAAACAATTTATTTCATTTTATATTTGATAAATTATTTTAAAGTAATTTTATTTATTTACAAATTGTTGTTTTGCAATGATTCGTTTATAGTTTCGCGTTAATTTTAAAATATTAAACTAATTTTAAAATTATATATATATATATATATATATTGCGGTAATAATTGTTAACCATTTTCTTTTTGAACAATTGGACCAAATTAGAAAATTAATACAAAAAGTAAACTTTAAGAGAAATTGCAACAATTAAAATATCTGGAGCCAAAATGTAACATCACTAAAACATTGGGATATAATATGTAATATAATATATATGTATGGAGAATCCGGCCCTAGCAAGGCTGATTCTCATTTATAAATAATATATATATATATATATATATATATATATATATATATATATATATATATATATCGGTTTTTATTTTTATTTTTAAACAATTTTTTTTTTGGTTTTTTTTTAACAATTTTTTTTCGGTTTATATATATGAGAATCCAGCGTTGCCACTGCTGGATTTTTTTTTTCAGATTATATATATATATTCCGGCCGTGGCCAAAGAATCCGGCAGTGGCAATGCTGGATTCTCATATATAGATATATATAAATTATATTTAAAATTATAAATATATATAATTGGGGTGGGGTGAGGTGGGATGGGGTGGGGTGGGGGCTGCCATGGTGGCAGCCCACTTTCGACAATCCAGCCCTGTGAGGGCCAGTGTCTTAAAAAAAGTAAAAAAAAAAAAAAAGGTAAAATCCTGTTGAAAGGTCGGAAAGACCCATTTTGAAAAATAAATTGAAAAAGGACCCATAATTATATTTTCAATTTTTTTTGAGATCCAAAAAGGTAAAGAGCTCAAGACGAGCCAAGTTACAATGTTGCTTAAGATTAAATAAAGATAAAACTCAATTTGGACTACTTTCATGTTTCTCAAAAGCATTAAAAAAACAAAGGTAATCCAATTGTTCAAAAAAAAAAAAAAATCTAATTGAAACATAATACGTGATCATAAATATTTCATGAAAATCAATTATTATAATTAAACTATAGTATGAACCATACAATAAATAAAGAGGTTAAATGCAAATATTAAAAGAGATCAAGAATAAATGGAAAATTGATAATCAGACACAAATAAACTAATTTTCTCCTATTTCCCCTACTCCTCTTCTCCCTTCTATTCTCTTTTCCTCTTACTTTCTTTTCATCTTTCTTCTCTTCCTTTCTTCTGCATCTCCTCCCTCCTCAATCTATCTATATATAAATATATATAATAATTCATGATCCACAGAAAATTTCTAGCATTTCTGACCACCAACTACCTGCTCTTGCCAATTTGTATGGGAACAAAACCTTGTAGGGACTCATGCCTCCATTGTTTAGCGTTACCATTCTCAGCAAGCAAATTGCAAACAGAAACAGAATTACAGAAAAAGAATTATTCGTTTCTGTTTTACGTCTATTTCTGTTCTGCTCTTCGCTTTTTGGGAAGCGAGTAGAATTTTCCTCATATTTCTGTTCAGTTTCTGTTTCTAAATTTTCATAGAAACAGCAACAGAAATATGAGAACAAAAATACTAAACAAATGCCGCCTCAGTGATCTTTAAATAAAATTCCCGACCAGGAACTCATGAATTGTGAATTAAATAGTGATCTGATGAGAAAAAGAATTCACAGTGACGAGGAGTGCGCTTGAAATCATAACTTGCGCCAGTTTTGGTGTGGTTGCTTGCCGCCCCACCGATTCAACAGATGCATGCAACCACCAGCTGAGAATAGACAAAGAGCAGCCGATGCAAACATTGTTGAGTTCCCAATGTTCCGGTAGTATCCTCCCTGTTACATTCAATAAATTAAGGCAATATGACGTTTTTTTAACAACCTTTTTCATTTTAAGAAAAAAAATACTTAAAAATCGAAGCAGTATTTATCTTGTGTTTTAAAACACACTTAAAAATCAAGGGTAAAAGTGGTTTCTTAAATAGTTGTTTTCCTTTCATCCATGTTCAAGAAATTGATGAACTAAGACCTCTCTTGATAGACCATTGATCAAGCACACTTATGTGAGATAAAGGAATAAGGAGAAAATGAACACTTAGCTGGCATAGAAGCTTCTATTTTCTGTTGGGTTATTAAATTGTTAAGTTGTTAGAGTTGTTTCAACTGTGCTGTTGGAGTTGTTTCAGTTAGGTAGCTGTTAAATTTGGTTATCAAGTGAGTTTTCTATTCAAGTATAAATAGCAGAGGAAAGGGAGGAAGAGGCACCGAAATTGAGAGGTCATAATTGGGAGAAACCAGGTTCTCGAATACCTGGAAGTTCATTTCCTACTTTACTTGGTTTTTTTTTCAGTTCTTAAGCTGCATTTGTACTTCATTAATTTGGTGAATACAATTACAGTCATTTCTTTGATCATTTCTCGGTTTGGTTATTTCTTTGATATATCATCTCTCTACCTAAATTTTCTGAACCCTCTACGAAATTCTCTTGGAATAAGAGATCGTTTATACGGATGGCGCAAAAATATAATCTCTACGTTACCAAACATACTTTTTTGCTTTTAAGAATACTTTTCTATCCATTTGACTACATGTACCTGAAGTAGATAAAAGAGAATAGCCGCATCAGCAAGAGCTAGTGAAAGACTTATTACTCCTCCCCTCAATTCATTTGGCACATAACTGCGCACAGAAAATTAACATTTTAACAAGAGTGGCTATCATGGCTATCAACTGCAACTAAAAGGCTTCGTCAATATATCCCAATTTGACTTCGTAAATAATAATAAAAAAAATGATATTTCAAAGCCCTAACGGCATTGTTTGGTTTAGTTTTCAAAAACAATTTCCAAATTTTGGAAATTTATAAAAAGCTGTTCGGTTTAGTTTTTGAGGGAAAAAAAAAGGGTCATATTTATCAATAATGTGTTAGAAAACAAAAAAGTAAAAGTGATGTTATTGATATGTTGATTGAAAAAAGAGAAATAATAATGTTCGTTGGATGAATATATGGTGTAAAAAAAATCGCAGAGAAATAAAAAATGAATATATAAAAAATAAATAAACAAACTTTATAAAATGTAGTAATCCAATGGCCTCACTCACTCTCGAAAGACGCCTTGTAAGATGAGAATTGTCCTAGGCTTTATATATAGCTCAGGATCAGGTAACACAAGCAATGTGGGATTCAACATAAAATAATAAAATATAATATTAAAAGACTTAATGCGATAATAGATTAGGCATTGTGAAAATTGTTTTCGAGTTGACAAAAAAGTAATAGTTGTATTTTATATTTTTGAAAACCCAAAACAGTAATCTAGAAGTGAACCGAACAGACCCAAAGCAACCAGAAACTAAATTATAAAAAAAAAAAATGGGGAAAGAAGTGATGGTATAACTTTACATGGATCTCAATCTAGCAAGTGAAGGCAAAACCAGCCCACAGCAAGCATGGAAGAGGCTGAATAGCATCACAAGCACTCCAATTTCCTGCACATACATAGAATTCATGATTCTGAAAGTGTCAAATCTTCATCAATACAATATGATGAAATGATGAAGAAGTACCTCATAATCATAAGCCACTATCGACAAAACAAGACCCATTGCAGCAAACAAATATACCAAGCAATCCTCAGTTCGGAGTGACAATGGTCCGCTAAAAAACCACGGAAATGCTGTGCCTCCTAGCATTCTAGCCCCCATCAAACAAGGATATATCAATCCTAGAACAACTTCTCTTCCATCAGCCTAGGTAAAAAAAAGGAACACAAATTGATGAATAACCATATTTGGGAAGTATAATGGTGAAGTATAATGGTGGTCATTGCACAGGATCGAAGGGTCGGTTAGGTCGTCCTTCAATCATGAATTGTTATAGTTCATTGTTTGGTTGTAAGGATTCAAAACACTTACATTAGCCAGCCACCGTTATAGAGGACAAAGGATAAGATACAAGATTTGTCACATCATGTGTTTTAAAATCCCATGAAAATAGATAGAAACAAATGTTACAGCATAACCTACAGGCCATAGGTCATTCTATCACCAAAATTAAAAATAAAATAAAATAATGAAGAGAAAAAAAGTGGGTAAAAATGGCCTTTTATCCCTCTGTACTTTAATTCTTGTTTCATTTTAACCCATTCTCTTTAGAAAACCTACACATCAAACCCTTCTACTCTTGACTAAAGAGAGAAAATCACGTTTTATTCAAAAAATATAAAATGACTTAATTGCCTTTTATTTTTTCTATTTGAATTTAATATTTAAAGGTAATAAAAGGAAAAAACTAACATCTTCTCTCTCAAGCTCTCTCTCTACTTATATTTTTTAAATAAATACAAAATTAAATAAAAATTAAAATAAATGGCAGTTTTGGCCATTTCGCGTAAAATTTAGACAGGAAATTTTAATTCACCCATTCTTTAACATATTCTGTTAAATTAAACAAACAAAACAAAAAAAAAAACAGTTAGTTTTCCAATTTATTATAAGTAAAAGGTTGAAGGCGGTAAAGTGTAGGTTTTTAAAGTAGAGGGAACAAAATAAAATCAAATCAAAGTGCGGGGGGTTGAGGCCATTAAACACAAAAACAATGAAGAGAAAAAGAGAGGGAAACCTGGAACACTATCACAAATTCGAAACAACTATAGAGCATGCATGATGCTATCTGGTTAATTATCTAAGAGGAAGGGGGAAAATGGGTGTGAAACTCTGCAGCAGCAACTTCCATTAATATTCTCAAATCATCTCTAAGGCTAAAAAGAAGTGTCGTATTTGCTATCTAAAATTATCTGAATGCTAATTGTAGTTTCACAGTTTGAAATGATAAAGAAGATAATGAATAAAACAAAGAAACATCAGACTAAGCATGATCTATTTAGGAATGAAATAGAAGTCGAACATCTTACAACTATAGTTGGAGCCCAGAGAAGCCAAAAAACTGCAATGGAGAATTGGAGACAAGCTTGCGCCCATACCAATAGCCATACCCTTTTATCTAGCAAATATCATAAAATTCAAAATATATAAGAGTATAGTCTCAGGCAATACCTAATTAGAAAAATAAAACATTAAAGTGCCCGCTTTAGCCTTATTCAGTTGCCTTTCCTTCTTTCTCATCCTTATTTCTACAAATATACGCAAGAAATGGGTAATCCATCTACCTATGGAACAGATAGTGCATATTTGTTTGTTGTAATAAAGGAGTAGACAAGCAAGATACATGTAGCCAGAATGAACTCCAACTGCAATCCCACTAAACCTCGTATATTTGAAATTTTCATCTCATGTTTGCTTACTAATGTGAGCAAACCAAATGAAACAAAACTTATTTAAAATGATTTTGGAAAGAAAAATGGAGTAAAAGCTATATATTATAGAGCAGCAGCAGCTTTTAAGTTAAAAGCAAAATTATCTTTTTCATATTAAACCACAAAAAAAATAACAATAATATAAATAAATAAATAAAAAAAGAAAAAAGAGTCAGAATTCAGAAATATATCTCGAGATAGGAAAAGTAAGAAATGCTAATACAATAACTCAAACGCTCAGTTAACTTCTATTTGTTTTCAAAATACTCTTATCATGTGGTTTTATACATAAATTCCTCAACTTTGTTCATTCAAATATCAAACCACTGCATCATTTTTCAAACTATGCCTTAAAAGGGCACACGATTTTGAATTGCAACTCATATAAAGAGAAGAGAGGCAAAGGTTTATCCCTGAAAAAGACAATGAGAAAATTATATTGGGACAAGGAAATATTGATTAGTTTTCACAATTGTGATGTTCATGCTTAGAACCCATTAAGATGCAAATGGGAACAATGCAGATAAGTATGTAACTATGTTATACCTTGGACTACATACCGACAGAAGGATGTCCTGTATTCCCAAGATGATAATGCCCTTGGAACTTCTTTCCATCCTTCAATAACAAAGATGATACCGATAATTGCCAGCAACATAATTGCAGTGGAGGGAGAAACTAAAGGTGTCGCCCCATTACTACCAACCATCCAATTAGCAAGGACTTGGCTTCCAATATAACATGCAGACTCGAAGAAAATCATTAACCAAAACATGTCATTCAACCCATCTTGCCTGTGACCCAGCTGCATAAGATAGGCATAATGATGCTGTTGTTAGTGACCTATTGTAAGCCAAATTGAACCAGAGGGGCCATTACCGAAACGCATCCAATAAAAAACCCCAAAAAGAAAAAGATTTAGTAACACAAACCTTATTATTTTCAACTACCATCCATGTCTCGAAACTGAAGGAAAATATGGAAGTAGCAATAGAGAGACAGATACTAGCTGACCAAAGACTGGGATGTGAGGTAATCCTCTTCCATATGGCAATGACAAGGTGCAATGTGTAGAACAACAAACATATTTTCTTTTGACCTCTGCACAAGTAGGCATAGACGAAAAATTTAATATTTAGATTATAACTTCCAATAATAAAAAAATGAGAAAATAATGCACAATAACGTTTGACTTGATTGAGATTATTTTCCTCATTTGTCCTGAGCATGACGTAGTTAATGAGCAATCATATTTAAGATGGAAACTTCTTTGGCTGTAGATCACAAAATCAATCAATAAGTACAAAATAGTTTCCACCAAAGAGTATCAGACTTTTTATTTGCCGTCTACCAAGAATATCGATTGCTACAGAAAAACATAGGTCCAGTTTAAGGATAGAAATTAAGAATTGTTAAGATAATTGAGAAGTGGGAGAAGAATCATAAATTGATATGATGAAAAGTGATACAAGTATAATACAACGATATACACATATTTATAAGGGAAGTAGGGGTTAGGGTTTTGCCCTAATGGGCCACGTGGGTCAAGTCCATATAATACATTAACATCCCCTCTCAAACTCAAGACGGTAAGTGAGAGGTGAACTTGAGTTTGGAAATAAGAGAGTGAAAGTGTCCGGGTAGATGAGCCTTAGTGAAAATGTCTGTTGTCTGATCGGCTGAGCTAACGGATTGTAGACGAACCGCGTTCTGGAGAATGTAATGACGGATGAAGTGGCAGTCACTCTCGATGTGTTTTGTACACTCATGGAATACATCATTGTGAACGATCTGAATAGCACTCATGTTGTCACAATGTAGGGTAGTGGCAGCAGGAGAAGAGATGCCCATGTCAGCGAGGAGCCATCGAAGCCAGAGAAGTTTTTGAGTTGTATCAGCTATGGCACAATATTCAACTTCAGTACTGGAGTGACCAACTACGGTTTGTTTCTTACTACACCAGGAAATGAGAGAATTGCCCAAAAAGAAACAGTAACCAGTGGTTGAACGTCTTTCAGTGGGGTCTCCGGTCCAATCGGCATCAGAATAAACCTGTAAGACGGGAGCAGACTGAGTTGAGAAATGAAGCCCATAAAATAATGTACCCTTGACATACCGAAAAAATGCGAAGAACAGCCGAGTAATGGGTGGTCCGAGGAGCGGACAAGAACTGACTGACCTGATAAACGGCATAGGCAATGTCAAGGCGAGTGACAGTGAGGTATACAAGACTTCCAACCAGTTAGTGATATAGAGTAGCATCCTGAAAAGGTGAACCATCAAGTAAGGTAAGTTTGACATTCGGCTCGAGAGGAATAGTCGCAGTGGTTGAGTCAGTGATCCCATCCTTGGAAAGGAGATCCGAGGCATATTTGGCCTGAGAGAGAAAATATCCATCAAAACCTGATGAGACTTCAAAACCAAGAAAATAGGTGAGCACGTCAAGATCTTTCATCTCGAATTGGCCACTTAGAAACTTTTTGAGATAAAAAATGCCGCGTATATCATCTCCAGTGATAACCATATCGTCCACGTATAGTAAAAGAAAGATAATACCATTAGCAGTATGGCGAATAAACAGAGCCGTATCATGAGCACTAGGTGTGAACCCAAACTGATGAATAATAGTACTGAATTTTGCAAACCAGGCACGTGGAGCTTGTTTCAAACCAAATAGAGCATGGCGAAGGCGACATACTTTATTTCGAGGAACAGCCAGACCAAGAGGGGTATGCATATATACTTCCTCAAGAAGATCGCCATTGAGAAATGCATTTTTGACATCCATTTGAGAAAGAGTCCATTTTTTAATGGCGGCGACGGCAAGAAGTGTACGGACAGATGTTAGCCTCGCCACTGGAGCAAATGTCTCTTCATAATCAATACCATATTCTTGAGCAAATCCCTTGGCAACAAGTCGGGCTTTATATCGTTCAACAGAGCCATCAGAAAGCATCTCGATCATAAACACCCATTTGCACCTAATAGGAGTTTTTCCAAGGGGTAGATCTACAATATCCCAGGTATGAGTTTTGGTGAGGGCCTAAAGTTCTTCGTCCATTACTTTCTGCCAAAGAGAATTAGTACTAACCTTCTTATAGGATTGAGGCTAATGCAGATGAAGTATAGTGGAAAAACAATGAAAATCAGAAAGGTAATGTGAAGGATGAGTTACCATGGTAGAGCGGCGAGGGTGATCTGGGGCATGGGTGTCAACGGAAGGCGGTATAAAATCATCGACTACAGGAGAAGTCTCAGGCATGGTCGCTGGAGTTGGAAGGGTGAGATCAGCTAGTGGTTCTGGAGTGGGTTCAGCTGGTGGTTCTAGGATGGACTCAGCATAAGATGCAGGGCTAGGCTCAACTGGTGGTGCTGGAGTGGAACAGTAACTGGAACTGTATCATCTAGAAATAACTCAATGGATGAATCAGTAAAGAATCTGGAGTTGGTGAGGGTTGACATGTCAAATGACCGTAAAGAATAAAACATTTGATGTTCCTAAAAGACGACATGTCGCGAGATACGAAGGGTTTTAGAAATGGGATCCTAACACCGATACCTTTTATGTTCGATGCCATATCCAAGAAAACAACACAGACGAGCCCTTGGTTCCAGTTTGTTGTGTTCATGTGGTTTGAGAAGAACAAAACAGGCGCAACCAAAGACTCTGAGTTCAGAGTAATCAGGAGTTTTACCGAAAAGGCGTTCAAATGGAGACTGGTTTTGGATTGTAGCAGAAAGGACACGATTTATTGTATAGACGGCTGTGAAGGCAGCCTCACCCAAAAAATGCTCAGGACATGATGAAGAAATGAGAAGAGCACGAACTGTGTCAAGAATATGTCTATGTTTGCGTTCGGCGCGTCCATTTTGTTAGGATGTACTAGGACACAAGCGATAGGGGAGCATGCCATTTTTGCGAAACAGGTTAAGAAAAACACGATCCTTGTATTCCATTGCATTATCTGAGCGAAAAACTTTGATATTTCTAGAAAATTGGGTTTGAACCATAGAAGAAAACTCAGAATATATTTGAAATAGTTCGGATTGATGTTTCATAAGAAACAACCATGTATATCGAGAGTAATCGTCCACAAAGATAACAAAGTAACAAAGGCCACCCATCGAGGCATGAGGAGAAGACCCCCAAATATCATAATGAATTAGATCAAAGGGTGCAAGGGAAATAGATTGACTCTCTTTAAAAGGCAGGGCTGGTTGTTTGGCAAGTTGGCGATGGATACATGTGAAGGACTTATGTTGAACTGAAACTAACTGACCACTAGAGAGAAACGATTTGAGTCGGGTAGATAAAGTGTGGCTTAACGGTGAGAGAGACACTGATGGTTGTGGAGATAAGGATGAGGAAGAGGATACTTGCGGTAGTGGTGAGGTGGCATAGGTTGATGAAGGAATATTTGGTTGTGATGATGGTGGAGTTGGAGATGGAAGGTGTAAACTGGTAAGTTCAAATAGGCGTCCAACCTTACGACCAGTCCCAAGAGTTTCTTCTGTCCGAGGATCCTGCACGCGATAACCACTATTAGAAAATATGATTTCAAATCCCAATTCACAAAGTTGCCCAACAGACAAGAGATTTAAAGTGAGTTTTGGAATCAAATATGGGAATAGAAATATGGGAAGTAGAAACCTGACCGGTATGTGTAATAGGCATTTGAGAACCATCAACAATATGAATACTAGGGATATTCATTGCGGATAATTTGGTTGAAAAAATATTGGGATCAGATGTCATGTGATTACAACTGGCAGAATCAAAGAATCAAGAGGAATTACCTGTAGTAAGTGAGAGAGCAGGGGAAAGATTTGTACCAGTATTAATTTTGGAGAAGATATGAAGGAAGAATAAGGCCAAATCTGTAATAGACATGGTGACAGTAGAGGAGGTAAGATCTGAACCCTCTTTGGCATTGGAAATGAGCGAAGAACTTCTAGACATTGTTGTTGAACCTGGAGAAGCTGTTGTTACAGATGGATTCAGAATGCCAAAATTTTCCATGAACCAGTATTGAATCTTCAAGGACCAGGTGAAAATCAAGTGAACCAGTGTAGGAACCACACGGATATAACAGAAAGTATATCCTGTGAGTCTCAAATCACAAAATAGAGGCCGAAAACAGAATCAGAACGCCGAAAAACCCCAAGAACGGGTCCAAGTTTGAAGAAAAGCAGTCTAAAAATTGCTGAATCGGTCCAAGGAAAATTTCACAAAAAAATCGATGACGTGGAAGAGATTTGATGATTGGACTCTAACGTGGCGCTGGTCAACGCTGACGTGGCGGACACATGGCAATAAAATTATCCATGGTGCTGACGTGGCTGGTAATGTGTAGATGACGTGGCAGTTGGTTAACACTGATGCGGCACAGGTCAACGATGACGTGGCACTGACTGGGTGTTGAGGTGGCACTGACTGGGTGTTGAGGTGGCACTGACTGGGTTGCCGATAGACTAGACTGTGAGTAGATCTGACGCGCTACTGATGGACGGCGCGTGCGGAGGTTTCTGGAGATGGACTTTACTGTTTTGGAATCGTCTCGTCGAGACGGTTCCGTTGGTATATTGTGGAGTGAATTTGGAGTCCTGGTTGAGGCGGTAGAGCCAAAAAATCTGAGACGGCACAGTTAATGGTTACTGCAGGTTGTTGGTGGCGCGTGTGAGCGCGTTAATACTCCGATGGGGGTGATTTTGGTGGCGTTGTGTTCGTCTCTACAAGACGAAGTTGGTGGTGTGGTGGTTGTTTATACTGGAGTGGTGATGAAACCTATAGCAGTAACGAAATCTGCGGGAGAAAAGAGACGGCGGCGGCGGCAGAAACTTTAGGGTTTCGAAAAAAAAATTAGATAGAATAGGTCCAGAAAAGACTTACTCTTGATATCATGTTAAGATAATTGAGAAGTGGGAGAAGAATCATGAATTGATATTATGAAAAAGTGATACAAGTATAATACAACGATATACACATATTTATAAGAGAAGTGGGGGCTAGGGTTTTGCTCTAATGGGCCACGTGGGCCAAGCCCATATAAGAATATAGCTAGACACTAGTTTCAAGCAACTTTTCAGTACAAGACCCCGAAACAATTGTAAGATCAAGATGGCACACATTCATTTATTATCAAATTACTATCAATATTCACTAATTTCTATCACAACCCTGAATACCCAACAACTTCAGACTACACGATCTAGTCATATCAATAAATCAACCTCAACATTCTGATTAACTGCCAAATGATCCAAAAAAGGGAAACTTTAAATCTCAGAAAACAACACTTTTTTCTTAAGATGTTTAGCCCTTGCTCTCCAAGGTATATCTCGAATTATCTATCACCAACTCATAAAATAATTCCAATGTTTAAATATTAGATCCTCATATTATCTAACTCCAACTCATAAATGCTCAATTACTCCAACGTTCAAATGTTGGAACCCAGGACAAATACATGTACCAAACTCAAAAATGAAGATCTCTTGTTCACATCAATAAGTAATATCACACATACACAAAAGTATAAAACGAATTAGGTACATGAAAATGAAAATAAGAGGCTCAAAATTGGACTTACATAAAATCCGAGAGAAAACCTAAGAAAGTACCGAAAAAGAGAGCAGCTGCATAACCGATACATAGCGACATCACCATCTCTTCCCCACTTGCACCATAATGTGTGAACTCATACTCTCCAAACACCGACCACAAACCTTCCATCACTGTGTTTAGAGAAAGAATCATCAAATAAATTCATCAACACATGAGATCATTCTAACTATAATATATAGTAACAGCAGTAGCTTGAATTCTAAACCCTAGTTTACACTTCGCGCTCTACTTCAAAAAGTGAATTGGTGAAATTGAAAACGAGGGCGAACCCGCGCTTTCGCGCTTCGAATCCGAAGCTTGAGATACAGTGAGAAGAGGGAGGCGATAAAAGAGGCTTAAGCGATCTTGCCACAGCTTATAATCGTCAGCGCTTCAAATTTTCACTGGAATTGCAAATATGAATGAAGTTGCGGCAGTAGAGCTTACCTGAAGAGATAGAATAGAGAAGCAGAAAACTCTTCTGGAACCGAAGGGACGAAAAAGAGAGTGAGCGGTCGAACGGCGACGGAGTTCTGTTGGTGAAGTACGGTAGACAAAATATTGATAGGAAGCATGACGCGCATATGAATAACTGCACTGCTTGATGCGGTTCCCACACCTCGGTCTCGATGATTACTCCCATAACGAAGAATGCGGAAGAAAATAACTCCGGATCTCAAAACCCTAGGTAGTCCGCCATCGAAGTCTAGCAATAGCTGCAGACGACATCGCCGGAGATCCAATAAATACTTGATCGCGCATTTTCAATTCATAGAGCGTTTTCGTTTAAAAATGGTGACGGAGCTCCGATCCTTTCCGATCGGCCTCTAGCTTGTTGAAGCAAATACTCCATGGCCCATGCCATGCCTGTTGTTCTCCCAGTATTATATATGGGCCTCTGTAGTAAACGAGCCCATTATAGGCTTTGAAGGATTAAATTACACTTTTATCCCTATAATTTTCATGTTGTGAACACAATTAACTCCTAACCTTTGACGAAAATGCAATTACCCTTATTTAAGGGATAATTGGTCATTAATCACAAATAACAGACCTGATTTTAAAAAAGTGCTGCTTAAGACATAAGTTTTAATTTAGTCCGTTAAATTAGATTTTGCTTGAGTTTTAGTCTCGCATGTGCAAGTATTGCATGGATTGTAAAGAAAATTTTGGTGAGTAAATCTATATTATAGTGAATATTAGTTACATCTAACTAATGTTAGTTACAATTTAATAATTATTATATATTACATGTATCTGTATATTTTTTGTTACATATACTTATGTGATATTAGTTACATGTTACAAATTACATGTATTTGTGTAATATTTGTGATATTTAACAAATATTACACATGAAAATTAGTTTAATATTAGTTATATGTATTTGTATACATTTAATTACATGTAACTAATTAAATATATTTTGTGTAATTTTTGTTACATCTAATAAATTTTTACACACAAATTAATTACATGCTATAAAGTATAGTAATATTTGTTACATCTAATAAAATTTTACACACAAAATAGTTACATGTAACTATGTGTGTGCGGACGCGTATATTGAGATTCTGCCTTTTTTAAATAGACGGGACTAAAACACAAATTGTTTCCGCTTCGAGATTTTTTTTAAAATTAAGGGTGAAATAAGGGACTTGCCACGGAATGCCCTATTTAACCGCAATGGTCCGGTGTGGTATTCGAAGAATATATTTCATTTTAGGGCAACTTACAAATATGGTCTTTTAATTTGCAGTGTGTTTTTTATGTAGCCTTTTAATTTATTTATTTTTCAATGTGACCCTCCTATTTGCACATGATTTTTTATGTAGTCCTTCTGTTAAATATTGGAGTCAACTTTGACAAAATTTCATCACGTGACTTACATATGCTATCTTTTAGGAAGAAAAACATAATTTTCTTTTTCTGTTTTTTTTTTTACTCTCTCTTTCTTCTTCTTCTTCTCGAGATTGATATTTTAAGATGCGTTTGGTTGGATGAAAAATGGATTAAAAAAATAAAAACTCCTATTTGATTGGATAGAAAATGGGAGGAAAAAAAGAATAGAAAAAACACAATTTTTTAGGCAATTTTTTTTTCTTACAGATATAAGAGGAAAATGGAAAGAAGTGAAAGAAAATGAATAAAATTACAATTATACTCTTAATAATATAATTTTTAATTTATTTTTATAATCTACGAAAGTAAAATAGTAAATTATATTAAAATAATTTTTTTTTTATTTTTTATTTTTCTTTGTTAACCAAATAACACTAGAAAAAATAATTTTTCTTTCACAATTGGTAATTTTTTTTTTTTCTCTTTTTTTTTTTTTTTTTTTTTTTTTCATCCATCCATCCAAATATGCCCCTTAGAGAGAGTAAAAAAAGTTCTTTACTAGAATCATTGAATCTAGCATCAAGTACAGGAGGGTAAAAAAAAAAGGCTTGTGCTGGTGAGTCAGGGTACATATAGACAAACACACCACATCAAGATCCACGATGGATTTTGTCTTTCTTCCATGTTCTGAATACAGATGAGAAGGCTATTGTGTACTTGTCCTGCTACTTTCTGCTGCCCTCACTTGCGTGAAATATGGATGAGCCTGAACCATAATCCCACACAATAAAGTAAGAAAAATTAACTAACTTTTTCTCCCTATTTCGAAAATAAAAAGCTAAACAAAGAAAAAGTTAGTTTTGTGATTTACTATTAATAGAAGGGGGTAAAGTGTAGGTTTTTGAAGTAGAGCGGACAAAATAAAACTAAATCGAAGTACAGCGGAGTGAAAGAATTAAGCAAAAATTTTAAACTATATTTTACTCCAATTACATGAGAAGCATTTGAATTAGAGTAAAAATGGTTAGCTAACCAAATACATTATAAGAATATAAATTGACTAATTGAAAAAAAAAAAAAAGAAGCACAATTTGCTAACCTAATATTAGAATGCTCACAAAAAAGGCTCATAAAAATGTGGAAGCTAAATATGAATTGTGAAATACCATGCCTGCTTGCGTGTGTGTGTGAGACGGGGGAGTGGGGGGGGGTGGGAATATTTACCATTGCTTCGCTTGCTGTGAGCCTCTCCTGATGATCATAACGCAGAAGCTTGTCAAGAAAATCGATAGCCTGAATGTTAAAAATATCGTCGAACAATCAATTCCAAGGTAGAATGGTTGATCTCCCGATATCTATATATATATAAAACATAGAGAGAGAGAGAGAGAGAGAGAGAACAGTGTGTATGACCTCTGGAGATACTACATGCTGATTATTGGCATTAATAAATTTGGACCAGGGCTTCCTAATATGTCTGCATAAAAATTGAAACGAGAGATCATTGGCCATCTCATTCCACCAGTATACCCGGTCTAAAGAAAACGATAGGTAAACGTACATTAAACCACAGAAACCGAAGATTGATAGAGATTAAAGCAACTTAGGGCCTATTTGATAACATAATGTAACACTTGAAACTGAATGCATTAAGAATTTGTCAAATTAAATGCGTTTGATTTTTTATAACAAAATGAAGTAATTACTTAAAAAGTAATTACATAATGTGTGATTCATTTAATTTTTTAATACTTATCACTTAAAACCATCAAAGAACCTATATATCATAACCGCCATTAAATATTACTACTATAAAAATCTCAGGAAAAAAATTATATACAAACAATTATAGAGAGAGAAATTACTAATATAGACAGAAGCTTGTAGAGAGAGAATGTTTTAAGGAGACAAAGATGTAAAGATTATTTTAGAACAAAAATTTGTATAGAGAAAAATTTTCAGGCTAAAAGTATTAAAAACATGCACTTAATAAATAAAACACTTTCAAGTTTTCAGCACTTAAGTTTCAGCTTTATCAAACATGCCCCTAAAGTAACAGAAATTAAAGCAAAATATACCTTCCAACCAGAGCATCAAGCTGAGGATCAAGCTCTAAAGAGTATTTATCCAAATATGCTTTTAGTTCATCTGTACCAAGTACCTGTAACAGCAAATTGGATATAAGCTATCAATCTAATTTACAATCTTTCCGATGATTATAACGAACAAACAATCTGATGCCAAGTAATACCATACTTCCTACTTGTTCCATTGTTTCCCTATTTTATATATTATGAACATCTTCGGGCTTGTTTCCTAGACTTTCCTTTTCTTTTCTTTTCTCTTTTTTAATTGAAGGTAAAAAATGTCCAAATGTTACATTTTCGTCAGTCAGAGGTCCACCGATCAATTTCCTTCGAAAAAAAAAAAACTCAACCGAGGGAGAGAGAGGTTTATTAGTTAGAAAGAAAGAATTTCTCAGAGGGCTAGACGCCCAGTCCTAGACCTGATTGAGGTATAGAACATAAATTGTATTTTCTTTTTCTTTTTTTCGTGTGTGTTTTGGGGTGGGGGGGTCGTGCTGCATGAGGTTTATGGGGGCATATTTGCAATGGCAAAGAGCATGGTAGTGTACCGGTCCTGTAGTTGAGAGAGTGATTTATTAAGGTCCAGGAATTGCATTACCTTGGCAATCTTGACAAGCTGATCACTGTTATCTTGACCATAGAAGAAAGGCTCTTTGCGAAATATCTACACAGAAAATTGAGCAAAGTGAGAAAACTGAAAATATCACATGTTCCAACTATAGTTGTCCTTTCATTTGCCATAAGACACTCTACTTGCAGTTCACTGACTAATGATCCTGAACAAAAAGCAAGGTACCATTTAGTAACGCTTTTTTTAAGTACACTTTTACTTTAAAAAGTAGCATTCATTTTGATTTTCTTTTTAAACAAAAAATTGCTTTTAAAAATCGAAAAAGCAAAACTATGAATTTAAATATTTTTTTGAAAAGCAAAAACTAGTTGCTTTTTGTTTCTTCAATTTTCATATTATAAGAGATCGTACCAGATCCATGGAATATGACTCCCGACACTTAATTATTCAATAATCACCTCTGATTTTTTTTTGGTTAAGGAACCTCTTATAGGGACAATGCTAAAATATAATCTCTACAGTATCAAACACGCTTTGGATTTTTACTTTTTACTATTAAACACGCTTCAGATTTTTACTTTTTACTTGTTTGTTACATTTAACTTTTTTGCTCATAAAAAGTACTTAAAAAAGATTATCAAACGGAGCGCAAATGATTTATATTCTCACCATTCCAGCAAACATGCAACCAAGGCTCCACATGTCCAAAGAATAGTCATAGTCTTGTAAATCCACTAGAAGTTCAGGACCCTTAAAATATCTGGCAACAAGAAAACAAACTTTCATAGTTTCTACAAAATTGAAGCTGCTGTTTGGATTATTATTCAGACAAGGATACATGCACAATGAAATTCAAAAACTTAAAGCCTTACACACCAAGGCCCGATTAACCAATTCATTTTCCGCATGTTGTGCATGATCACATTTAACTAGATAAGCTTTAGGCAAGTGAACTGCTGTTCTTTTATGAGATATATTAAATATGACGAACTTTTGGAATTATTTTTTGATAACAAGCATGAACTTTCTGTTTTTGTTTCATTGCATGAACAACTTTCATAACACTCAAGCACAGTAAGGAACGTCAATTCACCACTAAAAAAGAATAAATCAAGACAAGTGTACTGTATAATATAACCATTTCTAACCTTGAAGCTACACGGACATTATATTCCTCTCCAGGATGGTAAAATTCAGCAAGACCCCAATCAATTAATCGAAGTTTTCGCAACTCATGGTCTATCATAACGTTGTGAGGCTTGATGTCTCTATGCATTATTCCTTGCGAGTGACAGTAATCCAATGCCTGCAAGCAAAGAACAATTCTTCTCAGTTTGAGCATAAGGGCGTGCGTTGAGATTCAGACATTCCACTACGAGTTTGATATCTTGTTCAAAGCTAAAAATCCTTATAACAAATGTGAGATATTGGTGATATATATAGTAAATCAACTCATCCAGGTGAAACAGTAACTCATCCGACAGACTTTGGGCAGGCTGCTAAAATCATTTTTCACTTTCCATTGCCCTTTTTCTTTTACCCGGGAAAAGGAACAAGTGATTACGTTTTCTAAAAGAAAAGCCAAGAAGAAGAAGAATGACAAGCCCTGAGCAAAGAAGAAAAGGAAGAAATTCAATGTGTCAATGCCAGAGGGTAACTAAACACAAATGATGACAATAGACTCGGGAAGAAACCAAGAAGTTCCTCCCTCCTCCCCCTTCCCCCTTTCATTTTTGTTGGAGAGTGGAAAAGCAATGGTTGTGGTTGGGTTTGAGGAGTAAATTAGCAGTCATGACAGAAGGGGATAAGCCTTGGACTTAGCAATGGATCAGTCGTGTACGTAAATTAGCAGTCATGACACAAGGGGATAAGCCTTGGACTTAGCAATGGATCAGTCGTGTACGTCACTAAATTTATACTCGTTAGTTGTTTCTAACTAACCTGGAGCTCAAAAGTAGAACAAATTGTCAAAACGCAATTGCTCTTCAAATTCAACAAAAACAAAATTCATGTGTAAGGTAGCTCCATAAAATGAAGAAGATAACGGGCTTTTTTTTTTTTTTTTTGGTTTTTTCATGTGTGCGCGGTGGGTGGATGGGGGCAGATTTATATATAAAATTAAATATTTTACCTTGAGAAGTTCATATATATAGTAACGGATGTCATAATCTGTCAATGTGGGATACAGAACTTTGAAATCCGTACTGTTCACATACTCAAATATCAAGCTAGGAGTTTTCGATTGATGATCTCTGACAACATCAAGGAGCTTGACAATATTTGGCCCCCCATTGAGGTTCTGTAGTATTTTTATCTCTCTTTTTATCTGCATAAAGAATCGCTCAAAAATTAGGAATACTTGAAACTAATAAATCCAAGCTCATAAAGAAACCAACTATGGACAAATGCACTATATGCAGTTCAACCACATAGTCCATAAAAGCTAACATGCTACTACCAAAATCCAAGTCAAAAAGTCAGTGACTTCTATGAGCTGGGACTTGGGATAATATTCAAAAATAACATTCGGTGAACTACCAAAAAAGGTGTTGTTATGGACGATAAAAAAGCAGCATGAGAGATAATTTCAATATCGAAAATCGTAGAATTCCAACTTTGTGGACTGTTACAACAAACATGTTATTTCATAAAAGAACCAGCTTCTAACTGTTAGAATGTGAACAATCATCTTAAACATATTATTTGCAAAAGAGCCATATTTTGTTCATACATGATGCTGGTCCTACTGAATCAATTCATTAAAAGCTACCTTTTTCTTCTTAACAGGCTTCAGTATCTTGATTATGCACCGTTCATTACTGTTGACAACTATTCCTTCAAAAACCTCACTGTATTTTCCCCTTCCAACTTTCCGAACAACCTTGTACTTGTCCTGATCACTGCAACGCATTGGAGAGGAGTGAAACCATCAAATATGATAAGAAAACGGATTAACATCTCTCGTGTTCAAATTTTTGGTTTCCCAATCATATATCACAGCATTCGCAAAGAAATTAATATATAGTCCTTATCTTTTACTTGTGTTACTAGTTGAACAGTGTAAGAGAGGCAAAAATCACTTGATATTTCTTATTGCTATCTAATTTTTGACATATATTGGGACAGATAACAAGAAAGGAATAATAAGTTCATAACTTTTGTATTAAAATGAAGTCTGCAATCAGCTCTTTAACACTCGCTCAACAAAATTATCGGCTCCACCAAATTTATATAACAGAAACAAGTCTCACAAGGCAAACTTCAATATTCTAACATGATATTACATTTTAAACATAACCATAAAGAAAACAGATTCTTCCCAATTTAGGCAATGATCAACCCCAAAGGTAGCAAATAGCTTGGATTCACATTCTTCTCTGTTTTCATGTTTTCCTTTCATATGGAATCATAGTAGTCCATTATTCATCAATGATGGATAAACTGCAAATCTTCATGTATTCAATCTAAGAATGCCTCCTACACTCTACCTTATCTTCAATTTAAACAATCTTTAGATGCTTTGAGAATAAGAATTCTCATGATGTTGAAACAATAACATTGTATTTTTAATCTGCCTTTCTCATTTGAATTTAAACAGCAAATATGTATGAATACGAAGCAAATGATCAAACTTAGGTTACATAGATACAGATTTGAAAACGCGAAGTTGCAGTGTTCCGAAAATTCTATGGGGAGCTAAAATGGGAATGTATGTGCATAAACAGACAAAAATCCAAACTACTTCAGATTTCTATCGGAATCAGCAGTGATTCAATGTAGCGAAGCTCGGAAACAAACACATTGCAAATTCTCGTATCTGATCAGGTTAATTCACAATATACTCCAAACCGCGTAACCTAATGAAAGATCGAAAACCAAAAATCAAAAGCATCAGATAGAGAGAGAGACTAGGGTTTTAGAATTACCTCCACTGAACAGTGAGCGATTCGTAATCCCAGTATTCTTTTGGGCGAATCAAGTTGACGTCGGCGTAGACTCGAGCTGTGGACATGATTTTTTGTTGGAGACTCGAACTGTATATCTCCGTGAAGTTGTAGCCGCAGTCCCTGATTTTATCGACGGTGACGGTGGTACTACTAGCGGCGTCGGTTGCAGGGAGGAGGTGAACGGAGTGCAGTATAGGAGGCTGGGCAAGTGGCGCACGCAACGCGACGACCGCGCACACTAACGAGATACGCAGTAGCAGTATGGGTCGGAGCGAATCTCTCATGTGCTTGCAACCACCATAGCCACTCCGTACTTCAACTTTGCAGTCATGCTACTACATTTATGTTAACAGCTAAAAAAATTTCCAACTCCCGCTTCCCCGCTATAAAAATATATAAATAGTGTTAAGTGAGCTAAATTGTTAAAATCGTCGTCATTTTTAATAAAAATCAATCAGGTGTCAAGTATGAAAATCATCCAAGTAGTTGATTTTTGTTCCAAAAAATTACGGAATTAACGATTTGGATTCATATGACATGATTTCGATACTTTGAAGTGTTCAAATTAAAAATATATAAACTAAAGTGAAATTTTGATAAAACTTTAGGGGCACAAAGTGCAAAAATATCTTTTGATTAATGAACTTATATTATTGTAAAGGAAAAGATTATGAATTAACCAAAATAAATATTACTATTAATATTAATAAAATAAATATAAATTATAGTTCTAGAAAGAGAATTCAAGTTATAGATTATGATTATTTTTCTAACACCTAATTAATATTTTTTCTATTTTTCTCCTATCACAAAAGATGTTTTGGTAACTAAGAGTGGTAAGCAAAAAATTATTTTCATTTTCTCACGTTTGAGGTTGAAAACTGTAAGGTATGCGACCAAAATCTCACATCGGTTAGAAGTGATGCGAATCATGGGTTTATAAATATGAACAATATTTCTATTAGTATGAGGCGTTTTGGCTTTTAGGTAGAGTCCAAACATAAAATCATGAGAGTTTAAGTCCAAAGTGGACAATATCATACCAATACAGAGATATGTGTGGGAGTCATATTTATAAGTTATAACAAATGATATATGTGGTATAGATATCCCTAACAAAAATCAAAGTGTGAACTTCAACACAGAAACAACAAATTATTCAAGAACATAACGTGTTTTTATACTTTTTCGGTGTTGATTTCAACACATTTTACTTTTTATATTTTTATTGATTCATTCAAACTCGTATGTGTTTTTATCATTTTTCAGTCCATATGTTATTTATTTTTATACTTTTAGAAAATACTAGCACATCAGTGGTATTCAAATTTTTTGTCACAAAACTTCATCGCGTAATCACCGTTGTCACTATCAAAGGTTTCGAGTTCTAGAGAGGGTTTTGTTTCAAGTTCGATTTTTTGTTAGAAAGTCGTCGACTATTACCGAAACCATCGGAATTAATGGACTTGCATACATTCCATCTAGGCGATTGATAGTTACGATCTGCACAATTTCCATAACCACCGACTCTATTTCCACAGCTACCGGAATTACCAAAGTCAGGCGCCATGACTGACATGAGATACACCTTGATCGGACAACTATGTTGTAAGATGTTGTTGCTTATTTTGGCTGGGATCCTCGGAGATTTGGGCGGCCCATAAATGCAAGGTCACCCTGTGAGCAAAGGAAAGAGTTAAACAAACCAAAGACAAAAACACGAAGAAACTCTTGGGTGAAGTTATGTTTGCGAGCTTCTTATGGTTATGAATCATCCAAAAACATGAAGATCTGGATCTATGCTCGTTGGCACATATCCGGCATCATGCCGGAGAGAGAGAGAGAGGGGGGGAAGAAGACGACCAAATCATTTTTTTTTTTAATAAAAATGGGTTAAAAGTTTTTTTTTTTTTTAAGTAGGAATATTATTGTAAAAAAGTAAATAATGAAAAAATATATAAAACATTTATAAATGATTATTTATATTTTTTAATTATTTTTTTTAAATAGCTAAAAATAAAATTGTCATTACAATAAAAATTATAAATTTTTTACTTATAAGAAAACTAAATAGTCTTTGATAAAAAAATGATAAAAGATGGTTGATCGATATTTATAAAATAATAAAAAAAAAATATTTGGTAATGATAAAATGACATGAGAGAAAGTGGTATAATTTCACGTTTTGCATACACGTTATTGCGTGCACATAAACAAATAGTGAAATAATTCATACAACAATCCTCATCACATCTTTTTACAACAATATCCCAAAAAATATTGGACTTAATTTATATTTTTTTTTTAACTTTATTGTAAATAAAAAATTTAGCTAATTATAATTAAAATCATTAAATAAAGATAGTTATGGTGATAGTGGCAACCAAGTGCAATGACAGTGTTCTTAGTGCGATCCCAGTGAATTAAATTAGTATTTTTTAAACTATAATCACAAATTAAATTTATTAATTTTAGATACATAAATTAGAAGTACTCATGTGTGAGTAATTAGGTGGCCTCACTCACTTAGTATTAATTATGATTTTTTGTATTAATAACTAGCGTATAACTTGTGTCTAAAAACACAAGTGTTAAAAAAATAAACATTAATACAACACAATCAATATTATAATTAAGCATGGGTTAAAATTCAAAAAAAAAAAATTAATTTTTTTTTTACTATTTATCCAAACTTCATTGCTTTAATGCTATATTTCGTAAATGCAACTAAATAATTAATAACTCAAAAAGAAAAACATAGTTTGATGGAAAATGATTAAAATTAAAAAAATTCCACACAAAATTGAAAGAAATTACAATTTAAAATGGAAAAAACACTCAGATTACTTTATCTACGACTCCAGTTTGTCCTTCACCAACAAAAGTCAACTTTAACTTCTTTAATTTAATTACATTAGCGTCAACCTCATTAGTAGAAGTACAATGAGGATGAAACAAGACTATGTAAACTTGTAAAAACAAAAAAATATAAAAGCTTATTAAGTATATGGATCAATAAAAATAAAAAATAACAATGCATAGAAAATACGCAATCAAAAAAAAAAAAAAAATGATAACACAAAAATGGTTGAGATATATACTTATTACTCCCAATCCTCTTTACGCTTTCGACTCATCATAAATTTGGGAACAAAAATATAGAAATATGGGAACAGACACAGAAATCTGGGAACAGAAATGCAGAAAGTTGGGAACAGAACAAAAACAAAAATTTGGGAACAGAAACAACATTTAAGAACAAAACAGAATAGATCAAATGTACGGTGAGATTCAATCACAAAGGTATATGCATCACTCAAAATCATTATTTCTTAGTTCAAGTGTTAATAAAAACTACACCATCATCTTATTTTGATAGAGACTATTTTTAAAGAAAAAGAAATTTAAAGAGTTTTCTTATAATCTTTATGAGTTATTTTAGGTAGAAAGAATAAAAAATATAGTTGAGAGAGCGTGTACAAAAGTTTAAAAGGGCTGGAGTTATTTAACATAAAGGATTTTTTAATCAAACATCTATTTCCACAATAGATATTTGTATGGGTCACAATAGGCATGCCCAAATACTAAAACACCCATCTAATTATTTATTTTTTTAGAAAACCCCATGTTTGCATTTCACACACACTCACTCGCGAGAAAGATGGAAAATGGAAAAACTGTTAAGGTATTTTTGGAATCATTAATCAAGCTAATAAAGGAAAATTCCACCTTGTCTATTTCTGTTGAATCATTGTTGATTATTTGTTGAGACGCAATCTCTCTCTCTCTCTCTCTCTCTCTATATATATATATATATATATATATATTTCTTTCCTTATTTTTCTTCAATTTTTTTTTCCTTTTTTTTTTGTTTTTTTTTTCAAAGTAAAATAAAATAACTAATGTAAATTACAATATAAAATTAAAATTTTGTGAAAAAAATGGTGAAAATATTATGTCTATAAATCATATTGGTGGGATTGATTTTGTAAAAAATTAGATTTAAATTTTGTTTCATTAATAGCGAAAATGTGCCTTAACTACATATATAAAAAATATTACTGCATAGCAACTTTCTTCGCGTTCAATGTTTAATATTTACTGTACAATAATAATCATACAATAATTATCAAAAGTTATTGTACAATAACTATTAATGTTTGAGTTCAAATTTTGTATAAAACATGCAATTATTTATGATTAATTAATGTACAACAATAATGGTAATGCGGGATTGATTTTGCAGAGAAAACTGAATTTTGAATTTTGGTTCGAAAATGTGATGTCACTATTTCTAGATTTTTAGGCCCCGTTTGGTAACCATTTCCATTCCTAGATTTTTGGGAATTCTGTTTGGGAATAGCGTTTGGTAATTTTTGTTTCCGTTTCCATTTCATTCCCATTTGAGAATTGTGCCCACTTTTTTCTTAAGAAATGAGAAACAAAAAAAAGTTGTTTCTCATTATTCCCATTCCATTCCCAAAACCCATGATCACTATTCACCTATCGGCCGACCACCGTCCGCCGCCGCCGACCGCCGCCGGCCACCGTCCGCCGACAGCCGACCGCCGACCGCCGCCGCCGGCGGTCACCGTCCGGCCGGAATTTTTCCGGCCACTTCCGGCAGTCGCCGGCGACGGCGCCACCGCCGTCCGGTCATCGCCGGCGGGGGCACCGCCGTCTCCGACGCCGGAGAACCGTCGCCGGCCGTGCCGGGCGGCCGGCGACGGCGCCGCCGGAGCACCGTCGCCGGCCGGCGACGGCGCCACCGCCCGGCGACGGCGCCAGCGCCGGCCGGCCAAAACTGAAAAGAGAAAAAAAAAAAAAGATTTTAGGATAAAATCGTTACCAAACACAATTCCCTTCCCAAAACAAAAAAAAAATTATTGTTACCAAACGCAATTCTACTCCCAAAAAGAAAACAAAATTCCCATCCCATCCCATCCCATTCCCATCCCACTGCTGGAATTGAAACAGAAACGGTTACCAAACGCCACCTTAATGTCCCAATTTCAGTCTCAATTTGGTTGACCGATGAGCCTTTTATTCCCTCGATTCTTTTATACAATATTAACACACGACAAACGATAATGAGTTTGACTTTCATATGGAACTAATAATAGTTAATGTAAAACGATTTTTACTCAAATTAGATTCTTGCTTCAATAATTGAGGCATAATAGGTGGACCAAAAATATTGAAACAACACTCAACATGGTTAAATATGTTTAATCAACTTTTTGCTACCCTCCATTGATGAAAATCCAACTACAAAAAATTGTCAACACACTATAAAAATCATATCGCCGCCGTGACAATTGCAGTGCAGGAATATTGCTGGGAGCAATATTTGCTGCACAACCACAAAAAGAAGAATATGAAAATTTAAATCAAGAATTCAACATCGATTTTTCGCTATACAATAATTATTTTCCAACAAACCTACATCAAACATGAAAAGTAACAAGATGTTAATCCAAAACAAAACTCAATTGTTGATTTTTACTATACAATAAAAATCTCAATAAATCAAACATCAACAAGAAAAATGAAGAAGATGGGGATTTAAACCAAGAATTCAACATCGATTTTTCGTACACATTAATTAAGTATCGATTTTTGTAACACAGTAATTATTTTCTCAATAACTCCACAATAACAATGAAAAGTAACAAAATGTTAATCCACAACAAAACTCAATTGTTGATTTTTGCTATATGGTAAAAATTTCAATAAATCAAACATCAATAAGAAAAAGAAAGAAGATAGAAATTCAAATAAAAAATTCAACATCGATTTTTGTTACATAGTGATTATTTCCAACAAACTCACATCAACTATGAAAAGTAACAAGATGTTTAATCTAAAATAAGGCTCAATTGTTGATTTTTGTTATACAGTAAAAATCTCAATAAATCAAACATTAACCAGAAAAAGGAAGAAGATGGAGATTCAAATCAAGAATTTAACATCGATTTGGTATACATTAATTAAACGTCGATTTTTGCTACACAGTAATTATTTTCTCAACAACCCAAAGAAACAACAATTAAGAACAAAAACATGAACATAATTTGAGGTGTTGATTTTTACTGCACAGAGACATATGATTTTTATTGCACATAAACAGAAATTCGGCAAGAAATCAAACATCAACAAGAAAAATGAAGAAGATGGAAATTCAACATCGATTTTGTTTTGTTCGCGACAATTGTGGATTTCTACGAATTCACGAACTCAAACATCACAAATGTCATGGAAGATAATAGTAGTTGAAACTTGATTTGAACGGTAGATTTTTACTGTATATTAACAATTTCAAGAACACAAGCAACAAAAATTTCATGGAAGGTAATAGTATTCGAAACTTGTTTTGAATGATGGATTTTTACTGTACAATAACAATTTCAAGAAATCTAGCCCCACAAATTTCTAAAAAAAAAAAAGAAATTCAATACAGATCAATGAAATTGGTAGCTAGGGTTTTGTTTACTTTTGTTTATTTCTGAAATTCAATACACCAGACTAAAATTTGGGTTGCTACGAGGGACGCCACCACTGAGAGCTGCTACAATGGGCCGCCGGTTGGAGCTGCTAAGAGTACGCTACAGCTAAGAGCTAGGGCAAGGAAAGGTGGCGGTTGGAGTTGCATCTAGGGTCGTCGCCGCTTTGGATCTGATGCGAGGATGGAACCGTGATTCAAGGGTCGTCGGCGTTGAAGTAAGGAGCTGCCGGCACGGGAAATGGGCTCGATCAATCGGCGGCGATCTGCGATGAGGAGATAGAGTTCGCACAACAACTTTTTTTGGGAAGAAGATGCATATAGATGGAAGGGTTTTTTTTGTCTAATGGAATGATAGAAACTTTCCCCATAAAACTCCTTCTCTATATTATGCCACACTCACGCGCTCCTCTTTCTGGTGGAATCACATGGCCAACACAAGGGGTTTTTATTAAATAATTTTGTTATATGGGGATACGGTTAATTTAGGGATGGGCCTTAGGTCCCATACTAAAAATCCCTAAGATAAATTCAAGTGTTTAGCTTATATAGTAACTCTTTGTTTTTTATCAATAAAAAGTCTACTCTTGCCCGTAGACGTAGAAAAATTGTCGAACCACGTAAATATCGTGTGTTTCCTTCTGTGTGTTTATTTTTATTTTTGTCAGAACTATTACTAATTCAGCATCTATTCAATAATTTGTCACACCAGTACAATATAAAATTAGATACAAAATTAAGGAATTTTCAATGAACAATCTACAAAATTTAAAACCGATACAATTCACGCGTTACATTAATTTTTACAGAAATCTAAAGTTACTATAATTTAAAAAATTATAATAATTTTTATGACATAAGGCAACTTTTCAATTTTTTACACTAACTGTCGAGTTTTGAAAAAATTACTATAACACATGGAATGCATAAAATTTTAAGATTTCGTAAACTGTTCATCACCATCTACAGAGGTCCGAGAATAGTGCAATTGTGATCCATTTTAGTTTTTTTAATTACAATCAACTTAAAAATACAAATTAAATTTATTAATTCAGGAGACAAATTAAAAGTACAATATAAAATCAGACATAAAATTAATTTATCCTATACCTAGTCAATTTATTTACAAAATTTACGTAAAAAAATAATTATAATAATAAAACTCTATTTTCAAATTAATATTTATGATCGAACCAGTTTAGGTTGGACTTGCTCGAAATCAAAAACATCAAACATGAGCCGCCGGACATCGGGCTTACCGTAAACGGCATAGGATAGGCCGTGTAGGGCTTGTTGAACGGTGGACGTTGCCGGATTTCTCAGCCGGCGGCTATGTTCGTAGGCGTCTTGAACCTCCTCGCTGTAGATAATGAAGCGGTGGAGATTCTTGTCCCTCAAGTATCTCCCGCAGAATTTGTTCAACAGGAGACGGCGGTGCTTCTCCTCCAGCCATTTTCCGGGGGCATCCAGATGCTTCATCAGCAACCTCTCCGCCATTACCAGGTCCTGAAATCAATATGTATTAACGAGGGAAAAAATCATATGCATTAACGACTAATATTTCACTTTGGTCCTTGTAGTTTTCCTGTAGTTTTAATTTGAAAACGACACCCTAAGGTGGCGTTTTGTAAATGTTTTTGCTTTTCTGTTTCTACTTTTAAGTAATTGGGATAGGAATATTGCTTTTGTTCAATAGTATTCCGGGAAGAAATTGGTTACTTTAATTTACGAGAACAAAAACAAGAAACAAGTTTGGTTGCTACATTTGTTCTTTTTTCTTCTTTAAATGTATAGTGGCCGGCATGGTGGTGGTGGTGGTGGCCGACGGGGTAGTAGTGTGAATAGTTTTGTGGGAGTGAATAGGAATCGACATTTTTTTATAATTTTCGGATTTTTAAGGAATTCAGGAATTTTTCCCAAATTACTCCAAAAATTTGGGAACAGAAACATGTTTACCAAAAGCATTTCTGTACATTAATCCCATAATTTTAGAAGCGAGAACAGAAATCAGGGAACCAAAACAATAACTAAGCGGGGCCAAGTTTCATATATAATGATCCCATTTCAATCCAAATCATTAAGTGCATTGCAATTTTGCACGGCAAACAATCCTCTGTCGTGCACCCAACTATATTTAAGAGAATTTTATGGACATTTCTAACCTCTTCTCTTTCTCCCCTATAAATTTTCTGCAAAAACCTATATATATACACACTAGCCAAACACCACCTAAACATACCTGGATCTTTTGGCCGAGGTATTCTAGTCGCTCATAGCAAAACCGGGGATGCTCAAACTTGTACTTCGACGGATGTAGGAAACAAAGCTGCATTTCCAATTCAAAAAAAAAAAAACAAAACATTAAATTAGTTTTTATTTGATTTCATGTAACTGGAAAAAACCCATGTTATATACATATCAATGTATATATACCTGTAATCCAAGTCCAAGTTCTATATTCCTGGCTTGGGTAATCTGAGGGATTCTATCAGTGACTGGCAATGGATATCCCAGTATCTCCATTACCTTCGGCTTGCTATCAAAATCCCATATGTTTCCCCTGAATTTATGCATTCCTGGTGGAACACATGCTCTGAATAGCCTTGGATGTGCAAACAGAGCATCTTCAGGAGGCTGTAAAATGTAACATTATTAATATTATTTTTTCATAACTTCTTCAAACCCAAAACCGAGAAACCCTTCACAATTTTCAAAAACTGTATTCCAAAACTAAACCAAACAGACCCTAAACAAACACCAACCAAGTGTCAACTTTGTTGGGTTTATCTCATATCAGACGTGGAAGAGGCTGAAAGTCAAGTTATAACTGCGAGGAAAAACCTCACCTCATGAGTTAGTTTTTGGAGTTGAGAGAGACGCTAGACCACCCTACACTGATAGCAGAGCCCAGGTTACAACAACTCTAGCCTAATAACCACAAAGGGAGAGGATTGATCGAGGGTTAGTCTACCAAAAGCCCGATGTGTGAGGGAGAGATGTGGAAGGGACTGGTAGTCAAGTTATAAGTGTGAGGAAAAATCTCACCTCATGGGCTAACTTTTGGAATAAAAGAGACCCTAGACCACCCTAACATAAAGAGAAAATAAATTTAATTAATTGGTGATTTTCCCAACAAACTTTTACTACTCTCCTATGGTTATAGTTACTACTTAAACTTCATTTATGCCAAGAATGTATATTACTCAATGTTAACACATGCATGAAAACAGGCTTAATTTAACATCACGAGTAATTAAAAAATTAAGGTAGTGTTTGGTTGTACATAATTGTAATTAGAAATAAACCCATAAAAAAAAACTGAAAACTTACATGCCTTAAATCCAATTCCGAGGCTCGAATTATGTACTTCCAAACAATACCTAACGCAAAATGAGAATTTTTTTTTTTTTGGGGGGGGGGGGGGAAGTAATTAGCACTTGCCTTGTACACAGCCACCTCTTGCCAACTGAGCTTTCTGTTATCGAATTCGACAGAGACGTAGTCTATGTCTTGAAGTTTTCTCCTTTCTTTCGGCTGGCAATCTTCATCTTCTGGGTCCATTCCAAAAGCCTCGAAAAGAACACGGTACACTTCTGCCATTCCAAAACACAAATATATCGCCCCAAACAAAGCCAAAAATACAGATCTGCCCCCCCAAGATTTAGTTTGATCAAAAGCGAGATTGAATGAGAAATTCATTTCCAACAAGAACCATAACAAAAAATAGATTTTTAAATACATAGACTACATTTGATTTCAAGTTATAGGGCGTCTTGGGTAGAGTTTGGCAACACTGAATTGGAATTGGAATTTGATTTTTTTGGGGGCATACGTAAATATACTCAACATTTGATTTAAGTAATAGTACACATTAGGTAGCATTTGGAAGCCTTGAATTGAAGCCATGGAATTGGAATTAGAATTTGAAATGAACAACTGCAAGTTTTTAGGGTATGTTTGAGTGATTGATATGATTTTGATAAGAGAAATCTAGAATTCATTAGTTAAAATTTCTTGTTTGGCTATTGCTAAAAAAAAAAAAAAAATACAAAAACAAAACCTGAAAAATTCCATAAAATTTCCTCGTGAAACTAATCGAGGTAAAATAATATCTCCAAATAGCTCCTAAAGAATTGTTTTGTTCCGTCAGTTCTTCCAAATATGTATACTTCTCCATCTCAAGGTGAAATTATATCAATAAAATTTCAATTTCAAATTATATATTTGAATAATGTAGAAACAATAGGCCTAACTCACTCTCAAAAGACGCCTTGTAAGATAAGGATTGTCCTAGACTTTATATATAACTCAGGATCAGGTACACAAGGGATGTGGGATTCAACACGCCCCCTTACGCACTGGGTAGACTTTTGACAAACCACTGCAAACCGATATTGGGAGAAGGGCCCAACATCGATGGGATTCAACATGCCCCCTTATGTGTAGTGTGGACTTTTGACAAACCACTGCGAACGGATATCGGGGAGCCCAACATCAATGTGGGATTCTACACACCCAATATCATACAAGAGTGTTAACTCTGATACCATGTAGAAATACAATGGACCTCACTCAATCTCAAAGACGCCTTGTAAGATAAGGATTGCTCTAGAGGTACACAAGCGACGTGGGATTAAACAAATAACAAATATGTAAATGATTAGATTCTAAATTCAAAATTTAAAAAAATCCCATCATTTCTAAATTCTATGAATTTATCAAATTTCTTACCTAAGACTGTTGAAATTAATACGATAGAATGATTATATTTCCATTTCACTATCTTCCAATTAATTATTTACATCCATATATAGATACAATCAAATTACATTAAATAAAGATGATTGGGGAACTCATTAATAGGGATGAAGATGGTTGAGAAAAGCTCATTAATAAGTTTTGACATATACTCACGCTAGCACTCTCCCTCAAGTTGGTGCATATAGGTCTCGGATGCCCAACTTGCCAAGTGAGTTGTAGAAACTTCTGCTACATATAGCTTTTATAAGTATGTTTGTCAATTGACCTCAAAGTGGAACAAATTTTATTTTGGCACCGTCGGTTAGGTTATCCGTCATTTGGTTATTTGCAACACGTATTTCCTTATTTATTTTTGGATTTGTCAACTTTGGATTTTAAATGTAAGACTTACATTTTAGCTAAAAGTCATCGAGTCACTTATCCGTTGCGTATGCATAAGAGCGATGTTCCTTTTGCTCTGGTTCCTCTTGCTTTGGTTCACTCTGACATATTGGGTCCTTCCCCAAAATCTACTATGTCTGGTATCCGTTAGTTTGTGATATTCGTTGATGATTGTACTTGAATGACTTGGCTTTATCTGTTGAAACATAAAAATGAGATTTTTCATGTGTTTCAAACATTTCATACAATGATTTAGACTCAGTTCTCTGCTAAGATTCGCATTCTTCGATCCAATAATAGTGGAGAGTATGTGAATCAAGAGTTCCGTGATTATTTCCAACACCATGGACTAATTCATGAGATCTCCTGCCCCCAGACTCCACAGCAAAATGGTGTTGCAGAACGCAAGAATAGCCAAATCCTCGAAACTGCTCAAGCTCTATTACTTGGAGCTCACGTACAGAGCCACCACTGGACTGATGTTGTTGCCATGGCCGTCCATCTCATTAACTGCATGCCCTTAAAAGTTCTTCGGTTCAAGATTCCGCTACAGGCCTTGTTAACCCATGTGTCATTACCCACAGTACTAATGCTTCCGCCTCGTGTCTTTGATTGTGTTGCATTTGTTCACCTCCACAAGAACCAACGCACGAAGCTTGATCCCTGTGCCATTCGTTGTCTTTTTTTGAGATACGTTGTACACTAAAAAGCGTACCAATGCTACGACCCAACTACTCGACACACCTATGTGACTATGGATGTCACATTCCTTGAATCTGACACTTTCTACTCTCGCCGCATCCAATTCTTCTCTTCAGGAAGAGACACGAGAAGAAGAGTTGAATTAATTGACATTTGACTGATTCAAGGACACTGATACAACACCAACTGCTCCTCAGTCGACCATTGAGGAGCCGACATCTCTAGAAGCTCCAGCTCCAGAGTCGACATCTCTAAAAGCTGAAGTAGCAATACCCCCTTACTCTCCAGTATCCAATGTCTTATCTCCTGAGAATATCATTGAGGTAAGCTCCCCTACCACACCTCACATTTCTAATGACAAAGATACTCCTGTTGGCTATAAATTACTTTTCAAGCACAATCGGGGCAAACCACCAAACAAATATTCTCCGAAACTGGAGAACCAAAGATCGAGCTATCCAATTGCCAATTATGTTTCTACAAAGAAACTACCCGAACCCCTCAAGAACTTTGTGAATGAACTTTCATCACATCGTATTTCCACAAGTGTTGAAGAGGCACTGGAAGACCCTAGGTAGATCCAAGCTATGAAGGAAGAAATAAAGACATTACTAAAAAATGAAACGTGGACTCGTGTTCCCCTAACAGAAGGTCAAAAAACAGTAGTATGTAAGTGGGTATTCTCCATCAAATACAACGCCGATGGATCAGTTGAAAGATACAAAGCAAGACTGGTGGCAAAGGCCTATACGCAAACCTATGACGTAGACTATCAAGAAACGTTCTCACCTGTGACCAAGTTGAATACTGTCAGGATTCTACTATCTCTTGCAGAGAATCTTGATTGGCCATTACACCAGTTTGAAGTTAAAAACGCCTTTCTCCATGGAGATCTTGAAGAAAAAATCTACATAGATATCCCTCCAGGATATATTGCAAACTCTAAAACTAAGATTGTGTGCAAGCTACAACGAACTTTGTACGGCTTAAAGCAATCCCCTAGAGCATGGTTGGGGCGCTTGAACTTGGCAATGAGGAAATATAGTTTTCAACAAAGCAGCTCAAACCACATGCTATTCTTAAAGCATTACCAGTGTAAGATAACAGTTTTGATAGTTTATGCAAACGATATGATCATTACAAGAGACGAACCAGAGGAAATAGCAAAACTTCAAGAGCAACTGGCTATAGAATTTGAGATGAAAAGTCTAGGAGGACTCAAATATTTTATGGGAATTGAAGTTACTAAGTCAAAGCAAGGCATATTCCTTACCCAACGAAAATATATCCTAGATTTATTATCAGAAGTTAGATTACTGGATTGTAAGCCTGCAGATACAACAATGATCCAAAATCACAAGCTTGGAGAATACCCAGATCAAGTGCCAACCGACAAAGGAAGGTACCAGAGATTAGTTGGAAAAGTTATTATCTCTCTCATATACGGCCTGACATTGCCTATGCAGTGAGTGTAATAAGTCAATTCATGCACTGTCCAAGTAAAGATCATATGAATGCGGTGATTCGGATTCTCCGATTCCTAAAGTCTTTTCCCCGGAAAAGGACTTATGTTTACAAGAAACAATCACCTACGGGTGAAAGGTTACACAGATGCTGACTGGGTAGAAAATATCTCTGATAGAAAATCCACCTCAGGCTATTTCACGTTTGTTGGAGGGAACCCGGTTACATGGAGAAGTAAGAAGCAAAAGATGGTAGCATTATCAAGTGCTGAAACCGAGTTTCATAGGATGGCTAAGGGCCTTTATGAACTTCTCTGGCTTAGAAGACTATTAACTAAGATTGGTTTTGCTCCTGGCAGCAAGATGGACCTATTCTGTGATAATAAGGCTGCAATTGACATTTCTCATAATCCAATCCAGCATGATCGGACCAAACACATGGAAGTAGACCGACACTTCATTAAACAAAATTTTGAAGCCAATATAATTCGATTCTCGTTTGTTAAATCTGAAGACCAGTTGGTAGACATACTTACAAAAACTGTATGTAGCAGAAACTTCTACAACTCACATGGTATTTGGCAAGTTGGGCATCCGAAACCTATATGCACCAACTTGAGAGGGAGTGTTGGCATGAATATATATTAAAGCTTATTAATGAGCTTTTCCCAACCATCTTCATCCCCATTAATGAGCTCTTCAACCATCTTCATTTAATGTAATTTGATTGTATCTATATGGATGTAAATAATCAATTGGAAGATAATGAAATGAAAATGAAATCATTCTATCGTATTTATTTCAACATGGTATCAGAGAAAAGATCCAAACCCATTTTTTTTTTCTCAGATCTATAAGTTTCTTCTTCTGCTGTTCATTTTTTTTTCTTCATGTCTGGTGCTCCATTCTAATTTTTTATCATATATTTCGAAACGTTTTTAAAAAACGATTCCAACGACATATCGCAACACCGTTTCCGACGACCTAAGCGCCCTCACGCGATTTCTGAAACTTTGCCCAGAAAATTGCCAATCCAACTAACAAAACTCCATTTTCGAAACAATTTCTAGTTCCAATTTCAAATCTGAGACCATATCTGAACTCCTCTTTCCAAAATGATTCCAACAACACATTATAAGACCATTTCCAATACCCCACGCGCTTCTTCTTTGATCTAGTGTCAATTCACGCGGCACCATCCAGCCCCACACGAAGACCAGTTCATCTGCTTCGGTTTTTGGTCCGGTTCAGTCATTTTTTGACCGGTTCTTGACTATTTAAGACCCGTTCCTAGCTTATTTCGGTGTTCCCAATCCAACGGTGGAGTTGGTTTTGCAAAATATTATTTCTACAGTATAATTCTTTTTATAACTATACAGACTGGTTCACTGTTAACCTTTTCTCTCCAGTTCACTACCAATTTTTCCGGTTCTATTTTCGTTTACACCGGTTCTTGGGTATTTTGAGTGTTCTAACCAATCTCGTCTCCCTCCATGGCTGATACAGACTCCCATACTGATGAATCTCCAGCTTTCTCCATCCTAGTCGAGTTGACCACGAAAATGGCTGAAGTTTTAAGTAAAATTTCAACCCCAACCCAAACCTCCGATATTGCTACTGCAGCGATCGACATCAAGTTGGATGACACCAACTATGTTCTTTGGTCCCAGGTGATCGAGATATATATCTCGGGCAAAGACAAACTGAGATACAAAAACGGCGATCTACCCCAACCTCCACAAACGAACCCTACCTTTCGACGATGGCGCACTGACAACGCTATTGTTAAAGGATGATTGATTAATTCCATGAACTCCTCTCTTCTCAGTAACTTCATTCGCTTCCCAACAGCCAAGTTGGTGTGGGATGCAATTGCTACTACATACTTTGATGGCAGTGATACCTCCCAGGTGTATGACCTTCGGCGACGCATGACCCGCCTTAAACAGATTGGCAACTCTCTTGAAAAGTTCTACAATGATCCCCAAGGCCTCTGGTGTGAAATCGATTTCTGTCGTCCAAACCCGATGGAATGCCCAACTGATATTCAACACTACAATACCCTAATTTAGAAAGATCGAGTATATGTATTCTTGGATGGTCTCGATGACCGCCTAGACCATATCAAGAGTGATGTCCTATAGATAAAGCCATGTCCAATAGTAGAGCAAGCCTATGCACACGTCCGGAGGAAAGCTCTTCGTCAAGCGGTGATAACAACAAGTAACCCCAATGATATACCAGAAGCGGGTCTAGTGTCCAAAAGTTTCAAGCACGGCTCGCAGCCTCCAGCATCCTTCAGGTCTCTCTCTCTTCATGGTGGTAAATCTGGTTATAACTCCAAATCCAAAGCCACCTCTGATGGCACTAAATGCCCTCACTGTGGGAGTGCAAAGCATACTCGTGAGACCTGCTTCAAGCTTCACAGGTATCCTGATTGGTGGCACGAACTCCAGGCTCAGAAGCGCCGTGATGGAGGTGGGAATAATGATAGCACCAGCAAGGCTGCGGTGGCTACAGTAGAACCACATCTCTCCCTTACTCCAGCTGATAGTTCAAACTCTAACCCAGGTAATGCTCTACTTGGTTCTAATCGGGAGGCTAACTGCAATGCTTGGATACTTGATTCCGGAGCAACAGACCAAATGACATTTGATTCAAATAATTTTTCTCAGCACTCCCCCCCTCGGCGAACTAGCATTGCCAATGCTAATGAAGGCATCTCTTTGGTAATAGGGGCTGGGACTGTGATGTTGTCACCAACCCTACCATTACCTAATACTTTACCCGTGCCTTCTCTCTCTCACAAGTTACTATCTGTGAGTAAAGTTACTAAAAATTTGAATTGTGTTGTACTCATTTATCCTGCGTTTTGTCTTATTCAGGATATTCTCACCAAGGAATCCTTGGACATAGAACTAGGAGAGGGGCCTCTATTATGTGGAAGATTTCAGTGTCGGCCAAGCACACCACATGCACCCTTAGATTTTTATTTGTTTCTACTTTCAATTCCAAATCTCCAATTTCAAACAATTATTTCCAATTTCAATGCCAATGATTGAATTCAGTACTACCTAAGAATTATGAGTTCAAAAACCAGAATGTCCTAACAATGACTGATTGAATCCCTCATGATATACAGTTTTTTAATCATTTTAGCATATTCATCAATGTGTTCATCAAAAATGCAAAATTCAATACCTAAATTTTGTTCTTATCTGATTCATAAACAATCAAAAAATTCAAGAACAAAGGAGTAAATCGATGATAAAACTCACTTCACCAGCGGTTCTTTCTCCTTCCTTAACAATTTATCCATATCATCGTATGGGAAAATCAAATTCTGCAAGCTCGCCGCTTTAATCCACTTCGGAAGAAACCTCTTCCCGATCAGAGCGTACACTCTCTCCCTCATCGGACCCGGCGACTCCCTTGGATACCTCTGCAAGAAGAACTCGCACAGCGCCAACTCAAGCACGTATTGCCCTAAGAACCACAGCCTCGAATGGCCGGATCTCACGTACCGGGAACTCGCCCGCTCGGAATGTTGGTGCTGAAACGCCAAATACAACAGGGTATCGAACTGTTTCGCCGGATTATCGTCGGCAAGTCTATCCGATGGCTCCAATGGGTAGCCGAGAGCTTGTTTCGCCTCGAGCAAGTACTCGTCGATCCAAGTCAGGTCGGCATTCTTGAGACGCGAAGAGGGTAAGCAAGAGCTCAAGAGAGGGAACTGTTTGAGCGATAATTGTGGACTGTTGAGAAATCTGTCGGTCAATTGGGCGTCGTCCAGTGGTGGTCGGAGTATGAACTTTCTTGGCGGCGGTTTTCTCTTCGGAGATACGACTTTTTTATGCTCTGCAAGCTCTTTGAGGAGCAAATGGGGACTGTTTTGGGGGGTCTCTTTTGGGTCTGCAGATACCGCGAAAATTCGAAAATTGGAAAAGACGGGTTTGCTGAGTTTAGGGTTTTTGGAATGGAATTGGAAGGAGAAAGAAAATTCATGTTTCGAAAGGGGATTGAAGGGTGAAGAGAGCTCCATGACCGTGAAAATTGGATGTAAGAACTTCAATAATTTGATGGAGCCATTGATGGAGATTTACGCAGGGTTTTGCGGGACAGAGAGCGAGTTGGGTAGGGATAAGGCGATGAAATAGAAATTGTGATCTTTCCGGAAACAATTACACATTTGGCCCCGAAATTTGTAAGTTATATTTTATGTGGCCCTCTAGATTTCCCCATAAACAATCTTTTTTTACTTTTTATTTATTTTTTGTTATTTTCCAAGAGCAAGATTTCTTTGGTCATTTTGACTCTCTCAGTTTTCCTGTATTATTAACTTTAGGTTAATAACACTTTATCCTAATGTGGTTTGATGAATTTATATTTTATTTTCCTATAGTTTAAAAATCGACACTTACCTCCTTATATCAGAGGGTAAGTAGTTTGAAAATCTAACCACGGAGGGTAAGTGGCGATTTTTAAAATACAGGAAGGTAAATATAAATCGGTCAAATTACAAGGAGGTAAAGTTTAATTAACCCATTAACTTTTGTTTCATTATTTTTTTAGTTCTAAACGTCTTTTGAACTCTAGTATAGTTTTATTTATTTTTTTATTTATTATGTAAAATCCGAAATATAACAAAATTGAGATATGTCTATTCCTCTTATTTGTCTATCTGTTTCTCTTCTACGTTCAATCTCTTTGGCATTAAGTTTTTAAATTATTTTGTTTGAAAAAAAAAAACCGTTTGTTATCAAACCAAAAAATATAATTTGAATTTCTTTTTCTCTTATTTTGAAATTTATTTCTATTTTATTTTCTTTACCATTGTTTTCAAATGAAGCAAAGAAGCTTTTTTTGGGTTGTATGAATCAATGGGTGTAGTTGAAATGAACTACATTGTTTTTTAGTGGAATTGAACTCAATTATTCAATATTCAATATCTATTTGTAAGTGAAGTGAACCTTTGAGTATACGTTTATAGTTGAAATTGACTTGCGTTCATAGCGTAGTTGAAATCAACGCGCTACAACTTATTCCTTTTAATTACGTTACAAATTAAGTTAAAATCAACAAAACAACTTGAAAATGAAGATGGGACTATTATCATGATGAATTTTGTTGGTCTCAAATATTTGTGAAGATCAACTAGACTGATTTTTGTCAATTGTTTTTTTCTTTAATTTGTGTTATATAATGTTTTTTTCCTCCAAATGTTACGTGTTGTTTGAGCAAAAATGATTTTTTTTTTAAAAAAAAATTACATGCGAAAATAGAGATAAAATATCGAGAATGCACAATGGCATTTTGGTGAATTGCGCTTACAGAAAGTTAATAAAAATGTTACCTTTGAGGACTAAATAATTTTTTTCCTGGAAAATTTTATGGTGTAATTAGCTTCGGACCGAGAAATATACGTTTATGGCCTTATGCTTAATCTAATTTTGAAATCGCAAATTGTTTTACAAGTTATTTTGTAAAGTAAAAAATATAAAAATTTATGAATTTAATTATTTTTTTTCTTAAAAAAAATCAAATCTCTCCTGAAATATTCACCCAAACACACCCTTAGATTTGACTCCATGTGAAGATAACAATAATGAAAGAAACACACCCTTACTTTAGATACAGCTACTCTTACCAGGTAAGCGTTAGAACGGCTGGTAAGGGATCATACTACATTTTTTTGTTAATCAGGGTTTGACTTTTTTAGAGAACACTCTAGAAATTAAATCTCAAATTTAATCCTGAATACATTATCCTGGTATAAGGAAGTGTACTATTGAGATTGTCCGGAGAGATTGTCAAGGTACACGAGAGTTAGTCCGGACACGCATTACAATATAATAATAATTAAAAAAAATACAACTACTATTCACACCAGATTCAATCAACAATTTTTTCCTTTCTTAAGTGATATTCATATTCAGAGCATGAAAAAGCCAAGGATCATTTGGAAAACCCTGTTCTTCTCTTCTTACATAGCTCCCTGAACTTGCTCTAATGCTAGATCCGGTGGAGGAAGAAAAACTGTGCCCGGAACCCGAATTTCGCGGTGTCGCTGCCGCTTTCCTCCTCCGGTAATAACTCGTCGGTCCCAAAGTTAGCTCGACCTCGGCGTCGTCTTCAATCTCCGCCGCCACCCCACGGCGGCTATCTGATCCCGCCGTGTAATCCTGAGAATGATCGTTTGAACTCCGTTGTCGATTCGGCCTTCCGGGGGCCGAGTCTTTCATTAGCATCTTCTGAATTCGATACAGACGATGAAGCTCATAGACCTGCAAAAAACAAAAAACAAAAAAATAATAAATAAATTTAGACAAAAGCTTCAATTTTTACAGATGAAGCCATGAAAATTACCTGCTGTCTGAAAGTTTCTTCATGCTTCAACATGGCTGTTTTCATGTATTCCTTATCATATGGCCTCAGAAGCTTATAATTCTCCATTAATGAAACTGGAAACACCTCCACTAAATATTCTTATATATACCCAGATAATCAAATCCCTAGTTCTTGCCTTCCCGCAGCTGCAGAATGTAAAATAAAGAAAGATCATATACATAACTATACTCAAAAACCTGAAAATTATCATGGGTTCCTGTTGGATTTATATGTTGAAGGGGTTTAGCTTTTGGGTTGAAAAAAGACTAAGTCCACCCTACACCGGTATCAGAGCTCAGGTTACAACAACTCTAACCCAATAGTTACAAAGGGACTAATCGAGGGTTAACCAACCAAAAGCCCGACGGGGAGGAAGAGATTATTGGTTTATCCCATATCGGATATAAAAGAGGCCAGTAGTGTGGTTACTAGGGTGAGAGAAAACTTCACCTCCTGAACTAGTTTTAGAGATTAAGAGACATCCAAGACCACCCTAAAGTTCCCTCGCTCTCTATCTCTAACCTGTAAGAATTTCATGCAACAGAAGCGAACAGCTCTTGGAGTTGATCTTAGAATTCCTACATCAGCTTCCTCCTCCCCCACAGATTCTTGATCATCGCCATGGCAGTACAGTATGAAAGAAGAAGAAGAAGAAAACTGATAATTGCCGTGGCCTTTTTATACACAGAAATCAAGGAAGGACAGAATCGCTTTTAGGGTTTTGGGGGCATCAGCCAATCTGATTCAACTTTTGTGAAAGAGATGACCCAGATCAGCACTCCCAGCTCTTCACATATTCTATATTACATAGATTAACAGATATAGTTGTGGATCACAATGCCTTGCACCACCCAAGAACAATCATTAAAAAAATGAAAAAAAAATTAGAAAAAAAAACTCTCTCTCTCTTTGTGTGTGTATATATATATATATTAAGAAATAAACCTGCTAAAAAGTGAATCACATCACATGGAGAAGAGCTTGAAGAGTTGCCTTCCTTGCCCCCCACAACAAATAGATCATGACCGTACGTTATGTGGTACCTCTCGTTGTAGTTCAATGATAATGATTCATTTGTTTTTAAATTAATAAATAAATGAAGACTTTAATTAGGTAGCCTTTGGTTTGGTAATGTAACTAGAGTCTGAAAATTAAAAGTTAGTTCGGTTGCCAAGAAAAGATGTCCCCTTTTCTTGTTAACCAAGACTCGACTTTTCTAAGAAATATTATAAAAATTAAAAAAAAATTACTACGTGGACTCATATTAACCACTAATCTATTAATTAAACTTGCTAATTAAGTAATAAACCGAGCAATTACTTTTCGCAGATTACATGCACAACGGCTTGTGCCGTCTTAGGTTCTGGATCCGTACATTTCTTGTTGACAGATTGCACTCACGTTATATTAGGCAATGAAGATTCTATAATAAGAATTGAGAATTTTTATTTCAACAAAATCATTTTATTAAAATGAAAATAACTAATGCTGTATATATTTTTTTAGAATCTAATTATACATTCAGATTCGTTTAAACAAAATTTTCAAAACAATATCAAATTCAATTTTTTTTTTCATTAGTTTCAGTTTTTACATTCATGTTATATTCAACATAGTACTTCCAGAATTTTTAATTTTATACGAATTATAAGATATTACATGTAACATTTACATGAAATACGATTCAACACAGACAATGTTACATTCCACATGCAAATAACGAGGGTTTATAATCAGATGCGATGAGGACATTATATTGTCATTCCGACTGGATTGGATATTATATTGAATATGCAAATATAAATGAAAATACAATAATGTAACACATAACATTGATGTTACATGTAACATGTTGTAGTTATTAAACTTTTGGTTTTGGTTTGGTTTGAATGTTACATGTAATATCGATGTTATATGAATGTTACATGTAACATGGTGTAGTTTGGTAGCCTCTTTTCTTTCTCTCTCTCTCTCTCTCTTTTTTTTTTTTTTTTCCTTCTTCAACGAGCTTCTTCCTTCTGCTCAGTGATTGTTCGTCGTCGTCCTCCGGCCATCGTCGTCGCCATCATCTGCTTCTTCTCCATCCCCCATCGCCTTCGCCTGTCCTCATCTTCGTTGTCTGCTTAGCATCAAAATCGAAACCCTAATTTCCATTTCGAAATCGAAACCCGGTTTCGATTGATTTCAAAAACGAAATCAAAATCAATAGAAAGGGTTTCGATTGATTTTGATTTTGTTTTCGAAATCGAACCTCTTGTTCGATTTCGAAAACGAAATCGATTTTCTAACAGCTTCAGTGGTGTTGTTCGTTTTGGTGGTGGTGTTTGCTTTGGTAGTGTTGCTCGGCGGTGTTGTTCGTTGGTGGTGGTATTGTTTGTTTTGGTGATATTTTTCGGCGGTGTTGATGTTCGTTTTGGTGGTGTTGTTGTTCATTTTGGTGGTATTTTTCGGCGGTGTTGAAGTTCGTTTTGGTGGTGGTGTTCGCTTCGGTGGTGGTGTTCGGCGGTGGTGTTGTTCGTTTTGGTGGTGGTTTTCGAAGGTTGTGATGTTCGTTTTGGTGGTGTTCAGCGGTGGTGGTGTTCCTTTGTTGAAGTCTCAAAATAAGGTTTTAATTTTGATTTCGAAATAGGGTTTCGATTTCGATTTTGAACTGTAATCGATTTCAATTTCGATTGAGGTTTAGGATTTCAATTTCGATTTCAATTTTGATTGGGGTTTAGGATTTCGATTGTGGTTTAGGATTCGTTCTTGATTTCTTGGATAAAATCGTTACAAATGCGATTATGTTCCCAGATCCAAAAAAAAAAAATTGTTGTTACCAAATGCGATTCTATTCTTAAGAAGGAAATAGAATTCTCATCCCATTCTCATCCCCACTGCATGGGATGGGCACGGAACAATTACCAAATAGGCCCTAACATTTTGATTTAGGTTTTGGTTTTGATTTGGTTTTAATGTTACATGTAATATGGTGTAGTTACTAAATGTTACATGTAACATTCAAACTCATTATGATAAACAATTCTAAAAAATGTGATTGATATCTCATTTTAAAGAGAATTAATCGAACATAATTGTTGTGTAAAAAATTTATTATTTCACGTTCGGATTGAGATAAAAACAGGTATTGTATTCCAACTATAGTTGATCGTATGTTACCTAATTTAGTCCCCCCATAAGGGGATGTAATTACATGATATTTATGAAGCGTTGCATTAAATAGGGGCATTTTAGTCACGAAAATACCATATGGACTGTTCGGTTCAAAGAAAAAGTAGCGAATTTGTTTGGTAGTTTCAACCACTTTTTGGAACTGTTTGGTAAGCGCCCCTAGAAAGTAACTGTTGAATTTAATCATGAATGCACCAGGTCAATGTGGGGAGTGCGCACTTACAATTGTCCGGGAAGATGATTAGTTAAGGTGCGTGTAAACTGAGTTGGACACACTTTACCGTAAAATAAAATAAAAAAGTGTCAAAATTAAAATTGTGAAAAATTATACATAAAAAATAAAATAAAAAATAGAAAGAATCAATAGGATTAATTGTCTTTTATCTCCTTGCATTTTGATTTTGCTTTATTTTTTCCTTCTTAGAAAATTACACTTTACTCATTTTTACTTATAATAATTTTTTTTTTGTTTAACTTAACGATATATACTAAAAAATTGGGTGAAATTAAATTTTAAATGAACAAAATTACCCTTCATTCTAATTTTTATTTTTTTATAAAAAAAAAATAAAAAAAAATAGAAGAAGCAAGGTAGAGAGGAAAATTAAATGATAGTTTTTTTTTTCCTTTAAATATTGAATTTAAATCTAAAAAGATGAAGGAAATAAGTTATTTTATATATTTTTAATAAAACTCGTGTTTCTCCATTTAGTCAACATAAACTTATGCAGACACATTAAATGAAAGCGTACCTTTCAAATTTGAAAGGTCTGTTTACAACTAGTATTTCTTCGTTTGTTCTCTTGTATGAAAGAAAAGTTACTAGACTCTTTTCCGATAATCTCCACACATACTAACTAAGGCCACTCGAAATTTCTATAATTTACTGGGATTAGAAATTTTAGAGATATCAATACTTATTTCTAAAGAGAATTTTAAATGATGTATTATTTTCAATAGATGTCTACCAAATAGATACGATCCATGGTGACGGTTCATAGAACTTGGGGTTATGTGGACACTCCATGGGTCGACTCCACCAACTCCATAATCCAACAGTCAAAAATTAAAGTCATAAAACTTGGGGTTATGTGGACACTCCATGGGTCGACTTCACCAACTCCGTAATCCAACAGTCAAAAATAAAAAATGTTGATGTGCAGATTTTTAAAATAAATGGGTTAAAATAAAACAAGACTAAAATAGAATGAATTAGAAGGCAATTAACGCATTTCAATAAATACTAAAATCTTCGCCAAACACTACCTTAATTTAAAAAAAAAGGTACGATTAACAATGAATTAATAAATAAAAATAAAAGAGATGAGCATAATTATATAGCCATGTGAGTGGAGTGATTAGATACCAACGTTTGACATCATCAATGGACGGCTAAGATTAAAAAATTACAAATTAAATTAAGCTTCTTAAAAGATTATTATTGGAGAATTAAATTAATATTTAAAGATTCTCAATGAATTGAGATAAGACTGGGTACATGCACTAGACTATGTAAGCACTACTCAATATTAGTATTTATTTATAGTGGAGAGGATTATTCCGTAAGTTAGATTTCTGTTACACATTGATCATCTAAGAATTCTCAAACCAGTATATTAGTCAACATAATTACTTCATTTAATATTATATAATTTTAAATTGAAACATTTTAATATGATACTAGAGTCAAGATTATGAGAATTCGTCTCTCATTTTCTCGTAATCAAACTATCTGTGCAAATCGGGAGTTTTGCATTTTCATCACTCTCATGTAATCAAATCATCCATGTAAATCAGGAATTGCACTTAACGATAAATGTTAGATTTCAGTCTCACATCGATCTCTTGAAGGTTCCCAAACTGCTATATAAGTTCAAAGAATTACCCCACTTGATATCATATGGTTTTAAGTTAGAAGTTCATAACATTATTAGGGTTCGCTTCTCTTGAGAATCATTTTACAATTAAAATCCTGAATGTACTATATCGATGTGAGGAAGTGCGCTCTTAAGATTGCCCGAAGATGTAATAAATCGAGATATGCGTAAACTGCTCTGGACACACCTCACCGTATAACAATAATATATATATATATATATACACGAACGATTTAAGCTGTACGTTGTATTATAATAAGAAGTTTTATTCAGGCACAAAAATGAAAGCAATAATTGGAAGGAAGAATATTGAACAGGAAGAGAGAGAGAGGAAGAGTGAGAGAGATATAGAGAGAGAGAGCACGCGTTGCCGGGGGAAGGAGGTGCAGCACCATGGTGTTGCGGGTCCTACTGTGTGCGTGTGTGAGAGAGAGAGGGGGGGGCACGCGTTGCCGGTGGAAGGAGGTGCAGCGGGGGGGGTCCTCCTGCATTTGCTGAAAAGGCAGAGAGAGCCATGGTGTGTGTCTTCTCTGGCCCCATCAAGTATACGTTTGACCAGTTCTTACAGTCTCGCCCATTTTCTTACCTGCATGCAACTTATATATATTTGATTGATGGGATTTAAATATTTAATCAGTAAATCATGAGATCCCAAGGCTTAGAGTCAAGGGAATATGTTTAGAGTTCACCCCTCCTCTAAAAAAAAATAAAATAAAATAAATATATATATATATATATATATATAGAGAGAGAGAGAGAGAGAGTTTTACCTAAACGAAGGGGTTCTTTTCTTAAAAAAAAATAAAAAATAAAAATAAAATAAAATATATATATATATATATATATATATATATAGTCCAGTGAATATCCCCTAGATTTCCTTGTTTTTTAGGGACTTGTTTATTTTTCCCCTCAAATGATTGGTGCGTTTCTTTCGGTGGTAGAAAGAGTGGATGAAAAAATATGTAGAAAATAGGATAATATTTTTTTTTTGGGTAGATAAAAAAACAAGAAAAACAAACTACATGCAAAAATCAAATACTCTTTTGTCCATTTCTAGAAAAAAATCCCGTAAGATCTTTCGTTGATATTTTAAGGATTCTCAGCTCGTTATCCCCATCCTCTCATTTCTTTGCCTGCATATCGGCACACTTGAGATGACTTGTATTGTATAGTTGTTCAGCAAAAGAGCTTGTTTGCACTCCTCGATTAGATCCTTCAATTGATGGTTCTCCGAATAGGTATCCTCAATAAGAGTCATTGTTTTCGCAGAGTCTGTTTCTTCTACCACTCTCAGGTATTCTCTAGTAGCAACGATATTAATGGTGATGATAATGCTTCTTAATTCAACTTCCAGTGCAGTACAACTCGGGATTGCTCCAAAATATCTCACCTTCCAGCATTCCAAGTTATCTATCAGCAAATCTCCCAAGTCTCCTATGCCTGGATTTCCTCTAGCAGAGCGCGCCATCAATGTTTAATTAGTTTCAAAAAGCATCTAGAAGGAGAAGACCAATTAGCGTAAATAGTGCTAAGATCATTTGAGAGGTTCGAGCCATGATTAATCATGGTTAAGTTTGGCAATTCTAGAAACAATGATGTTCTATGATCTACGAGGCCTCTTTTAGCACACTATGGATTTCGATCTATTTCTAAATGCGGGATTCACCATCCCAGTTTTGGTTCAAACAACCTTTGAATTAGCTACTACTACTGATGAATGCAAGCACCTTCGTTGCACTCGGCCGCTTTCAGGGAGAGTAAGGATGGTAGGGATGACTCAACGCACTGAATAATCTCTTTGTTTCTATCTTTTCAGATTTTTCAAATGATGGCAACAAAAAGTAAAAGATTATGAGGCGAGATACTCCATTTAAGGTTAAATTTAATCCAAATACAAATATTAGAATTCCGGTCCGTATTGAATTTCCTGCAATTTGAAAAGTATGCCCTTATTTTTTGTGCTTTATGGCACAATCTAAGAGCGTGATTTATGTCCTCAATACCTTAATTGCATCTAGAGCAAAACGCTAGATGTGTCTTTATTTCTTATAGCATAGAATTGATTTGTTACGAGTTTCTTATGAAAAACAATCCAAAAGAAGAATTTCATGTTTGGGGGATTTGGAGTTTCCAAATCCAACTCCAGTCCCATGTCATTGTGGAATCATTTGCCTCACAGAGAGTATAGGAAAATTTGATAGTAAACTTTCTCAAGTTTTTAGGTTGCCAAAGAGAGATATCTTCTCTAGAGAAGTTTGGATGTTCTAGACTCAAAAATAGTTTGTAAGTGTTATCATCAATGAAAAGAAGGATAGGGAGGAGGAACCAGTTAAAATCATCATCAACAACGTTAGTAATTTTAAGGTTAAAAATATTTTGAAGTTCCTAGTTTACTAGGAGTTTATCCCTACACCACCAATTAGTCCACAGGTTAATATTAGTCTCATTTCTCAATTTTCATATAATGCCCTTGCGGAGAAGACTTGAAAGGAAAAAAGTAGGAATAAAAACAAAAAATAGAAACTTTAAATTAAAAAAAAAAATTGAAAATTTGTTTTTGTTTTATTACTCTTTTTTCAAAAAAAAAAAAATGTTTTTTGTTTTTAAATTATTTCTTATTATTATTTTAGTTAAAAAATTTACTGGTTTTTGGTTTTTGAATACCTAATTTTTGTTTTTATTTTCTAAATTTTCACTTTTGCTTTTTTTATATTATAAACCTCTTTAGAATAAAAAAAAAGAAAAAAAAATACAAAAAAAAAAAAAGAAAAAAAAGAAATAGATAGTAGAAAAGGAAGAAAAAACAGACTATAGAAAAAAAAAAAATAAACTGAAAATATTATGGTATGGAGGTATTTTTGTCAATAAATCATGACAAGTACTAGAGTCCCAAATAATAGGATTAAAATGATAAAAATTGTCTTCGATATTATTTAGACTATAAAGGTGCTCTTGTTCAAGTATAATATTAAACCTAGATTAAATATTATGAAAAATAATTTTTTTTAACTATTTTTGAGTTTTTTTTTTAAATAAAATATTTTTGAGCTTTAATTTTCAATATGAACCCTTTATATAATTAATTAAGGGAAAAAATACTAAATAGTCTACTTAAAAGGTTAAATCTACAAGATGACCCCCACTACTTTTTTTTTTTTTTTTGCGCACCAAATAGTCCTATAGAATGTGATACTTGATACCAAACAGTCTTTATTTTTAATCTGACTTTTCACTGGACGATTTTACCCTTTCGTATATATATAAGGCAACTTCAAATGTAGACTCTTCTGAAAGAGTTTCCATATTCGGTGAAGATTTCTGTTGAGGTCAACGAAGATTTCTCATATTTTGACTCAACAAAAAATTTCGCATCAAGATTTTGACTAGACGAACACATTACATCAAGTTTTTTTACTGCACAAACACAGATTGAGTGTGGAACATCTTTTTTTGGCAATAACGAATGGGAAGCAATTGAATGTAAGTTATTTGAACGGTTTACGATGTGTTTTTATGATAATTTTTTATGAGTTTCAATAGTAGATCGATTTTATTTGAGTAAATCTGATTGATATGCTTTTAAGAAGAACTTATTAGAACTTAATTAAAAGTGTAGATTTGATTTGATTATTGATTGAATCATGTTTTGGATCGTTTGTGTTGTAGCATAATGACAATAGATAGTATAAATTGATTGATACGTTTTAGTAGAAGACTTGTTGATTTTTCAAAGATTCTAATGGAGTGGATCAAGATTTTTGAATTGATTTGCAACAATATGATGTTGAATATAACATGATATTTATTTTCCAACATGATGCATTAATTTTTTGAAAGAGTTTGCAGTGGCTGTTTTAAATTTGATTGTTTGAATTCATAAATTTTTGTGTATTTTAGTTGTTTTGTATTGTAGAAGATTGAATAATTTAACTGCGTAAATAATATAAGATTTTTTTTTTTGTGTGTGTTTTTATGATAATATGCGATGTTGAATATAACATTATGTTATTTTCAACATGATGTTGATTTGTCGTATCCAATTTTTCACACACAGTGATATCGAGAATGTTAGCATCATTCGTTGCACTGTGTAAGTATGATGGTGTTACAGCAGTTCTATGTCTTGATGAGGAAAATGCAATAGGAACTATTGTTGAAAGAATAATCGAAAGATGACCCAAAATGTCTGATAGCAAGTTTGTCATGACATATGCTCTCCCAGGCCACCCAAAATGCATATTATCAGGTCAGAACGATTACTTAGAAATGATTTTTCTTGCTGGACACATGAATGTTAATATTTTGGAAATTGATGTGGCGAGGACGAACAACAATGATGTGGGATCTAGCCTTGCATCATCGTCTGCAACCGTACCTTCTAGGACTATTTCAACTGGAGATACAGATGATGAATTAGATTATATAGGAAGTTATGGTACAATGTTGACAAAGAATGAAAATAAACTAGTATTATCTGTTGAATGGGCAAACGAGATACAAAAGGAGGGTTAGAAATTTAGAGGTGGAGCAAACGAGTTTAGGATAGTCTTTAGAAAATATGCAATAGAGGTGGGATTTAAAAATTTTTTTCTTGAAAAATGATAAGACACATATAACAACAGCGTGTTTGTTACGAAAGTCGAAGGGTTGTCCATGGTTTGTCCATGGAAGGGTCAGTCCTGAAAATGAATTCTTTTACATATACGATTTGGTAAATGATCATACATGTGGTGTTGCATTCCGGACATTGAAGAACAAAAATATGAGGTCAGATGTTATATTTAGTTGTTTGATCGATGAGATGCGTGAAAAACCAGAAATGAGACCTATTGATGTTGTTCAAAGCTTTAAAAAATAATATAGTCTCGAGATAACAAACCATCATGCGTGGGTTGCTGTAGAGAAGGCTAGTAGCAGTGTATTTGGAGACCATTCATCCGCGTATGATCAATTACGATGTTATGTTGTGACATGTATGAGAACAAATCGTGGTAAGCATCTTTTGTTGGATTATGACACAACCACATGGCATTTCAAACGTATTTTTGTGGCATTCTATGCATGCACATACGGGTTCAATTACTGTAGGTCTGATATTTTTAGACAACACATTTCTCATGGGGCGATATAAAGGAACTTTATTGGCAACATGCACAAATGATGGGAATCAAGGCAAGTAATGAGCTGTTTTATATCATATTATATTCAACACGACCTTGTGTTATATTCAACATACAATATGTTATATTCAACATGATTTTTATGTCTGACATGAATGGTCCCAAATGCGTTTGCTATCGTGAATACAGAGAATGACGATAAATGGGAGCGTTTTCTTTTGGAGTTGAATTTTTTTTTTAGATCCAAGTCGGGTAATTACGTTTATATCAGACTACCACAATGGAATTGTACAAGGTATATGTAAGACTCGGATTTTTTTTTTAAAAAAAGTCGTATCTTAAATGTTTCAAAAATAACGGGGTAGATGGCGTAATTTATTATTTGATTTAAAAAGTTTTGGGGTCAATTTTTAAATTTAAACAACATTCAATCCAAATTGGCACTTAATTTTTGAATTAAAATTTTGTTGGGGTGGAATTGCAATTTAAAAAAATATTAAATGTAAAATTGAATCAAAAATGAGATTTTAAGAAAAATTGGAGGAGGAAAGGATATTTTGATTAAAATATTTTTATAAGAATATATATATATACACACACACACACATACCTACCGTGTGCGTGCCGTGGAAGCTGCCGGAGACAGGGAGATCGGGAGTGGGCGACGTGGCGTGAGATGATCAAACCCAACCATGCATATATATATATATATATGTAATTTCTGAGGGGAGGACCTCGAAAGGGGAGATCAGAAAACCGAGAGGGAGAGGAGAAGGTTCGGGACGGTAGGTTCGGATCGTCGTCGTTGCTCCGGCATGAGTGTGTGTGTGTCGTCGCCGTCGATCAACCGGAGACCAACAGCGTGTGGGAGGGTGGCTCGTTGTGTGTGGGTGATTAGCTAAGGGTGTATGTGTGTGTACCGGTGGATCCCAACCAAAACAGAGGAGAGAGAGAGAAACGTTCGCCGGCAAGGGGGTGCCGTCCGGCATGGGTGGTGGCCCTGATCAAATTATGGGTACGTGAACGCCGTCGTTCGGTGAGTAGATGCATGTCGTTCGCCGTCGTGGATGCTATGGGGAGAGTGTTTGAAGTGGGGTGATCGGAAAGTTAGAGAGAGAAGGTGGGTTCGGGTTGGTGAGGATATTTTCCGGTGTGGGTGTGCGTCGCCATATTGGATGAAGCCGAGCAGAAAACCGAAACGGTGGTGGCTACAGTGTGTATCGACGGCGAATGAAGGTCACCGGCAACCGGCAGCTGGAACCAGGCAGAACCGAAAAAAAAAAAAAAAAAAAAAAAAAAAAAAAAAAAAAAAAAAAAAAAAAAAAGAGAAAAAGTGAAAAAAATGGGGAATTTGCAGCAAACACCCTAGGAAAATCCAAAACCCATTTCGTGATCGTCAAAAGGTTCGGAACAGGTGAAATTTCAATCGATTATTAACTTTCATTAAATTAAATTTTATTTAGCATTACAAATCCTAAAATCATAATAATTTTGTAACGATTAATTAATTTTAATTACATGGTACATAAAATAGGAACGATTCAAAATATAGGGTCTGTATTACATGATTAGGATGTTTTAGATAAGATATTAATTTAAGCTCTGTCACTATTAGGTTCGCAGGCACCGACGTCCAGATAGAGTGTGGTCAGTGTCGGTTCTGCAAAACTGATATCGAGGTGAGTGTACTGTCTTCTTGCCAAATTATTTTTCTATGTATATATATGATGAAATATGTGATTATTTAAACTGTATGAATTTATAAATGATATGGATCAAGCAGGATTTGAATGAGTTGGTAAACTGGATTTCAATAGTTTTCAAAAAGAAGTTGAAATGAATTTCCGCTGGATTTGGTGAAATTAGACGGTGTTTTTAAAAGAGAATAAGAAACATCTATTTTTCTAAAAATGCCTGGTTTTCTAATAAAAATAAATGGTGGAAAAGTGGTTTTGATAAAATCGGACATTTTCTTTAAAAGAAGATATGAAATATGATTTTTGAATGTAAAAGCTGGTTTTAAGAAAAGTGGTAGACGGGGTGATTTGACGATGTTGAGTAGGCGATATTTATTGAGTTGCGATTCGAGGATATGGTATTTGATTTTAACGATGCCATGACTGTTCTCCCCGAAAGGGGTGTGGATTATATTTCTCCCCAAAAAGGGGTGTGGATATTTCGTAGGAAGGCATTCCTATGAATGTTACGGTACCGTTGCAACTCCCGATCGTGAGGTTAAAACGATCACTAGGGCTGGCCAGTGTGTGTGTGTTGGAGGTGTGTGTTTGAGATTGGTGCATGAGATGTGGTGTTTTACGTATATTGGTTAATTTGATATTATTTATTATGATGATGGGTATGATTTTATACTAGATGGAACTTATCTATATCACTTTATTTTCATTGCTTATATACCTGTGTTTGATCTATACTAAGTTGTGAAAATATTTAGAACGTATTAATATTTTAAAAAATGTTTTACTAAGAAGGCAGTACACTCGCAGGTACAACAGTTAGGAGTCGGTCCCCTACTGGCACTAGGTAGAGCTACGTGATGAAGTCATATAGGCGTTTGAGAGAAGCTGTCAAGGGCACACCTATAAAAAAGTTCATGGATAAATATTTTTAGCTAATGAAAATTTCGGGACAGGTGTGTCCCCCATGGTAGATGTTTGTATTAAACAGTAGGTATATATTATCATTTGATATGGTTATTTGGGGTATTGGTGATGTCATGTTGTGGTCACGCCCGCCTCGGGATGATGAGTGTCTGGGACGGGTCATGACAGTATACGTAAGGTGTTTCCCGATTACCACCATGGGTTTTGCTTGGTTTTTTTAAAAATGAATTTAAGGGCAGTGATGTCTGAAAGAAATACAGGATGGAAGGAGACAATGATCCACAAGCTAAATGGCCTAGCATATGCACACAACATGGATGTGTACATGATGCTATATGATCAAATAATGGTAGAGGGTGATGAAAAAGTACAGAGGTTCATGAATGAGTTATCTCCCTTGAATTTTAGTAATACATTTTTTAGGGGAAAGCGTTATGGGGAGATGTCATCAAATTTGGCAGTGTTTCAATTCATGGATAACTGATTACCAACATTTGCCTGCGATTTTATTGATTGATAATATTAGGATACGATGGATAGAAATGATGACAGAGATGAGAGAATTTGCTGAACAGATGAAAGGTGAGATAATACTGTACTAGGATAACAAAATGGATGAAATGATAAATAAAAGAAGGAAGTGGAATGTAAGTCTTTCGAGAAACGGTGTTTTTGAAGTAAGTTCGTCCTCTTCAGTGTTGGTGAACACTATAGAGAGGACATGTTCTTACCGCCAATGGGAGTTAAAGGGATTTCTGTTTGTCAATGCAAGCACCTCATTGCAACGTAGTGGGTTTCCTATATATTCATATATTGAGGATTATTTCTACACGTCATTTTATCGAGAGACGTATTCAAAATGTATACATCCAGTACCAACAATGGAGTGACCAGTATATTCTGAGAATGAAACAGTAATAATTCTTCCGCTAACAAAAAAACAATCTGGACGACTTAGAAAAATAAAAATTCCGACAAGGGAGGAAATAAAAGAAAGAAAATGTGGGAGATGTGGGAAATATGGACGCCACAATAGGAAAACTTGCAAAGCTGTGTTGACTTAGAACATTTGTGTTTTTTACACGAATTTTGTGTTTTTACAGTTTTTTAGATTACATTTTCTGATTTATTTGGTTCATTTTTGTAAAAGTGACACATTGATTCATTAAATATCAATAATTTCATTTGATTTCTAAGATTACGCATACCCATGTTATATTGCAATTAGCGTGTTGAACTAATGATGATGTGACACGTGTTGAATATACAAGGAAATGGACATTGTGTGGTAATTTTCTTAAAATAAGTAAATAAATAACCATGTTGAATATAACACGACCTCGTATTATATTCAACATGGTTTTATTTTGCAATATTTTTTCTTATTAAAAATATTTTTAGTAATTTTTAAAAACTATCATGGTGAATACAACATGATACCATGTTGAATATAGCACGATCTCGTATTATATTCAATAGGGTTTGATTTTTAAATATTATTTTTTTTTCTAAAATATTTTTCGTATTTTTAATGGTTAAGACAACATGCTACAATGTTGAATATAACACGATCACATATTATATTAAACACGGTATCATTTTCAAACATTTTTTTTTTTAAAACATTTTGTTAATATATAAGGAATTATCATGATTAAGACAACATGATACCATGTTGAATATAACACAGTTTCGTATTATATTCAACACGGTATTATTTTTAAATATTATTTCTTTTCTTTTCTTTTTTCAAAATATTTTGTTAACATATAAAGATGACAATGAGATAAATACAACATGATATCATGTTGAATATAATACGAACTCGTGTTATATTCAACACAAGATCTGGTAGTATGAAAATAATAAGCTATTTTCAAATTCAAAATTTAACGATGTTGAATATAACATGACCTTGTGTTATATTCAACATCACCTCCTATTGAACATAAGAATTTTGTTCAGATTTTTGTTCTTTAATTTTATTGTTTTTTTCACGAAGCGTGCATGTTCTATTGTGGATATAACGATATTGAATATAGCATGCATGTCGTTCATGTTCTGTTCGTGACTTAGAATCAATTTGTTCGGATCTTACAGAATTCGGATCTTTTATGCAATGAATTTACCAATTGATCAGTTCGTTAGTTAGTACCGATGACAAATATGTGTTTGTTCATATTTATGCAATGAATCGATATATTTTTGGTGATTTGATTATGGATTTTTGAGTTGCAATGGTAAGGGAATTGATTTGTGTTGGAACTTTTAGGAATTCGGATATTATTGTGTTCATCAGTTAGAATCGATGACGAATATATGTTTTTTTCCAGATTTATGCAATGAATCCATCTATTTTTGTTGATTAGAGGATGGATTTGGAGTTGCGACGGTATAGGAAGGAAGTATTTCGCGAATGTAACGAATCGTCAGAAGAATAGTAACGGATGGGTAAAATTATCCAAAAACGTAAAGAATTATTTGGTAACATATTTTTGAAAAAGGTCTATATTGTAGTTTTGTCCTATTTTGATGACTTCCTGGTAAACAGCCCATTAATTAATGAAAAGACACATTCTCAATAAAACAGTCAAACAAAATAAGAATAAAATAATTTTCTTTCATTTTATTTTTTATACTTCAAATTGAAAATATTCAACTTAATATTTTCGATTTTCAGTGCAAGACGCCCTTGTTATTTTGACGAATATAAGATATTCTCTGTTATTTTCATAATATATAGACACCCCCTTATACTTTCAGTTTGGTTACCTAAAACATCATTCATCAATTTATTTTTTTGGAAATATTCCCGCATCATATATAATTTGTTGTTTATTTCATGATTTATATTTTCCATTCTCTATATCATTCTCTTGTTTTCTATTTTTTTTTCAATTTTTTTTTTTATTTTTATTCTGGATTTTTTACTTTTTTTATATGGTATTTGTATAAAAAAAAATAAAAGTAAAAAACTAGAAAAACAAATGCAAAAATCCAAAAATATGATTTGAAAAAATAAAAAATGAATTGAAAAAGAAAAAAACACTTTTTTCTTTTCTATTTTTAATTTTAAAATTTTATTTTAGAAATTTTATATTTAATTTTTAAAATACCATATACAAGAAATAAAATTAATAAAATAAACATTAAGAACAAAAAAATAAAAAAACAAATTATGAAAAACAAGAGAGTAAAAGATAGTGAATAAAAACAAAAAATATATATTGCAATGATATTTTTGTCAATAAAATAGATGGAGAATGTCTCAAATGTTATAAAACATATTTGGGTGACCACGGTACTTGTCAAAAATGATAAGAGGTGGTGTCTCGAATAGAAACTCTTTATATTTTCTTTTCAATTTTTTTGGGAGTTATTATGGTCACTCGACCTATATCCTTCTATACTCCTCTTATTTATTTACTTTTCTTTTAAATACTCTTCTTCAATGGTTTTAAGACAATCTATTAATGAGCTATTGAAACTATCCTTAATTAATATTTAAATATTTCAATATGAGACCAAAATAACAAAAAAGTTTAATTTTGTTCTTGAAACATAAACAAAAATTCAAGAACAAATAGCAGTATTTAGGTGACCTTTGGTTAGTGTTCTCATTTTTCTCAATCCAATTAGGATGGGTTAACTTGAGTTGGGTTGAAAATTCTATTTCCTACTAGGAACAAAATTGCGTTTGGTAATGACGAATTTATTTTGTACTGAGAACAGAATCACGTTTGGTAACGATATTATTCTAGAATTGATTTCATGAACCAACCCTAAAATTGATTCAACTAAACCCCAAAGTCAACCAAAATCCCAAAATCAAGAACCAACTCAAGAATTGATTTTATGAAATTCAATCAAACCCCCAAATCAAGAACCAACGCTAAACCAAAATCAAGAACGAACCCTAAACCAAAATAAAAAATCGAACCCTAAATCGATTTGAGTAATGAAATCGAAATTGAAAATCGACATGAAAATTGAAATGGAAATTGAACCCTAAATCAAGTAACGAAATCATTCTGCAACAAATCCAGTAACGAAATTGATTTGCAACCCTAAATCAAGTAACGAAATCGAAATTGAGAATCAAAATCGAAATGGAAATCGAACCCTAAATCAAGTAACGAAATCGATCTGCAACAAATCCAATAACGAATTTGATCTGCAACCCTACATCAAGTAACGAAATCGAAATCTGCAACCCTAAATCAAGTAACGAAGACGACAATGGCTTGGATGAAGATGACGATGGTCGGCTTGGTGAACAATCGAAATCACGACGACGGTGAGCTTCAACGAAGACTACGATGGCCGGCTTGGTGAGCAATCGAAATCACGACGACGGTGAGCTTCAACAAAGACGATGATAGCCGGTTGATGGTCGTGAACGAACCACGGAGGCGAGTAGGAACGAGTGGATGCGATGGGAGATGTGAAACGAAAAAGAAAATGGACGAACTAAAAGGAAAAAGAAAATGAGCTCAACCAAAGTGGATCAGTGAACCAATTAACATTTTTTTTATTCCTAGTGTGTCCCTCATCTGAGTTGAGTTTTTTTGGCACAAAAAAAAAAAAAAAAAAAATTGTTTCTCATTTCCTTAGGATTTTAAGAATCAATTCTCATTTTTTTGGTTGGGTTGGGTTGAGTTTTGTGTTGCCAACCCTGTTCCCGAAAATCAATCCCAGAATTTTTGGATTGGGTTGGATTGAGTTAGGTTGGAATGGAAACACTAACCAAACGGGACCTTATGTTCTCGAAATGGAAACAAAATCTGTGAGCAAAAAATTAGTATTTGTCCCAAACATTTAAAATAAAAATATGAGAACAAAAAATATGTTTCTATTTCGAAATAGAAAAACATTTTTCGACCTCAAGTTTTTTATTTCTATTTCTAAAATTGAAATATATATTTAGTGCAAGAGTTGTAGTGTTATGAGTTGAGGTGAAGTTAAAGTCCAATTGTATTGGGTCAATCCAGTATGGGTGTTTAGTGGAATGAACCTTTTTGGTATTCAAGTCCATTAAAGCCCCACCCCAAATATACTCTCATATGATTTAAATAATTTATATTCTCATCTCATTTAAATCAATTATAATTTTACTCTTCGAATTTTTAAGACATATGTCTCTTCAAGTTTATTTTTTACGCTTCTATTCCCATTCCTTTTTCCTCTCAATCTTCTCTCTGACAAATACAATCGTCGGCCTACGGAGACCAGTCACCTTCGATATTTTTTTTCTTTCTTACCCCTTTCCCTAGCCCCCCCCTACCTCTCCTCCTCCCACCTCCAAACCTCCCAACCTTCAAATCCGCGTTAAATCTACGGAGATCCGGCGATGAGAGAAAGAAGAAGAAGAAGAGTGGGTTAAAAAAATATATAAAATACCAAATAGAATAATATGTCTCTAATATGGCCTCTAAAATGGGATTTTTTTTTCATCTTTAAATTACATACGAATAATGTGATTAGTAAAAAAATAGTGTAAAATAGTAGGACAAAATAAATATACCATACCAAATAGAGATTTTTTGCTATTTGCACCCCTAAAATTTCAAAAAAAAAAATATTTTAGCCCCATTCTTTTAATTTGAATGCATTAAATCCCGTAATATTTAAATCGTGTTAAGTCAGTTTTTTCATCATTTTCTATGACGAAGTTTATTCATATGGGTGATTTTATGTTTAACACATGACTGATTTTTATCATAAAAAATGATGGAGTTATCGATTTGAACTGACTTGATACGATTGAAATATTTTAGGATTTAATGTGTTCAAATTGAAAGTAGAGGGACTAAAATGGAATTTCTCCAAAACTTCAGGGGGTGCAAGACATAAAAACCTCTACCAAATATATGAAAGCCCTTTAATGGATAAAGAAATGTTTAAGGTTGATAATTATCAATGAAGATCATTATATTATTATTTTTTAAATACACAAAATTAATTGGAAAAATACTATTTATAAGCCAAATTCTCTTTTTTATTTTATATATGTAGAAGATAATGTGAGCAAGTAAACCAATACATTATCCGTTGGAAATAATTTATTTATATAAATTATAAAAAGGAAAATAAAATGACTTTGGGAGCCCTAAATGGCCAGATGTCTCTCTAGATAAAGCCAGGACCATAAACAAGATTAAACTCAAGTGTGCGCTTTGTTAATGCTTTATTTTGGGTTATTGGAGTATTTTCGTCACCACTTCCTATGGTTCAAATATGTAAAGATTAAAAAATAAAAAGAATTTTATAAAATAACAAATTTATTTTTATACCCAACCCGACTCGATCTCACCGAAGGAATAAAGAAAAAAAAGAGCAAATAGATATTACCTGTCATGTCCTGTCCCTGAGTATAAATATTAATTAATATTAAATAATTTATTAATTTACTGTTATACCCGACCCAATCACACTGAAGGAATAAAAAAATAAAAGAAAAAAAGAGAATAGATATTACCATCATATCTTGTTGTCACTAAGTATAAATATCAATTAATATTAATTAATTTATTAATTTACTATTATACTCCCACCCGATTGGACAACACAGAGAATAAAGTAAAGAGAAAAAAAACAGAAGCCAAATAAATATTATACATTTCTCCCGCGGGGTATAAATATTAAATGATTCATTAATTTGGGTTTTTTTTTGAAGTGTAACCATTACCTAAAACGAAAAATATTGGCTATATTTTACTCTAAACCACATAGAGGTAACTACTTATGAAAATGCTATAGTAGTATAAAGTCTAATTAGATTAAATTACTGAGACAAAGTGTAATTAACCCTTTTATTTTTATATTTTAAAAATTTAATAATAAAGACAAACTCAAAATTTTACTCTCAAAATTTCAGAGCCAAATTATATTTTATTTGGGATTTTTTTATTCTATTTTATAACCAATTAAATAATTCCAAAATAGAGTTCAAGCAATAATATATAATTCCACTATTAAGAATTCCATACAAGTGTAGGGAGTTGTCTTATGTTTTTCTTTTCAAAATTTTTATTAGTTTTTTTTTTTCGTCATCCCAAATTTTGTAATTCAGTATATCCAAGTCACTCGGTGCAATATTTGTTTAAGAAGCCTAATAATTTTGTTTAAAATTAAAAATTATTGTATGCCATAAAAGTTATTATCATTTTTTATATAAAAAGTTATATTCACTTTGTATATAATACAATAACTTTAAACTCATGAAAAAATTATTATAACGCATGGCAGATTTAGGACATGTTTGATAAAGCTTAAATTTTAATTGCTGAAAATTTTAAGTGATGAATTTATTAAACGTTGAATATATTAAGTATTCAATTAATACTTTTAACTTCAAAAAAAAATATTTTTGTACAAATTTTTAATCTTAAAATAATTTTTATAATTTTTTTTTAAAAAAAATATTCTCTCTACAACTTTCTCTCTTTATTTTTTTTCAATTAATATTTTCTCTATCAATAATGTTGGTGTTCCAAAGTGGCAGACATCTCGAGTATAGTCCAGCCAGGAACAGGTGGATCCTCCTGCTAAGGTGGAGTTGCCGAGTCGGAATTGGAGTTAAGAATTCTTCAAGTGAACTGTAATTGACTATCTGGGGACTGACTAACTGGAGTTCAGAGTCCTGCCATTCAGGGAGTTGTACCTGCACAAGGTCTAGTAAGGATTTGTCCCTTTGAAACATCTCTAACGTGAGTGTAAGAGCTCAAAAAGAAAATGTTACAGAAACGCTTCAAGTATGTAAATGAGCATTGAGCGTTACCTTAGGCTTGCATTGCCCCTGGTATTTATAGGAATTGGAGATGATTAATTTTACCTAATCGGGTCTAAACACGATTAATTAGGAAAAACCACGTGTATAGCCAATAATCCGGGATATTCCGGAGATAATCACTAGGCTTGGACTTGTGGACCCATTTGGAAAAGCCCGTGGGCCTCTGTCAAGCCTGTTGAGTCAAGCTGGCGAAGAAGCTCTAAGATCTGTGGAGTTTTGGAGAAGAAACGGATTGGAACAAAGTGTCGACTAAGAAAGACGGCTAAGTCCCTAAAGTTGGTCGTCCAGAGGTACGGCACAGAGATCTGGGCGACAACGCCGCCGTGAGGCACACTACTCCTTCTGGGGTACAAAGGAGAGTCTAGAGAAGGAGTCTTGGTCGGTGTATGCTCCTGCGTAGTTCTCTAGACTCTGGAATTTGGCCACGTCACGGTAACAGTGGACACGTCGTTGGGGCTCTGGTGCTAACTAGATGATGCCCAAAAATACTATCAATTGTTGCCCTCTTAGCCCTGGGCGGCGAGGGAAGCGAGACAGTTAGGGATATCAATTTCCAACTGAAACGGGCATCCGAAGGCCTTGAAACACGAAAAATGACACCAGGGGACCAACGGTCCATTGGGCGGCAGTCTTCTGCGCAACAGCCTTCCAAGTGACTATCTTCCGGGAAACCCTTTTGGAGAGGGCTTATATATGCCCTCTTGACAGGCAGAGGCAACGCATCAGCTCAGCGAGGAATTTTTTCAATTTTTGTCGGGCTCAAGGCCAGCGAGCTTCTGAGCGGCGAAATTATTGGGTGATGGACCACGAGATGACCATCTTCTAAGGGACCAATTTTGGGAGGGTTCCCATGTGCCCCACTTACAGGCAAAGGCAATATGTCAGTCTGACAGGATTTTTTTTCAATTTTTGTCGGGCTTAAGGTCGGCAATTTCCCGAGCAACGAAATTTTGTACGACAACCCCTTGACGGGCAAAATCTTGGGTGGTTGTCTCCTGAAGGGCAGATCCTTGGAGGATAGACTCTTGGAGGGCAATTCTCTAGATAATTTTTGGAGCGACGAACATGAGGGTGATGGACCGCGATACGGCTCTTCTCTAGGGGACTAATTTGAAGAGGGTCCCTATGTGCCCCCTGACGGACAGAGGCAACACACTAGCCTGATGGGGAATTTTTTTTTCAACTTCGTCGGGCTTGAAGTTAACAATCTTCTGAGCAAAAAAAAATTGGGCGACAACCCCCAACGGGCAAAATTCTGAACGGCACTTTTCGAATCATTAGCAAATGATCTTTTGAGTGAAGAAATTCTGGGCGACAAACCCCGACGGGCAGAATCCTGAACAACACTTTTCGAACCGTTAGCAAACGATCTTCTAAGCTAATAAATTCTGGGCGACAACCTCCCGACGGGTGGAATCTTGGGCGGCCGTCCCCTGGAAGACAGACTCTTAGAGGGCAAGCTCCTAGAGGGCAGACCCCTATAAGGCATTTTTTCAACCATTGACAAATTGTTGATTTTGGCAAGGGATTCTCTTTTCAACGATGACTTTCTTGGGCGTTGTTTTTTCTAAGCGGTGCTATTCTAAGTGGTGTTTTTTAGTTGACAACCTCTGAACGACACAAAACTCAGACTTATACAACTTCACAATGCCTGTCACCTGAACTATCTATCAAAGAACTCAAATACCTTCCGAGGAGCTCTGGTCGGAGACCACAGAGTGGAGTTCTGAGCAACGCTTCTCTACGCGGCAATCTTTGGGCGGTATTTTTCTGAATGACGCATTTCTGATTGTTGATCTTTGGACAATATTTTTTTGAATGACGTCTTTCAAATCGTTGATCTCTGGATGACATTTTTTTGAGTGACGACTTTCTGATCGTCGATCTTTGAACCCTGGGTCGCTAATATCTCAGCACTCAAAATGTTTTGGAATTTTTTAGTTTTATGATCCTCTATCTTTTTTTCCTAACTTGTTTTCATTGATAAGCCACCAAAATGGGCTAGTGAATCAACTTTTCTCTGACAACGGACTTCTCGCTAAGCTGGATTCTCACCGAGACACAATTTAGAGGAATGACGAGGTTGAGGCCAGTCTCCATGCCGACCTGTTTGTTGTTTAGATTGAGAACCTCGGTCTCCGTGTTGACCGCTAGAATCTCAAATCCCAAGTTGACATGATCGAGATCGAATTTGCCAACTACAAGCGGTGCGTAAAGTGCTAAGAGCAGAAGTGGCAGGACGTCGTTGACCGGGTTAGGGAGAAGACTAGGTTGGAGGTGATAAAACAGTGGAGGAAGGACCCCGGATATGTGAAGCTTCAGGAGAAAATGGCTAATGACTTTTTGGATATAGGAAACCGAGCCACACTGAAAGCCAATCACCACGTGTACCTTGACGTCCCTGACTTCCCTTCTGGTCATGTAGAGATGGAGTTCTCAAACCAAGAGGACGATACTAAGCACGGAGTCGTTGGGCAGGGAGATGTCGGAGATGATAGTACTGACGAGAGGGACGTCAAGAAGGGCGATATTGACACTCTTTCTCCTTGTGCGGACACCCTTCAAGACGAGGTCGGTGAGGACTGAGCTCCAGGCCGTCACTTTTTACACACTTGGGATCTTGTAGCCTTTTTTCACCTATTGTTTTTTGTTGACTTGTAATGGGTTGATGACCTCTGCATGTACACTTTGTTTTGAAGATATCAATGCAAGTTTTTTTTTTATTCCTATTTTTCTGTACCCAAGTGTGTGAGCTTCTGAGCAACATAACCATGGTACTTCAGAGTTTTTGCCTTCCTCCTGATGTTTTGGCCAAGTTGCTTTTTGCTTAGTAATATCTTCAGAGTTGTAAAATTTTAAAAATTTCTCGTCTCTACTCAAGGCCATGGACCACTAACCTCTTAGTTTGGGACACAAGTTGATTGTAAGGAAATCGTGTCGTAAACTTAGGAAGAAGGTTTTCCATGGTACTTGGTCCTCTCGGTCCCCAGGGGCGCAACGCGACGGTTGGTCCCCGTGGCTGGTCATCGGTGGGTTCTCTATAGCCAAGTTCAATCCTAAACTCTTTTAGGTTATCCCAATTTAGTTCATGCAGGAGCACCTTCCCTTTCAGAACGTCGCTGGTGGATAACCTTGGTCTTTTTTCGGGTACAGATTATCGACCTATGGAGAGGGTCCGGTTATCACCCTCGACGTTGAGCATCGGAATATCGCTTGTTGTGGAGAATCACCCGCGATGTTGTGCGTCGGGATGCCATTCAGGAGAATCGTCTGCGACTTTGAGGGTTGAAATGTCGTTGTTAGAGAATCATCCATGACTCTGAGGGTCGGGATGCCGTCTTTGGAGAATCATCCACGACTCTAAAGGTTGAGACGTCGTTCTGGAGAATCATTCGCAACTTTGAGAATCAGGATGCCATTCTAGAGAATCATCAATGACTTTGAGGGTCGGGATACCGTCTTTGGAAAATCTTTCGTGGCTCTGAGGGTCGGGATACTGCTCTTGGAGAATCATCCTCCACTCTGAGGGTCGAGATTCCGTCTTTGGAAAATCATCTGCGACTCTGAGGGTCAGGATGCCTGTCTAGAGAAACATCCGCGACTCTAAGGGTCAGGATGTCGTTCTGGAGAATCATCTACGACTCTAAAGGTTGGGATGCCGTTCTTGGAGAATCATCTGCGACTCTGAGGGTCGGGATGCCGCTCTTGGAGGATCATCTGCGACTCTAAGGGTCAGGATGTTATCTTCTGGAGAATCACACGAGGCACATTGCCCTGAAAACCTCTTTTATTGATAAGCAAAACTGTTATGCTTGTACATACTTGAAATCCAATTGTTCATTCTTTCTCTCTCTTCTGGTTGCAGCAAAGAGGTCTGCATTATGAAACTCGGTCCCGCGATCTAAAGCCTGATCGAGAGTGGGGGCAGGATTCGAACAAAGGTCATCAACCAAGGCGTTCAATGCCAAACTTTCATGGAGCTCGTCGCACGCGTCGGCGTCTTGGTTGAAGTGCTCGACGTGATCTCCCAAGTATTCACCTAGCTTATGCTAGAGAAAAAGAACATGGGCCATAGTCTTTGGCCTCCACCGAGTGCGACTAAAATGAGCTAGAAACAACTGTTTGAGCTCCCAGAAGGTGGAGATGGATAGTAGCCTCAGACTCTAGAACCAGGACCTCGTTTCTCCTGAAAGAGTGATGGGAAAGGTTTTGTACCGAAGGGCTATAGAGTCCATCTACATGTCCATATAAGACTTGAACATGGATAGGTGGTTGATTGGATCCGATGTCCTGTCATATGAACTCATTTAGAGGTGAGCAAAGCGTCTTGGCACTATTTCTTCCAAAACTTCTTCAACAAATGGAGACCTCACCTCTACAATAACGCCTTATCCTACTTGGCCTCCATGCACCTCTTGGAGGCTGACTTCCTTGTCAACAAGGCACGCCCCACGACTTCTACTGCTCGGGGCTCCACCCCTATATGACTACCCGCATCTCGGGCTATAGTGTGATGGGAGGGAGGAAAGTATGAGCTGATTTCATGTTCGCATTGGCCCGTGAGGTGACAACTGGAGAGCTTAACCGTCGAGGGACGTTAACAGGTCCTTTACTACATGTCCGTGTAATGGAAGAGGTGGGGATCTTGGCATTGCCGAGGGCCTTTTCTAATTCTGCAAGCTCGTGGTTGCGAGACAAAGGTCAGTCCCCAAGTGCACGCCTATTCGGAAATGCCATACGAACGTCGTGGTCTTAAGATCGCTCTTCGGGCCCTGCGGTCTGGAAAACTAGTCCCCCTTGGACGGGGAGCAGTGGCAGGCGCACGAGAAAGAGTTGCACACACGACTTCAACTCAACCATATGGCGCACAAGAAGATCAATCCGAATGCTTTCGCAACCCCTGAGGTTTATCCCGCAAAAGGCCCAGGGGCAGGGTAGATAACCCTACCTGTCCTAAGGGGTAATTATCCTCGTTAGTGGGAGCTGAAGGGTGTAGCGAAGAGTTTTCGACATATCTCTCGATTCTTCTAAAGGAAGACAACTGCTTGCACGAGAGCTTCTATTCTGGGTCCATTTATCTTACTAGACCTTGCGATCATCCAGTCTTAGCTGAGTAGGGAGTAATGATCAGGGGAAAATATTTTGCACAGTTTCCACAGACGGCGTCAAACTATTGGTGTCCTAAAATGGCAGACACTTCAAGTATGGTCTAGCCAGGAATATGTGGATCCTCCTGCGGAGGTAGAGTTGTTGAGTCGAAACTAGAGATGAAAATTCTTCTAGTGAACTGTAACTGACTAGCTGGAGTTTAAAGTTCTGCCATTCAGGAAGCTGCTGTCACAACCCGTCCCGGACACCCATCATCCCAAGGCGGGCGTGACTACAACATGGCATCACAACAACCCAAATTTTCATATCAAATACAATATACACCTACTGTATAATACAAACACCTACTATGGGGGACACACCCGTCCCAAAATTTTATTAACTAAAAGTATTTATCCATGAACCTTTTACAGGTTCGCCTTTGACAGCTTCTCTCAATCGCCTATATGACTTCATCACGTAACTCTACCTAGTGCCAGTAGGGGACTGACTCCTAGCTGTTGTACCTGCGAGTGTACTGCCTTCTTAGTAAAATATTTTTAAAATATTAATACGTTCTAAATATTTCCACAATTTAGTATGGATCAAGCATAAGTATATAAGCAATGGAAATAAAGCGATATAGATAAATTTCATCCAAATCCATCTAGTATAAAATCCTACCAAACATCATAATAAATAACATCAAATCAACCAATATACGTAAAACACCATATCTCAAGCACCAATCTCAAACACACACCTCCAACACACACACACTGGCCAGCCCTAATGATCATTTTGACCTCACGATCAGGAGTTTGCAACGGTACCGTAACATTCATAGGAATGCCTTTCTACGAAATATCCACACCCCTTTTTGGGGAGAAATATAATTCACACCCCTTACGGGGAGAAATATAATCCACACCCCTTACGGGGAGAAATATAATCCACACCCCTTACGGGGAGAACAACCATGGCATCGTCAAAATTAAATACAGCCTTATCGAAACACAACTCAATAAATATCAATTACTCAACATTGTCAAATCACCACGCCTATCTCTTTTCCTCAAAACCAACTTTCAAGTCTAAAAGCATATTTCCCACTTTTCTTTTTAGAGAAAACGTCTGATTCTTTCAAAACAACTTTTCCAACCTTTATTTTTCCTTTTGGAGACTGGACATTCTTAGGAGAATAGATATTTTCTATTTCCTTTTAAAAACACCGTCTGGTTTTACCAAATTCAATAAAAATTCATTTTCAGTTTCATTTTGAAAACCATCGAAATCTTCCCAAAAACTCAGTTTACCAACTCAATCAAATCCTGCTTGATCCATATTATTTATAAATTCATACAATTTAAGTAAACACATATTTCATCATATATATACATAGAAAAATAGTTTGGTAAGAAGACAGTACACTCACCTCGATATCCGTTTTGTAAAACTAACACTGATCGCACTTTATCTGGACGCCAGTGCTTGCGAACCTAATAGTGACAGATTCTAAATTAATATCTTACCTAAAACATCCTAATCATGCAATGCGAATCCTATACTCCGAATCGTTACTAATTCTATTGTACCACGTACTTAAAATTAATTAATTGTCACGAAATTATTATGATTTTTAGATTTGTAACACTAGCTAAAATTTAATTTAACGAGAATTAGTAATCGATTGAAGTTTCACCTGTTTCCGAAACGTTTGGCGAGCACGTGATTGGTTTTAGATTTCCCTAGGGTGGTTTCTGCAAATTCCCCCCCTTTTTTTTCCTTTTTTTTTTTTTCTCTCTTTTTTTTTTTTTTTTTTTCTCTTCTTCTTCCCCGTTTCCTGTTTCTGCTTCCCGTATCTGTTCACTGCTTTGGGTGTCCACTGGCCAGCCTCGCACCACACGTCGGCAAGGCAGAACCCCCTACGCACACCATTGCAGACGTCCGATGGCCGACGGCCGGCCACCCAAACATCCACCGATCAAACAAATCCGACGAACACTCCTCCACGCACAGTGTCGTTGGTCCGGAAACAGCCACCATAGCCACGCCGCAGAAAACCAGAAACGGAAAACACCCACTTCGCCGTACGCCACCCCTGACGATCGACCACCATCCGAACCTACTCACGCCCATACTCGTCGAATCTCGCCACCCCCCATGCTGACCTCTCTCTCTCTCTCCTCTACTCGTGATTTTGAGTTCACTGCCAGTACCCACACACACCACCCACTCAGCTGGAGAGACGGCGACAACACCCCCACCGGATCGACAACGACGCCCATCGATGATACAACCACGGCAATCGAACAATACACACAAAACGCACACCCCCGTAGCACCCCTGCTAGAGCAACGGCCACGGTCCGACTCCCACCACCGTCGAACTCTCTCTCTCTCTAAACGGACCGACGAGCCTCTACGCCGATGATCACACCTCCATGCACCTCCGACACCTTTGCCGGCGATCGTTTCTCAAACCCACATCCTCGGCTTGCTCTCTCTTCTCTCTCTATATATATTTCTAAGTGATTTCTAGATTGTTTTTTTTTTTTTTCTTTTTTTTTTTTTCGATCCTTCCTCAATTCCATAAAACAGTATATAATGCATGAAATTAGTGGGAGGAATCTTCCCTGGCTTGCCACGTCGCCTACGCCGATCTCTCTTGCCAGCCGGTTAGAGTCCTGTGGCACACACGGCGCTTCTTCCTGTTCTCTCTCTTTTTTTTTTTTTTAAACTTTTAATTAAAATGCACTTTCCTCCCCCAACTTCCTTTAAGATCTTATTTTAATCATTTTCAACTTTTACAAGTTTCTAAAATTATAATTTCACCCTTACTATTTTAAATTTTGATTTTCATTATCAATTTGGATCTCAAGTTTAATTTCCATGTTTTCTAAATTTCAAATTTGACCCAGAATTTCTCCATACTTTAAAATACAACTATTAATGATGTACCTATTATGATTTGGGCCTTACAGCTGCACCTGCACAAGGCTTGCCTGGGATTTGTCCCGGCAAAACCCCTCCGGTGTGAGAGTAAGAGCTCAGAAAGAAAAGGTTATAGAAACGCATCAAGTATTTAACTGAGCATTGAGCGTTACCTTGAGTTTGCATTGCCCCTAGTATTTATAGGCGTTGGAGATAATTAATTTTACCTAATCGGGCCTAAACACGATTAATTAGGTGAAACGAGTTGGGCTAATTAATTAGGCCTAAACACGATTAATCACAGGGCTTGGGCTTTTGGGCCCATTTAGAAAAGCCCGTGGGCATCTGTCAAGCCTGTGGAGACGAGTTGGCGGAGAAGCTTAGAGATATGTGGAGTTCTGGAGGAGAAACGAACTAGAATGAAGTGTCAGCTGAGAAAAATGGTAAAATCCCTGAAGTTGGGCGTCGAGAGGCACGACACAGTGTTCTGGGTAGCAATGCCTCCGTGCGGCACATTGCTCCTTCCTGAGTACAAAAGAGATTCCATGGATTATGCCTTGGTCGGTGTAAGACCCCGATTTATAGATGCAAACAATTTTAGTTGCATTTGATAATATTTTGAAAATATCGAGGCGGTTAGCAATATTTATTGTGTGATTTAAAAAACAAATTAGGGGCCGAATTGAAAATTTTCAAACATTAAAATAAAATTTGATTTAGTTCATAAACTTAACTAAAAATGAAGGGGGTTTTGGGCAATTATGTTTATATATATATAAATGGCAGTAAAAACAAATGGAGGAGAGAGGGGCCACCTGTCCGGCCTTATGATCACACACACACACACACACACACACACACACACACACACACATATATATATATATATATGGAGATCGGGAGAAGGGTCGAGAAACGATCAGAAAAATCAAAGAGAGAGAGAAATGAGAAGAGAGAGAGAGAACCGGAGGAAGAATGGGTCGTCGGAGGTTTGGGTTCGGCTGTGATAGCGGGTTCACGTGTTCGTCGTGTGTGTGGGGGCTGCTATGTCTCTATGTGTGTGTGGTTGTTATTCTGCTCAATTGTTCCGGTGTGTACGTGTGTGTGTGTCGCCGTTGGTTAGTTGGCCGGCGGTGAGTTTGTGTATTCCGTTATCGGTGGAGATGGTGATCGGTGGTGGTGGTGATCGTATGTGTTCCATGTTTTCTCTTATAGCATGGTACAGCTGTGTATATGTGTTCCGGCGGTAATGGCGGTGTCGTGTTCGTTTGAGTATAGGTTTGTTCTTCCGGTGGGGTGTCGCAGGCGGTGGGTTAGAGAGAGAAACTTGCTGGTGGCGTGTGGTTGTTTCTGTTCTGTCACCGGCGATGGTTACCGGAGTGGTGAGGTGAGGAGAGAGAAAGTAGCAGCTGAAATCAAAGCAGAGCAGAGCAAGGATGATGGGTTCTCGCCTAGGCGGAGAAGCGTCGGTATGCATGGTAGGAAGAAATGGGGCGTGTTCGCCTAGGCGGTCGGTATTCGCCTAGGTGGTGGAGCATCAAAAAGTGGATCAGAGGGAGTTCGCCTAGTCAGAAGTTTCTCGCCTAGGCGGTGGGCTATCAGTGTGTAACTCAGAGTCGTAGAAGAGCTTGTTCGCCTAGGCGGTGGATTGTCCGCTTAGGCGGTGGGCACAGGAGCATAAAGTAAGAAAATTTCAAGGAGAACGACAACCGTTTCGGAGCAGGTAACATTTCTCATTAACTTTTATGATTACTAAATTAGTTTTCTAGCCTTAAAATGTCAAAAATGAAGATAATAAATAATGAAACCGTTTATACAAATAAAGTCTATATAATAAACTTTAACGGAGCGATACTAGATGAATAGAAATATTTTATAATAAAAGGCGGGAACAGGGTCTACATTTGTATGCTTAGGTCATTTTTGCCTAAAATATTAATTTAGGCCCTATCACTAATAGGTTCGCAGACACCGAAGGAACGGTAGAGTATAATTGGTAAAAGCTTTCCGGAGCGGATAATCAGGTGAGTGTATTGTCTTCTTGCCAAATCTATTTACATATATATATATGATGGAAAAAATGTGTTTATTTAAAATTGGGCAAATTTATAACTTATATGGATCAAGTGGACTTTGGTGTTTTGAAAATATGAATTTCGTTGGTTTTTAAAGAAAAATGGGAAAGAAATTATTTATTGAAATCAGTGGGTTTTTAAAAGAAAGTGAAAAACATGATTTTTGGATTAAATCGGTTTTGGAAATAGAGGTTGATGATATTAGTTTGATGATGACGTTATTGATTTGACGATGTTGTTGATTGGATTATGCCATAGTTTATGTCATGTCCGGAGAATGGTCCGGCAGGTGGTGATTTATATTATGTCCAGTCCAGAGGGTGATCCGGCAGGTGGTGATTTATATTATGTCATGTCCGGAGGGTGGTCCGGCAGGTGGTGATTGATATTATATTCTCCGGAGACGTCTGGTAGGTGATTATCTATGCAGTTAGTTCTGCTAGGAAGGCATATCCTACGAATGGTACGGTACCATTGCAACTCCTGATCGTGAGGTTAAAACGATCACTATGGCTAGCCAGAGAGTGATGTAGTGTTTCTGGTGTGGTGTTTTATAGCATATGGTGTTTTGTCATATATAGTGATTGGTATTCTTTTATACTGGATGGACTTGGATGGATTTCATATATTTGATTGATTTTTCACTACGTAGTTGGGATGTGATATTATATATATACATATAGATGTAGATTCTGAGATGGCAGGAAGATGAGTTTTTATTATCTGATGAGATACTTATATTATGTGATTTTTATTAGATATGTGATGTTTATATATTTTATGCTTAATCCATCTAAAATGTTTTTTTATTAAGAAAGTAGTACACTCGCAGGTGAAGCAGATAGGAGTCGGTCCCCTACTGGCGCTAGATAGAGTCCTACGATGGAGTCAGGTGTAGGTTATGAGATGAGCTGTCTGGGGTGAACCTGTGAGAGGTTCATGGTATTTATTTTGTTGTTCTTATATTTGGGGACGGGTGTGTCCCCATAGTAGAGAATTTGTATTTGCTTATTTAGATAATTGTATATTGTTGTATGTATATTGTCATTCTATGAGTTGGTTTAGCGTTCAGATGATGTCATGTCGACGTCACACCAGCCCCACAGTGAAGAGTGTCCGGGGTGGGGTGTGACAGTCGGTGTATGCTGTCACAACCCGTCCCGGACTCCCATCATCCCGAGGCGGGCGTGACTACAGCATGACATCACCAAAAACCAAACAACCTAATAAATATGACAATATACACCCACTGTATAATACAAACACTTATTATGGGGGCGCACCCGGCCCAAAGTTTTTTCTAACTAAAAGTATTTATCCCTGAACCCTCTTAGATTCGCCTCTGACAGCTTCTCTTAATCATCCATAAGACCCCATCACATAGCTCTAACTAGTGCTAGTAGGGGACCGACTCCTAGCCGTTGTACCTGCGAGTGTACTGCCTTCTTAGTAAAACATTTCGAAAATATTAATATTTTCTTAATATTTCCACAATCTAGTATGGATCAAGCATAAGTATATAAGTAATGACAATAAAGCAATATAGATAAGTCCATCTAGTATAAAATCCTACCAATCATCATAATAAATAATATCAAATCAACCAATATATGTGAAACACCACATTCTAAGCACTAATGTCAAACACACACACACACTGGCCAGTCCTAGTGATCGTTTTAACCTCACGATCGGGAGTTGCAACGGTACCGTAACATTCATAGGAATGCCTTCCTACGAAATATCCACACCCCTTTTTGGGGAGAAATACAATCCACACCCCTTACGGGGAGAAATATAATCAACACCCCTTACGGGGAGAACAGCCATGACTTCGTCAAAATCAAATACAATATCATCGAATCACAACTCAATAAATATCACTTACTCAAAATCGTCAAATCACCACGTCTACCACTTTTCTCAAACCAGCTTTTAAATTCAAAAATCATATTTTATATCTTCTTTTAAAGAAAACGTCCGATTTTATCAGTACCACTTTTCCACCATTTATTTTTTTTATTTTTAGAAAACCAGGCATTTTAGAAAAATAGATGTTTCCTATTTTCTTTTTAAAAACGCCGTCTAATTTTACCGAATCCAGCGGAAATTCATTTTCAGCTCCTTTTCGAAAACCATCGAAATTCAGTTTACCACCTTATTCAAATCGTGTTTGATCCATATCATTTATAAATTCATACAGTTTAAATATTCACATATTTCATCATATATATTCGTAGAAAAATAGTTTGGCAAGAAGACAGTACACTCACCTCAATATCCGTTTGCAAAACTGACACTGACAGCACTTTATCTGGACACCAGTGCCTGCGAACCTGTTTTCGAAACGTTTGGCAACCATGAGATGAGTTTTGGATTCTCCTGGGGTGGTTTCTGCAATTCCCCCTTTTTTTCTTTTTTCCTTTTCTTTTCTTTCTTTTTTCTTTTCTTCTTCTTCGTTTCTGCGTCCGGTCCTTCGTTTTTGCGTCTGGTCCGATCCTTCCTCAGCCGCCGACAAAGAACTCCGATCACGTCTCCCTCCTTAACCCTTCTGTCGGCCGGTCGAACGACCCTACACCTACACTACGGTGAACGAGATACCGCCAGAAAGTTCCGGCAACACATACCCACGACGGAGCCGAGCAGACGAAGCTGAACGAACCACACTCCCGCCGTCACCATTCCGAACGCACACCTATATCACAACGATCCACCACCTCCACCCACACAGCCAACCAACCACCCAGAGCCGATCACCTATCGACGGACAGCCCACACCGCTGGACCGAACTCCTTTATCTCTCTACCCACTCCGGCGACTTACCTACAACCGGAACCACCCACACACACTTCCATAGAAGTAGAACACACACACACACCCCTATTTCATTTTCAGAAAACACACACACGCCCCACCTGTTTCATTTTCAGAAAACACACGGCCGGTCACCGTCGACGACCCACATACCGCAGCAACGGCAACGCTGAAGAAAGCACAAACCAACACACCCACCATCTTCCGGAGGAACACGGCAGTGGCGATGATCACACGCCCCCTCACGCCGGTCGTCCGAACACTACCCCCGATCCCCTCTTCTCTCCTCTGTTCTTTCCTAGATTTTTTTCCTTTTGAGATCCTTTTTCCATCATGATATGCATGAACAAATATATATATATATAAAAAAAAAATATTTTATTGTTAATTACTCTTTTGTCCCCTTAATTCCTTAAAACCTTCTTTTTAGTCCAAATCTTTCACATTTAAGATTTTCTGAATTATGATTTCACCCCGAAAAGTTTCAATTCAAAAGTTACATGCCAATCTTAGATAGAATGTTTTCAAATTTTGAAGTTTGAGCCCTCAACTTTTTAATTTGAATCTTAATTGACCCGATTTCACCCCGAATTTTCTCAATTACTCTGAAATGCAACTAAAATAACGTACGTGCTACGATTGAGGTCTTACATATGCTCCTATGTGACACTTTGGACTCTACAATATGGCTACGTCATGGTGATAGTGGACATGTAGTTGGGGTTCTAATGCTGACTCGATGACGCCTAAACACTACCTCATCATATAATTTTTTTGTATATTATTTTTTCTAAGATTTTACAGTATTGGTGTAAAATGATGGTGATGATAATTTTATATTTTATGATATTAAGTGATAAGTACTTAATACCATCATTTAAAATTTTGAATAATTTTTAAGTGATGTTTATATTTTTAGTGAATGTTTAATTTTGTTATAAGCACACATGATTTGATAAATATTTAAAATATTGAGTTTAAGGCCATGTTTGTTAACGCAGTTAAATATTTAAAACTAAATGCATTAAGTATAATGATAAAATAATTAATAGAATTTCGCAAAAATGACAAGATTACCTTTTTACCCATTCGGCCCAAAAATACAATTGGATACTACATGACCCGACCTGACCCATAGATATAAATGTCAATTAATGTTAAATGATGTAGCCGTTACACTTTAGTATGAACTATAAGATAGTAAGTGGTGATGAAAATATTATAGAGGTATAAAGTTAATTCGACTAAATTAAAAGGTCACAAGATTGAGGTCCAAAGTGGAGAATATTGAGGGGGGCCTCACGCCCATTTTTTAATCCATTGTTACACCAAGTTGCCCGACAAGTTGGGGGCTTTTGGGGTTATCCATAGACCAAATTTATTTATAATATTAGCAGTGAAAATCTAAATCCAAGATAGCGTGGTTCAAATGGCAACACTCGCTTAAGTGAAAACAGTTAAAGAACTTTTACAAAATCAGAGATTTCCGTCTACAAAAAAATACTTGTTGAGAGAGATAGTTATACACTCTAAACGAGATTAGTCTTACACCCTGTGGAGGTGTGAGGACACTTATGGGTATAATAATAATTTAAAAAAAAAAAAGTCTAAGTTGTCAAATAAAATATAATAATAATTAAAAAAAGAAAAAAAGTCGAAGTCACATTCAACAACGTAGGTGTAAAGTGTAATTTGACTAAATTATAGGGGACAAAGTGTGATTACCCCTAAACAATATATAAAGCCAAAAAAATGTGGGGCTAAAAAAATCCGAACCATTTTTTTTTGTTTGTACCAACATTACCAAACTTTAGCATAGTGCTAAGTCAATGTGGACCCATGATCAATTGATCATCACCTCCTTTTTTATGGGAGCTTTACAAAATAAATAATATAAAAAAATTCACTCATAAAAGTCTATATAATCCTAAAAATAAATAGCCTTATTATATTGTATGTTGAATATTATGCTTAAAATAAGACTTATATAGCTAAGGTCTAAGAATAATTAAGATTTTTTCAAAAAATTTATATAATAATTAAGAACTTTTTAAAATATTTTTATTAAGGGTTGAGATTGATTTGAGCGAATGAATTATAAAAAATTTGAGAGATAAAATTCATGTCCAAAAATTTGAAATTCTCATTTCTAATACTATTAAATTAAATTATATTTTGTACTCTTTAAATTTTATATTTGTATTTAGTTGGTCATTTATTTATTTATTATCTTTTTACACAATGAATTAGAAAATCAATATAGTGTTCGTGGAAATTGTATTTTTTTCCTTTAAGTTCGAAGTGGGTATCTAAGTGGCTCTTCAGATTTCACAGTTAACATATTCGCTCGCTCAATTCACAAATTGGTTTTAATCTGATCCAATTGAAAAATCTGTTAAGGAACTTGTACATGTTGTCGTTTGTGCAGGGGTCTTTTTGTTTTTTAAGGATCAAAACTAGTTCTCTGATTTTCTGTTTTTCATCTTTTGCGATGTTTGTTCTATTTTATATCTAAAATACAGGCGAGACCGCAAGAGAATGCAAATAATGTATAGTGATCATATTTGGAAGTGTGAGAGGATATTGGATTCGAAAATTATGCTTGTGGCCCTAGCTAACCAGTTATGTGCTCAGCGTGGGACCATTTCTATACACTTTTCCCAGGACCATTTAAGATTGGATCACATTGAGACCACTAGAACACTTAAAACACTCAGCCAAACCAACAGTGTTTCTAGACACAGAAAATATTATTATTATTAATTTTCTTTTTGGTTTTACAGTATATTGTGTTGGGTCCAATTTACGTGCACCTCGACTAATAACCTTTTTAAACGATATTAAGAGCATATTTTTCTATACCGGACTGGTGCATTCAAGAATAGCTACTCGATAATATATTAGATCATTGTCAATAATATAAATAAAATAAGTGTAAATATTATTGGGCTTGAATCAATGGCTTCCAATATTTAAGAGTTGAAAATGACTAATGATCCAACCAATCACATGGACAAGTTGCAAATATATATTTCTAGATATCCCCCCCCCCCCCCCCAAAAAAAAAAAAAAACCCCAAGCCCTTCAATATATATATATATATATATATATGTATGCATTAATGGCAACAAATTCCAGAGGCTTATAAATATAGAAAATTTATTACATTAATGTAGTACTAGTTTGTTTGGCTGCACCTAATATTTTGTTGTAGCAATATAACAATTGATGGTGGTCTTATTAATTGACCAACTAAATTTTATATTAAATTTCATGTTTATTATTATTTAACACTTGAAACCCCTAAACTTTTGAACTCTTTTCAATTAAGTCCCTGAAAATCCAAAATTAAGAATTAAAAAATTCCAAATTGATTGTTCTAGAGAGATATTGGAGTATTTTTTTATTGGCGAAACAAGATCTCAAATTTCAACAAAGAATAAGTTCGTTCTACTTTTGAATGACCAATCTTATCCATATATTCCCAAGTGGGGGTTGAATATGACATAAAAGGAGGGTTCCGTGGGGTCTATCTATTGGAATTTTGTGCAATTTTAGGGATTAAAAGTGTTGAATTTACCTGACTAGGGTTCATTTGAACTTTAATCCCACCCCTAAAATGGAATTAAAGTTCAAATAAACTCTAGTTAGGTAAATTCAACATTTTAAGTTCTAAAAGTGCAAAAAACTCCTATCTAATGCATTTTGCGTCAACATTAATTGCACAAAGACCCCCCCTCACCACCCCACACAGAGATGGGGTTGGGACAAGAGGCTAAAATTGTATCTGAGAAAGAGAACACACTAAAATGTTTTGAAAATTGTGATTTTGACGCTTTCTACCCCAATATTTTGTCTATATTTCGATTTGGTCCCTATGGTTTTACTTTGTACAGATTATATATCATTTCTTGATTTTAAAAACGAACCCTAGCACTATTAAAGTTTTTCTCAACACTCATAAACTCAAAAGTAAGATGTTTTTTAAATAATTGGGGGTACATGTGTACAAAATGAAAGTATAGGGGCCAAACTGAATAACCTCTACACTTCATGGGGTGTAGGTGTTTATAAATAATGTATTTATTTATACTAATTGTGCGGCTCTTCACACCTTGAAGAGGCTGGTTATTTCACTCTCTCTCTCACATAAACTAAGACCCGAAATTCTTAATATTTATATATTATTTTATATTAGATTTATATTTTTTAGGTACATTTAAATTATATTTATTTATTAGTATTAATACAAGGAAAGTCTCTTTTAACGGTTTTCCCAAAGATTGGAAATAAACAATCATATCTTATGGATAATCGTAAAAAGAGTCGAGACGGTTTAAAATAATAAATATAAAATATTTGTAATCTTTTTTAGAATTTAAACCATAAATATTAAAAACATTTCTCGTCATTTTTATAGTCAGAGATTACTCGTATATAAAGATATCGTTTTTTAAATTTATAATTATAAAAAAAATAATAAATAATAATTAATAAAATATATAAACTTTCAAAGTATGATTAAATAGGATTTAAAATTAGTAAGTTGAGAAGTTGCATAAGTTCAATCTCAATCGTTTATCTTTTAAATTTAAATATGAACCGTTAAAATGTCTTTCCATTCTAATTTATTAATAGATACCTAACCTTTTATTTATTTTTTTCATTTTACTTGTTTAAAACATCCTCTATCACATAAAGTGTTTCACGTGTAACTCTATGTTTTATACATAAATTCAATTTAATTTTAAGTTAAATCACCATGTCACCGTTATTTAGTGTTTTTATTCATAAATTTTGATTTATTTTTCAAAATTTACAATAAAAATAAATTAATCGGTTTCTAAATCACTCTGTAACCATTTATTTAGTGTTTTTATTCATAAATTTTGATATTTATTCCGAAATATATACTAAAAATAAATTAATTGGCCTCTCGGATAATTCTTTTAAAACATCTCAAAAAAAAAATTCTCAAATTTATACGAACAAAAACACTAAACAAAGACCCACGTAATTTGTTCTATTTGCAATGGAAGCATATTTTATTTATTTGATTTTTCTTTATTCAAAAAATCTAGAAATAGTTTCCAAAAATATATTTTTTAATAATATAAGAAAGGATACTAGCCTAACCTATAAACTTATATATATATATATATATATATATATATATATATATAGGTATGTATGTATGTATGTATGTATATGTGTGTGTATATTATATACCAATTAATTAGCCAACTATATTGGGTTAGGTTGGTGTATAAACAAATGAGAGACAGCAAGGTAGCTCTTAGAATTAGTATCTTCTGGATGTCTGAAAGAACAAAGCCAACAGTATTTAATATACATACATACATACATACATACATACATATATATGTGTGTGTGTGTGTGAAGTGGTGGTTGTGGAAAATGGAAAATGATATAACTGATAGCTACTTCTCATTCAATCATGAAATCCAAAAGTTTAATCTATACTATTATTACTAATACTAGGACCCTCCTCTTAATTAATATCAATAATATCATGGGCCATGTGAAATAGAAATGCGTCGGTTTTGATCCGATGGCTTGTAGATTATTTAACTTATCTCTCTGGTAAAAGTTTTAAAATTCAACCTCCTCCTCAATAAAAAAAAATATATATATATATATATATATATATATAAAAGGTTAATTTTGATCACGTATCACCAAAAATCAAAACTAAAATGATTAAATATATGTAATTAATAAAAAACAAACATTTAAAACAATCAATATTGTATATAAAAATCAAAACTAAAATGATTAAATATATGTAATTAATAAAAAACAAACATTTAAAACAATCAATATTGTATAATATATACATATACTTATATATATATATATATATATATAAACGATTATACAGTTCAGCTTCCCGGTTATTATTCCAAATCAAAACCAAAACAGCTTCGGTTTTCAAATTCGAAATCAAAACTTTAATCAGTTTCAAATAAATTTCAAAGACCAGTCAAACTAAATTTTAATTTATTTACTTCAACATTTTATTTAATTCAACATTTCAAATGTCGATAATTAATTTTAAGGTCCAATAAAGAACATTTTGCCTAGGTCTTTATTTAGCCTAAATCATGCTTTGCACCTCTAAAGTTTGTGTGTAATTTCAATTTGCCCCCAATATATTAATTGTTACAATTTGTTTGTTTGTTTGTTTTTTTTTTTTTTTTTTTTCAAATTGGTTAGATTAACAGAAGATTGATCAATTTTATTGATGAAGTTAGTCATTTAACTTGCACATTGAAACAAATTAATTAAATATAAGACTTGTAGTTTAGTGGTTATCTAGTATATCTCCATATGGGAGGTTTAGGTGGCATTTGGTTAGTGTTTCTGTTTCTACTTTCAATAAATTAGGATGAGAATTATGTTTCTATTCTGGAGTATTTTAGGAATATAAACATGTAATAACCATTGTCCTAAAATTGTTTTTTTTAATTTATGATAACAAAAACAAGAAACACGTTTAGTTGCAGCATTTGTTCTTTTTTTTTTTTTCCTTTAAATGTTGGTGGCCGGCGGGATAGTAGTGGGAATAATTTTGTGAGAGTGAATAGGAATCAACACTTTTTTGTTTCTCAAATTCTTAAGGAATTCAAATTATAGTTTCAAATTACTCTTCAAATTTTGGAAACAAAAACATGTTTACCAAATGCGTTTCTGTACATTAATCTCAAAATTTTGAAAGCGGGAACAAGAATCAGGGAAGAAAAACAGTAACCAAACATAGCCTTAGTGTTCAAAATCCCCTTTCCCCAATCGCTTGTACTAAAAAAATTAATGCAATTAAAAAAGATTATGTTGTACTTTACACCCTAAAAATTTGAGCGCCATTGCTCTTTACCCCATACTCAGGAAAAAATTGACTTCGATCTGTTAATTCGACCACAATAATACAAAAAAACAAACTCTAAACGATAAATTGCAACAATTAAAATATAATGGGCCAAAGTGAGATGACATCCAAACTTTAGGGGTAGAAAGTAGAATTTAGTTGTGTTCCAAAATTTTATTCTAAAACTTCCACTCATAGCCTGAAACTAAGACGAGATTACAGAAATAAAAAAAAAAAAAAAAAACCACAAAAATGGAATCACCGGCAACCTTTCATTTTTTCCCTCCGGCGAATAGAAGAGGGTAATCAAGTGCTGGTGATAGTACAAAAAAATTGCCGGAAAAAAATTCCGGCCATGCTTTTCCTCCCCCCAAAAAAGGGTAAAAGTCAGTTAAAAAAATAATTTCAGGGCCTAATTGAACAAGTTTAGAAGTTTAGGTCCTTCATTTTGATCTCCAAAACCACTTTCAAAAACCGTCGTCGTTTCAGAATCTTCAGAATTCATTGACGGAGTCCCTCGCCGCTGCTTCTCCGGCGAAGTAGTCACCACTTTGCCCGTCAAACCGTTCGATGGCTCACGTTGACGACGACGTTTCGACGCCTTCGATACTGAATCACCAATCTCGAAGTTGCCGGCACACGTGATTTCCGCTTCTTCTTCATCACCCTGCGGGCGTGGCATAGAACTACCGGCGAGAAATTCCGGGATCGGCCGTAAGGTCCCACCACGGAAAACAGTCTCCACCGCCGCCTGGCAAAGGTTCCAGTTCCCCGTCCATAGAAGTCCGACGGCTCCGTTGACGGGATTCACCGTGCGTCCGGCGGCTTCATACAAAAGTGACTCAAAAAGAGCTGCAAAATGACATTTTTCTTCATTCTAAATTACACTGTCACCCCCTAATCATACCCTAATTCTCTATTTGATTATTAAATTTCGTTTTCATAATAATTTAAATAACAAAGTAAGTTATCTTTTGATCAATAATAAATTGAGGAAAATATATTTTTTTTAAAATGGACAGTCAAAATACAAATATCATTAGTTAAAATTTGAAAAAAAAATAAATCCAAATCAGTATTTATGGGGTCAAATTAAAACTAAAGAAGAGTTAAGGGGTCAAAAAACAATTACATATTTTTTCTAGTAAACCAAAAAAAAAGTTTTTTTTGTTTTTAAGTACCGGGTCTTTGGTAATCCGGGACGGCGGAGATGAAGGACATGAGGCCGGCGCGGCCGAAGAACTTGGCGACGAAGACGGTGGCGTGGCCTTGAGCTTCGGCGGTTTCGATCCACTGCAAACTCTGCCTCAAAACGCAGTTATCGCTGCACCCTTTTCGAAGAACTCGACACCCATTGCAACTCATCTCTCTCTCTCTCTCTATATATATATCTATATATGTATGTATAGATCTTCACTACCGCATGGACAGCAATACCATGTCCCCAATAAAACGAGAGAGAGAGAGAGAGAGAGATTAGGCCAGGAATGGAGAACGAGGGGGAAGTATATATAAGAGAGAGAGTGGGGTTAGAGATTAATCAACCAGGGTTAAGTCGTACCGTGGAGAGAGAGAGAAAGAGATTCCAAAGTAATTGGCGTGAACGGCTCCGTGTTTCCGCGAATAGCTGTCTCTCCGCCGTTGGATCCCTTTCTTTTCTGGTTTCTCCAAGACATTTTTGATATGGGTGCTTATATATGGAAATCCTCTTCCTTGATTAATCATATTTTGTGATGATCTTGAAAGTGCACTTCTCCACATCGATCCAATGCATTCATGATTAAATTTAAAATTTAATTCTGAAGTACTTCCCAAGAAACACAAACCCTGATGGACAAAAAAATAGGTATTCTCCTTGCCAACTAGACTAATACCTCTTAGGTAACACGTCTTTTCTAGCCATGCACCTTTACGATATTTACAAATATTCAATTTTTATGTGGAAAAATTACAGTAATTTTTATGTGGTACAATAATTTTGGATTTCTGAAAAAAATACTGTAACGCGTAGATTAAATGGACAAAAAAATTAAATTCATAGACTGTTCACTATACCAATATAGTGTGGCTCAAGCAATAAGGCACACTTGAATTAAAACAGTTGAGGAATCTCTACAAAATCAAGAGTTCAAGCCTGCGAAAAAATATTTGTTGGGAGGGACAACCACAGAATCTCGAATGAGATTAGTCTCACAATCTGTGTAAATGTGGGGAGACTCGTGGTATAAAAAAAAAAAAAAAAATTAAATCCTTTAGAAATAATCATCCTAATTTAATATATTAATGGCCCTCGACTTTCGTTCTAATATTTTCTTCAAAAATGTTAATTCATAGCACAAATGAACCTTAGAATTCCACTTACACAAGTGTTGTTAGTCAGTTGGCAATAAAATTTGTCCAATTTCCTTGACAATCAGGTTTAAATCTACTGGAGAGCACTTCGAAAATTAAATCTTAAATTTAACCCTAAATGCACCAGATTGATGTGAAAGAGTGTGTTCTTAAGATTGTCCATTGAAATAATTATTCCAGATGCGCATAAGCTGATTCAGACATACCTTTTTGTAAAATTGAAAAAAGAAAAACTACTTAATGTATTCTATTAGTAAAAAATTCCCCAACAAGTGTTATATGGATTATTTAATTTATAAGTATAAAAATACTAATAATATACAAAAAGTCAATTAAATAACAACAACAACTAAATCTATGTCCCACTTATGTAGAGTCGGCTACATGAATTCATTTATGCCATAATGATCGATCAAAGGTCATCTCTTCCATCAAGTCTAATGTCATCAAATAATTTCTAATAGTCTCGTCCAGAGTCTTCTTAGGTATACTTTTTCCTCTAGTAGCCCCTGCACTTGAACTAAATCACATTTTTTCACTAGTGCTTCTTTAGGTCTTATATGCACATACTCAAACCATCGTAAATGATTTTCTCTAATTTTCTCTTTGATGGGTGCTATTTCTAAATTCTCTTTAATAGTTTCATTCTTAATTTTATCTATTCTCGTCTTCCCACTCATCTACTGCAGCATCTTCATTTCTGTCACCACAATTTTCTGAATATGATTTGTTTTTATCACCCAATATTCTGAACCATACAGAAATGTTGGTTTTACAGCAGTTTTGTAGAATTTTTCTTTAAGTTTCAATGGAATTTTACGATCACAAATCACCTCGACTGCACTTCTCCACTTTAACCAACCTACCTTGACTCTATGCATAATATCCTCTTCGATTTCGCCATTACTTTGAATCATTAAACTTAAATATCTAAAATGATCAACCTTTGACATCTCCTCATCTCTAATTTTGACCACACCACTGTCTTTCCGGGCATTACTAAAATTGCAATGCATGTATGTCTTCTTTTTACTAACCTTCAAACCTTTAAACTCTAAAGTTTATCTCGATCTTTCTAACTTAGTATTAAGACCTATTCTACTTTCGTCAACTAATACAATGTCATCCGCAAATAACATACTCCAAGGTACTCCATCTTGAATATGTTTTGTGAGTTCATCCATCACTAGAACGAATAGGTAAGGACTTAAAAATGATCATTAATATAAGTCTATATTAATAGAAAATGCACAAGTATCGTCTCCTCCTGTTCGAACACTAGTGACTATACTTTCATACATATCTTTAATTACCTCGATGTACACATTGGATACATGTTTCTTTTCTAATACCCACCACAAAACTTCTTTGGGTACCCGATTATAAGCCTTTTTCAGGTCCACAAATATCATATATAAATCTCTGTTATTTTCTCTATATTTTTTCAGTAATCTCCTAAGTAAATATATAGCTCAAGTAGTTGATCGACAAGGCATAAATCCAAATTGGTTATCTTTTATGCTCGTTTCATGTCTTATTCTATATTTTATCACTCTCTCCCAAAATTTCATAGTATAACTCATAAGTTTTATACCTTAATAGTTCTTGCAACTTTGAACATCTCTTTTATTTTTATATATGGGCACTAAGATACTCATCCTCCAGTCGTCATGCATTCTTTTAGTCCTCAAAATGTTATTGAAAAGTCTAATCAACCACTCTAACTCAATATCTTCTAAACTTTTTCACACCTCTGTAGGGATTTCATCTGGCCCTACTGTTTTTTCCAATTCTCATCTTCCTTAGTGCTATTTTAACTTCCAAATCCCTAATTCTTCTATGAAACCCATAAATCTTATCTGAATATAAACTAGACAACTCTAATTTAGATTTCCTAGCGTCATTTTCATTAAATAAATTATAAAAATAACTTCTTTATCGTTCCATAATCTCCTCATTCTTTACCGGTATCTTTTCATCAGTGTTTTTGATACATTTGACACTTCCAATATCTCTAGTTATTCGTTCACGTCGCCTAGAAAGTTTAAATATATCCTTCTCTCCCTCTTTTGTATCTAATTTTTTTATACAAGTTATCATACGCTCTAAATTTTGATTCCTTAATTATTTTTCTTGCCTCCGTTTTTGCATATTTATACTTCTTCAAACTCTCTCGACTTCGATATTTTTGTCATTCTTTATAAGGTATTTCCTTGTCCCAAATGGCTTTTTGGACCTCTTTATTCCACCACCAATTTTCTTTATATCGTTGCCCTCCTCCTCTACAAACTCCTAAATTTTTTATTCCTATCTCTTTAATACGACTCGCCATATCAATTCACATTTTGTTCACATCCTTGTGTCTCTTTCATAACTCATCATTGCTAATTTTATCCTTAAACAACTCAATATTATCACCCCTTAGATCTCTTCAACGTATCCTGACATGCCTACTTATTTTAATCTCTCGTTTCTACCCCTGAAACTACAAATTAGTTACCATTAGTCTATGTTGGGTAGTAATGCTCTCTCCAGGTATGACTTTATAGTCCTTACATATGAAACAATCACTTGTTCTAGTATTGACAAAATCTATTTGGTTATTCCTCTGACCACTCTTAAATGTGATAAAATGCTCATGCCTCTTCTTGAAACATGTATTTAGAAGAACCAAATCATACGTCATAATAAAATCTAAAATCATCTCACCCATTGCATTCTTCTCCCCAAATCCATAACCACCATGCACTTTTTTGAAAGTTCCTCTTTCCATCCCGACATGTCCATTCAAGTTTCCCCCAATAAATATTTTTTCTTGGTTAGGTATACCTTGAACGACTTCGTTCATCTTCTCCTGAAATTCTCGTCTATCAATTTATTGCAGTCCAACTTGTAGAGCGTAAACACTAATAACATTAATCACCTCCCCTCCAATCACCAACTTCATAACTATCATCCTATCATCAATTCTCCTAATATCAACCACATTTCCTTTTAAATCCATATCTACGATGATGTCCACCCTATTCCTATGTTTATCCTTCCCCGTATACCACAATTTATATCACATACTCTCAATTTCTCTAAACCTCTCTCCGACCCACTTAGTTTCCTGCAAGCATATAATATTAATCTTCTTCCTACTCATCACGTCTACCAATTCTCGAGCCTTACCCGTCAGCGTTCTTATATTCGAAGTTGTCAACCTAAGCCTATTCTCATGGACTAACTTCTTTATCTGCATCCGTCTACCATAATGCGGTAACTTTCTCTCATTTAACACCGTATCCAGGCGAAAACACGGCGTATCGCTTCCAGGCGACGCTCTAGCCCACCCTCTTTCATTATTCACTACATCTGGGCGGTGAAAATGTAGCACATCGCTAGTAAGAAACGCCCCAACGTTTAATGTATTTGGATTCATGTCATAAAAATTTTGATAAAGTTTTCTACTGGCTGTCAACTATGTAACGCAACCTTCTTCCTTTACTCGGGCTTAGAATCGACTGTGTGTAAAAAATAAAGTATCGAACCCCACAGGCAGAATTACAAAAGTCAATTAAATATGAATATAAAATTTAACTGTAAAAAATATAATACAATTGAGTCCCGTGAGATGAAAACGTAAAATGTTTAGGAAAACAATTCACAAAAAAATTATTATAGAACTATCTTATTCATTTATTTTCAAATATTCTCTTAATTTATAACCAATTAGTATATATTTTCTGTACAAAAACACTAATTTTAATTAAATACATCATTTTTAAATATTAATTCAAATTACGTGTCTTATATTGGGCTTACTAGCCTTGGGTACATCTAAGATTTATCTTGTAAACAAATATGAATTAACTCTCGAATTGGGACGATTGAATTTCTGTTCCACATCGATTACTTGAAAGTTCTCAAATCACTATATAAAATAAAAAATTACTTCATTTAAAACTATATGGTTTTAAGTTGGAACCTTCTAAACATGGAATGAGAGTCAAGATTATGGGTCTCTCATTTTCTCGTAGTCAAATTATTTGTAGTTGTGCAAACCGAGGATTGCACTTAAAAGCGGATGTTAAGTTCTTGTCTCACATCAATCACTTGAAAGTACCCAAACCATTATATAAGTCAAATGAGTTATTTCACTTAATACCATATGGTTTTGAGTTAAAATCTCCTAACGTAATATCAGAGTCAAGATTATGGGTATTTTATTCTCTCGTAGTCAAATCATTCGTGCAAATCGTGAGTTGTACATTTTTTATTATTCCCTCACAGTCAAATTATTCGTCCACATCAAGAATTGCATATAAGGAAATGTGTTAAATTTCTGTCATACGTCGATTATTTGAGAGGTCGCTCTTTTTATAAATTAAAAACCCTAAGAGCAGCTCAACCACCCACACACCAAATCAAACTTGGAAAAAAAAAAATCAAACAAATGGATAATAAGTCCTAAAAATCAAATGAATAGAATACATTCATGTGGAAAGAAAGGTCCAAAGAAGGATGATGGCTGGGTTGGTTATTAACAGCCAAGATGCCATTGAAATCTAAAAGAAGATCCTACCTATATTATATAGGCCAAATTACACTTTTTACCCTTTAAATTTAATTATATTTATTGTTATACATTAATTTTAATTTAGTTCGTCGCATTTTTATAACATTTTTAAATTATCCTTACGTTAAATTGGATAAAAAAGAAATAGTCATGTGCAGTGTACATGAAAAAATCTAAGGATAAAATAAATAAATCAAATTATTTTTACCTATTTTACCTTTAAATTTGAATTGATTTACCTTTGGATAATTCAAATTATTATTTTTATTCATTTTATTTTTGCTTATTTTACATTTAAATTTGATTTGATTCACCTATTTGTAAAAAAAAATAAAAAAAAATTAGTTTACCTGTTTTATCCCTAAATTTGGTCATATGCACGGGATATAACAATTTTAAATCCAATTTAATGAAAAAATTTAGTATAGAAAGACAATTTAAAAACGTTGCATACATATACATAAAGTGCTATAGATTAAAATTAATGGACAACATAAAAATATAGTGAATCTAAAGGGGTACATTGTGTAATTTGTCCCTATATATCATATCATTCTTTGAAATTGTCAACACTCTGATGCTAGGTACACATGAAAGGAGACAAGGAAATTACCTGGCGTGGCGTTCTTATCCAAAACTAAGGCCGTGTTTGGCTAACAAAAATAAACGCAAGAATTTGATAATTTTCTCAAAGACCCATCTATTAAAAAAGATAAATAATATGCACTTGTTGATAAACATTGATAAATATAACTAAAATATTACTATTTAAATATTTTTCTCCTATACTTGTATATAATTTTAACTTCCGAAAAATATTTGATTTTCTAACCAAATATATTTTTTCTGTCAGTCAACTCTCGAGCACTTCGACTAATTACCTCTCTAAGAAAGTATTTGTGAAATGACCTCCTCTCATCTTCGTGAATCACGACACAACGCTTCACCGCCGATTTGCGCCGTCGCCGTCATCCTCTTCTTGATCGTCTTCTTCTTCGTCGTCTTGTTCTTCGCTGCCGATCTAAGGCTCTCTTCTCTCACCTGCGTCGTTGTCGTCCTCTTCTTCTTCGCCGCAGATCTGAGGCCCTCTTTTCTCATTTGCGTCGCCGTCGTCCTCTTCGCTTATTCGTCTTCATTTGTTCGTCATCTGCGATTGATTCCAATTTAGGGTTCGATTGATTCCAATCGTTCTTCATCTTCCATCTTTGTTTTCTGATTCCAATTGCGATTGCGATTCTTCATCTTCGTCGTCCAGATTTGGGGTTCATTTGATTTGGAGTTCGATTGATTCCGATCGTTCCTCGTCTTCCATCTTCGTCCTCTGATTCCAATTACGATTGCGATTCTTCGTCTTCGTCTTCGTCGTCCAGATTTGGGATTCGTTCGATTGAGATGGGTTTTTGAGATGGAAGGGATGGAATTGGGACAATTTTTGTTTACAAATTTTTTACCTATCCAAATAAGGAATTGTAAATTAAACGATCAAATATTTCAGCTCAAATAGTTATCCAGACAAAGAATTTGTAAAACGATGAGATTTCAAAATTCAAAATTTTGAAATCCTATCATTCACAAATTCTTTAAATTTGCAAAATCTCTTTTCCAAACGTAACCTAAATAATTTTAAAAATACATTTTCTTACATCAATCTGGTGCATCCAATATTAAAACCTAAACCTAGGAACAACACTTCTTTAGTTCTACTCCTTATAAATTACAAAACAGCGAAAAACAATAATGAATAACCCAAGCCATATCTTAAAGATTCCGATTTGTAGGGCCCATTTGGTTCCTTTATATTGAGGATTTTTTTTTTTTTTTTTCTTTTAAGACGAAAGTATAAGGGGATTAAAGGCAATTAACCCAAAAAAAAAAAAGGGTTTACCATATACACACATTGCCAATAGATTATTATTTTAGAGTTTCCAAATATATATTTAGGACTTGTTTGGTTGTTTGAATTATTTATTTTTAAAGGATAAATTGTCTTTTACCTCCTTTTATTTTATCTAATTATCACTTTACACTTTCAACTTAAAAAAATTACAATTTATCTTTTTTTTACTTTGAATAAAGTAATAAACTAATTTATTTTTCGTTTAAATTAATAAAATATATTTAAAAATTGATGAAGTTTAATTTTTCTTCCAATTTTTGGATGAAATAAATGAAAATTCTCCCTTATCTTAATTTTGATTTAATTATTTTTATTATAAATATTATAAAATATCAATTAACTTCTCGCTTTATTTAAAGTAGCAGTAAAGTAAATTGTAATTTTTAAAGTAAAAGATGTAAAGTGATAATTAGAGAAAATAAAGAGAAAGTGACAATAAGGGAAAATAAAATAGAGAGAAATTAAAGACAATTTAATCTTTCAAATGGAGGAAGTAAAGCGATAATTAGTCCTCAACTTTTGGAGTTTTAGTTTATAATCCTATTTATATCCTAGTTATGGAGAAATGGCGGTACAGTGAATTTGTAATTAATTCATGCAATCCTTTACTCCTCGCTCCTAAGATACTAGCAGCACAAATTCTTCATGGCGGCAGAATAAATCCCGACAAAGAACCTCCAACGTGAAAATAAGTATCTTTTGAGAAGATAAAATGGAGTTGATTATGATTCCAAAATTATGTCCGTCTTACCTCACGCTAACCTGGGTTTATATAGTTTCGGAAAGGAGGAGAGATAGTGCTATCATCATTTTTTTTTCCGGTTTCACAGGGTATCCCTGTACCACGATCGGCGGAGACTAATCTCTCAAAGTACTGTCGGATGCCAGAAGCGAAACACCTCTCCCAATAGAACACTTTTCATTCACAACTCTCATGGTTCGATCTCTGGAGGTGTTACTTAAGGAGTCCAAGCCCCTTCCACTTGGACCAACTCATGTTTGTAGTGCAATCATGATTTTGTTATAAATGTAAATATGATTATGTTGTTCCCGCGCTAGGTGATATCAGGGTGACTCTCTCTAATGAACTTTTCGTCTGGCTAGCCCCATGGACCCGACCCATGAGCAGATCCAAGTTTTGGGTACTCACAAGCTTGCTCCAAGCGTTCTACTCTCTTTCAAGGCTTAGGCCTATTAGCCATGGTGGTTTTGGGTCTTCGTTACCTACGGAAACCCCAAGCCTATTCAGGGATCTTTAGATCATTCCGATGCACAGCTCTTGACTAAATCTACCACCATCATATAGCAATATTTATTTTTTAATCGTTATCAATTTACTTTTAATTTATTTTCATAGTCTTTATCAATTTATTTTTAACTTATTTTTTAATTCTTAGTTAACATTAACCAGGACACCCGATGTTGCCTTTACATTGTCTGGCACTGGACTCTTATAACTGATCACCGATCACCAAACCTCCGTCGATACCACCACCAGCCATCACCGCATCAAATATAATCTAGTTATCATTGAATCGATAGATTAAATTTGTTTAATGTTAATTAAAAAGTTCTAAAAACTATTCAAACGACTAAAAAAAATAAAACGGACTAACTTAAAGGAGAATCTACTAGTTTCCCCTTTACATTATTCCCATAATTAAGGCCCAATTAAGTCTAATGATGAAATGAAAGTTCACCCATAAAACCAACTTTCCTTGATTCCTTCAATTAAGAGAAGCAATTATTGGTGGCTGTCACTCTTAAAACACAAATTTAGCTCTAAGTCACTCTTTGTAATAATTAAGTCAAAAGAATCTATATACTGAATAGTAAGTATCAGTTTTAGCTTTAGTTCGGTTGACAAGTAGAGATGTCCTATTTCTTTATCAATCAGGGTTTGATTCTCCTGAGGAGTTCTGGGAATTAAATCTTGAATTTGATCCTGAAAAGTCGATGTGGAAAAGTGCGCCCTTAAGATCATCCAGTGAGGTAAAACTGATCCAGACACATCTTATTGTAAAACCATTAAAACAAAAGCGAGAAAAAAGAAGAAAAAAAAGAAAAAGAAGAGTAGCCTCTAGGATGGTCCATCTCCACTAATTAAAGACAAGAAAAATCTAGGATTGTGGTGGAAATAATGGTTGTCAAAAATATCTAGGGTTAATTACATTTTGACTCCTGTGATTTGAATGAATTATACTTTACACCTCTATGTTATTTTCGTCGACCCTTATTCCGTTATTTAAAGTTAAATGCAATGGTTAAATATTTAATAGAATTTCACGAAATGACAAATTTATCCATACATTCAACCTCAAAGAATTAAGATAAGGAAAAAAAACAAAAGGCAAACAAATATGGACCTGATCCAAATTGAGAGTATAAATATTAATTAATTTATTAATTTTAATTTTAAAAAAGAGAAGAGAGAGAGAGAGAGAGAGTAAAGGGTAATATGGCTCTACATGGTCCAAGACTGGTGGTGCCTATAGATGTGAAGAAGAAGCCATGGGAGCAAGAGCTTCCACTCCACAACCGGTGGCATCCGGCCATACCTCCGGTGGCGAAGGTTAAGGTCGGGGAGGTTTTCAGGGTTGAGATGGTGGATTTCAGCGGCGGCCGTATTACTAAAGAGTACACTGCTCAAGACATCAAATACGCCGATCCCTCTATCGTGAGGTTCCTCCTCTTAGTTTTGGGTTAATTGCCTTTTGCCCCCTTGTACTTTGATTTTGTTCATTTTGTCCCCTATACTTTAAAAACCTACATTTAAACCCCTTCTACTTATAATAAATTAATAAATTGGAAAAGTAAGGGTTTTTTTTCGGATTAACTTAGCAAATACCATTTTATGAAAATCATTTTTTTCATCCAAATTCTATATGAAATGGATAAAATTATTTTTATTTTATTTTGTCTTTATTAAAGAAGAAAAAATAGAAATAAAAATAAAAACAGAGCTAGAAAAAAGAAAAAGTATTAATTTTTAATGTTTATTATCTTTAAATATTGAATCAAAATAAAAAATTAAAGAAAAATAATTTATTCTTATATTTATGGACTAAAATGTGAGTTTCTCCTTTAGTTAAGAGTGGAAAGGAGTAACGAAGTAAAGAAATTAAAACGAAATAAGACTAAAGTACAAGGGAGCAAAAAGCAATTAACCCTTTAGTTTTCCTTTTATTTTTTTTAACAGGCAAATTATTAGGGATGGCAATTTAACCCGAACCAACGGTTAATCGAACGAAACCAAATCGAATTGAACGGTTCAATTTTGAAACCAATTAAATGGGTTTAGTTATGGTTTTAGTTTTAAAATTGAAAACCAAAGCAGTTTTGATTTTAATTTTAGGATAGTAACCAAAAATCGAACGTAAAACGAAACGTGTAACAGATAATTTAGATATATTTTTATTATATATATTACGCTCAATTTTTTTTTATTTACAATTTAATCCTTAGTGTATATATATACACACATATATATTATAGGATTAGGATTTTCATCATTTGTTCGTTGCTGACTTCCCAATTGCCATCCCTCTCTTAATTGTATTGTGTCAATTATCAATCGTTTTATTTTTTTAGTACATGTGAATTTTATGTATTGTATTTTAATTATAGTTGGAATGTTTATTGTAACAATTAATAGTTTTGTAGTTTAATTTGATTTTTTAGAATTTATGTTTTATATTTTAATTATATTTTTGTTTATATATAAAAAAATAACGGTCCATGATATCACAGTTTTAGTTTTAATTTTTATTTTATATAAAATTAAAAAACCTTAAACCGTTTCGCAATTTGGCAGTTTTGATTTTGTTTTAAACAAAATTAAATAGTTTAGTTTTAAAACAGTTTCTAGAAAATCAACGATTTTAGTTTTGGTTTTGAGTTTGGTATATGTTTACGGTTTTGGTTTTGGTTTCGGTTTTGGTTTCTAGTGCGATCGAACTAAACAAATTATAGATAAAAAATTTAAAAAGAAATAGAGAGAGAGAGAGAGGAGAGAGAAAGTCATACCTGGTTTTCAACATCATTCTCCATGCTTTTTGTCATCTCTCGATTCTCTCCCTACTTTTCTTCCTCCCTTTTGCCAATTCTCTTCCTCTGCTTGGTTCACTTAATCCATGGCAACTTCAACTCCGAGACTGGTTTTTCCGGTAGATGTGAAGAAGAAGCCATGGGAGCAAGAGCTTCCACTCCACAACCGGTGGCATCCGGCCATACCTCCGGTGGCGGAGGTTAAGGTCGGCGAGGTTTTCCGGGTTGAGATGGTGGATTTCAGCGGCGGCCGTATTACCAAAGAGTACACCGCTCAAGACATCAAATACGCCGATCCCACCATCGTGAGTTTCCTCTTTTCAGTTTGGGTTAATTGCCTTTTGTCCCCTTGTACTTTTATCTTGTTTCATTTTATCCCCTATACTTTAAAAACTTACATTTAAACCCCTTCTACTCATAACAAATTGAAAAACTAACTCTCCTTTTTCTCTCTCTCTCCTCTCTCTTTTTTTTTTTTTTTTCTACTTTGCCAAATATGTTAAAAAATGGAAAATGATTTTTTTCATCTAAATTTTACATGACAAAATTATTATCTTTTATTTTAATTATTTATTTTACTGTACTTTTCAAAGAGAAAATAGAAATAGCAGAGAAACTGAACTAGATATATATTAATTTTACTTATTTATCACCTTTAAATATTAAATTAAAAGATAAATTATATTTTTTGTCTTCCTATTTACGATATATTTTTATAAGGCCCTCTGATTTATTTATTTTCAATGTGTTCATCTTTTTTGTTGTCGATTTTCTATGTAGTTCTTCTAATTTGAACAGAATTTGACCATATGTTATACTTTAGGGGTAAAAATATCATTTTTCTTTTTTCTTTTTCTTTTTCTTTTTCTTCTTCTTAATTCCGTCGCCATCTTCCACCTCTTCTTCACTGCTTCCATCAACGCCACCCCACCTCTTTGTTTCGTCACCGTCTTCCCTCTCTGCTTTTCTGGTTGTCGGTACCCAGATTTAGAGAGAGTAGAGAGCGACAAAGAAATAGAGAGGGACAGAGAAACGGCAGTGGCACTTCTCTCTGGTTGCCAAAACCTAGATCTGGGTTTCAGCGCAACTGTTGCCGGATCACAGATTTGGGAGCTCAACTGGGTCCTATTTGCATTTGCATGTTAAAAAATAAGACAAATTACATTTTTTGTCATCTCCTATTTGTACCATGTTTTTATTTTTACGTGATCTTCCAATTTATTTATTTATTTTCAACGTGGTCTTTCTTTTTATTCCCAATTTTTTATGTAGCCTTTCCATCTCTAATTAATTTAGACGAAATTTGACCAAGGAATTTGATTTTCTATGTAGTCTTTCTGTTTTAAATTTCGTCCAACACTAAAAATAAAATAAAAAAATAAAATAAAAATAAAAAGAAGAGGAGGACCACGTCGAAAAAAACACATTGACAAAAGAGAGAGAGAGAGAGTCATACCTGGTTTTTACATCATCCTGAAATTTGGCCATGCTTTGATGTGGACCAAAGCATATGAAAAATCAACCCCTTTTTTGACATCTCTCTCTACTTTTCTTCCTCCGTTTTTCCAATTCTCTTCCTCTGTTTGGTTCACTTAATCCATGGCACCTTCGACTCCAAGACTGGTTTTTCCGGTAGACTTAAAGCAGAAGCCATGGGAGCAGAAACCGCCCTTTCACAACCGTTGGCACCCAGAAATACCGCCGGTTGTCGAGGTAAAAACCGGCGAGGTATTCAGGGTGGAGATGGTGGACTGGACAGGAGGTGCCATTAAGGATGATAGCTCTGCATATGATATAAAAACCTTAGACCTCTCAACTGTAAGTATTAATAAAACTATTGTAAGAATCAAAAGTTGCATCAATTTCAGACAACAAAGCTTCTTTCTTGTGTCTGAATCTTTGATCTGCATCAATTAGGATTAATGGCACTTTGGCCCCACGTGTTTGACCAAATTGCAATTTACACCTTTATAGTATTTTTGTAAACATTTATCCTGTGATTCAGACTCAAGTGTAACAATTATATTTTTCATTAAATTTATCCAGCAAACCTCAAAAAATCAAAATTAATAAATTATTTAATATTAATTAACATTTAGACCTCGAGTCGGGTCGAATTATATTTGTTTGTCCTTCACCGGATTGGGTCGAGTCAGATCTAAGGATAAATTTATCATTTTTTAAAATTTTATTAATTGTTTAACCGTTAAGTCACCACGGGGAATAAGTGCTAACAAAAATACTAAATCTAATTTGATCAAATTACAAGGGGACAAAGTGTAATTAATCTTTTTAGTTATTGCAGTTTACTCTTCATATCAATTTTGTGCAATTAACTGATTCTAGTTCCGATATTAGACGGAAATTGCAAAGATACTCGAAACTTAAAGGGTACAAAGTATAACATAATTTTTTTCTTTAGTTCATTAAATTTTTTTCACCAAGTTGTATGACCAACTCAATCAACGATAAAATTGACCTATTTGAAACAGAAATTACAACAATTTAAAAATTAAGGGTCAAAATGAGATTTCACCCAAACATCAGGGGTGCAAAGTGAAATTTAAACCTACATATTATAATGAAATCTATTACTATATGTGGGACAGGTTCATTACCTAAGTGGGCCCATCAGAGTAGTCGACGGGGACGGTGTACCGGCAAAGCCCGGGGATCTGCTGGCAGTTGAAATATTGAACTTGGGTCCTCTCCCCGGAGATGAATGGGGATTTACGGCGATATTCGACAGAGAAAACGGCGGCGGATTTTTAACCGACCATTTCCCTTGTGCAACAAAAGCTATTTGGTATTTTGAAGGAATTTATGCATACTCTCCTCATATACCTGGTAAGTAGATTTCTCTGCTTCCTCTAACTTTGCATACTAAGGTGGAATCTATTCAGTGTTTCTGTTCCCAAATAGAAGTATGGAAACAATTATGTTTTGTTCCTAGTAATTTATTCTGAAAGTCGGGGAGTAGAACATGTTGTGCGGAAGTATGTTGGGTGGACCCAACACAAAACAAATATGATGGAGATGAAATGGAAAACACACATTCATAAACAATAACACACGATTTAACGAGGTTCGACAATTTCGCCTAATCCTCAGGAGCAACTATGAAACTTTTTTATTTGACAATTAAATATATATAAAAAAATACAAATTAAGGTCTTAAAATAACTTAAGACACTTGTGCAAAAAATCACTCAATTGTGACTATTGAGGAATTTAGGTTGCATTTGGATAAGAAATTTGACAAATCCAAGAGATTTTGTAAATGAAAGAATTTTGAAATCCTAGATTTCGAAACCCCATCATTTACCAAATCCCTTATTTGGATATTTCTCAAAAACTAAGAACAAGAACAAAACTAAAAACAAGAACAAAAAATTAGAACAACAACCAACAAGAACAAAACCCAAACGGCAACGAACCCAAATCGGCGACAAAGAATAGGAACCTAAATCGGCGACGAACACAAACGGCGAAGAAACCAAATCGACGACAAAACCCAAAAAATCGATAATTGAATTGAGCAAAAATGAGAGAGAATGATTTTTTCTTTTGGAAAAGGAAAATTTTTTTTGGCTTCTTTCTCATTGTATCAAGCATGAGTTATCGAAAAGAAGTTGCCGCCAAAATCTTATCAAAATTCAAAGAGATGGCTTCCTTCTGAAAAATAATGGCCCCCACCATTTGAAAAGTATAGCCAAAATCCCATCAGAACAGAAATAGAATTATGAGAAAGGAAACACTAGGGTTGTGTCTATTTAGTGTTTTTGCTCCAAAATTGCAGTTTTGGTTCTCATTAAACTTGGAACGAAAATATAAAAAGCAACTCTTGCCAATCGTTACAAGGTCCGGAGAGGATCAGATATACACAGAGAGGTTGTTTCCATGATTTGAACTCGTGGTTAGAGCAACGAACAGAAGTGTAGAAACAAAATATATATTGTTTTGTTCTTGTTCCAGATTTTTAGAATAAATTTACGAGAATGGATATTCCTCTTTCTCTTCCAATTTTTTTGGGAATAGAAAACAAAAATATGAGAACAAAAACTCTAAACATGAACAACAAAACCCAAAATTTGATTGTCCTCGTACATCTATTTCTATTCAAGTTTTTTGGGAACAGAAACAAAAATCTGGGAACGGAAACCAAAACAAACAAGGTGCATGTCCTAGCAATTTTCATTAAATCCAATCGGGAACACTTTTTTTTCAGGAGTACGATTTCCGGGACTAACTCACCCTGGAATAATCGGAACCGCACCTTCAATGGAGCTTCTTCAAATATGGAACAAAAGGGAAAGAGAAGTAGAGGAAACCGGTCATCAATCACTTAAACTATGCGAGGTTTTGCATGCTCGACCATTGGCAAACCTACCATCAACCAAAGGCTGCGTTCTTGGCAAGGTATGATTCAATCGATATATAAACATGGAACCCAATATTTTTCATTAATTTCAAATTGGTCCCTGTTAATAATTCTAACATCTTATAATCGTGACAAGATTCAAAAAGAAAGTCCCGATTGGGAAAAAATAGCTATGGAAGCAGCAAGGACAATTCCAGGAAGAGAAAATGGAGGAAATTGTGACATAAAGAATCTCAGTAGAGGTTCAAAGATATACCTTCCGGTGTTTGTAGAGGGAGCAAATTTTAGTACTGGCGACATGCATTTTTCTCAAGGCGACGGCGAAGTCGCATTCTGTGGGGCCATTGAAATGAGCGGTTTTCTTGAACTCAAGTAAATTTTTAATATTCTGTTCTACTTTAACATTCTTAATTTGTGTCTGAAATTTTTGGGTTATATATGTTTGGTAGGAATAAAAAATGGGAGGATGAAAAAGGAAGGAAAGAAAATGAAATGAAAAATAAAATTTTCTTTTGTTTGGTTTGGTTTGGTTTGATTGGAAAATGAAGAGGAAAGAAGGTTGGATGGAAATCGTATACATCCTATTTTCCATCCTTCCAACCTTGTGTCCTTCTTACCAAACGGAGCCTAATGAACGAGGATGTATCCTAGTATGACTTGTCTGAGATTAGCTCGCTTTATCACCAGGTGTGAAATCATAAGGGGTGGAATGAAAGAGTACCTAACTCCGATGGGCCCCACTCCATTACATGTCAACCCGATATTCGAGATAGGACCCGTTGAGCCAAGATTCTCGGAGTGGTTAGTGTTCGAGGGAATCAGCGTCGACGAGAGCGGGAGACAACACTTCCTTGACGCAAGTGTCGCTTATAAACGGGCAGTTCTTAATGCGATTGACTACCTGTCTAAATTCGGGTACACCAAAGAACAGGTATGATTCTAATCTATTATTTCTGAATCAGACAAGCAACATGTGAAAAAATCGGGTTCACTAACCTCTGCTATTCATGGCGTGGCGGCTGCTAGGCCTATATTTTGCTCTCCTGCTGTCCCTGTGAAGGAAGGATTTCGGGAATCGTTGATTCTCCTAATGCTGTTGCCACGCTTGCAATTCCAACAGCCATATTTGATCAGGTAGTTATTACAACCTATTAGAAAAAACAAACATAAAAAGACAACAAGTTTATGATGAGCAATGTTGTGTTTAAGAAAAGCTACTTTGTTAGGAAAAGGAAGAGCAACAGTTCATTTCATGGGAAAATTTATATTTTTGGTCCTCAAAATGCGGGGCGGGTGTCTATATTGACCCCAAAGTTTGGAACCCTCAAGTTTCACATTTGTTTCAATCTGCAACATTAAAACGGTGTTAATGATTTTGAACAAAAAATTAGTTGTACTCAACATGTGGCCTTCTAATGAGGATATTCTCGTCATTTTATCACTCCAGTTAACCTAAGACGTTTTTCACTAACGATTTGTCTAAAAAATGAGAGAGAAAAGCCTAAGTTGTTGTTAGGGAAAGACTAGGGGGCGTCTTAGGTTTAGTGTTGTAATGAAATAATGAAAAATATTTATTAGAAGGCCAAATATTGAGCACAACCCATTTTCCTTCCAAAATCATTAACAATGTTTTCAATATCGTGGGATTCAACGTTTTCAAGATCAAATGTACAATTTGAAAAACCTTGAGATCCACATAAACACACACCCGATACTTTAGAGGTAAAAAATGTAATTTCCCTCATTTCATTAGGCAAAAGTTAAGGTATTAAACAAGATAACTTGGTTATATGGGAGAAATGACTAAAGAGGTACTATAATGTAACCTTAAACAAGACATCTAAATGATCCTAGGCATGATTTTGACTGTTAAAGAGATTGAAATTAAGCCTATATTTTGTACTGACTACTGACATGATAATTTATCACATAAATTTCCGGTTTAGCATATTTATAGGAAGAAATAACAATGTTGAATCAATTACAACAGATTCTTCAACAAAAGAAAGAAGTTTCAAATAGGCAGAAAACAGACAATTTCATAGATATTTATATGACGCCTAAAATCCGAAAAACAAACATGTTTATTGCAATTTCAAAATGAACGAAATCATATGACTATGCACTGTCATGGTCTAATGTTCTCATCTACTAAGATTTCTGACATTAATTCGTGAATTTAAGGTAATGTTGTCCAAATTAATACGCAGGATATTCGTCCAAAGACCAACAAGGTTCCAGTTGGGCCACGGGTGGTGAGGAATCCAAATATCCCGCAATGCAGTTATGATGGAAAATTGCCAATCACTAAAAATCCTTGCGCATCAGAGTAATTAACTAATATATATGTGTGTGTGTGTAATAATAGCCAAACAATTATCTAGTGTGTCTCCTTGGTAGGAGATCTAGTGTTCAAAATCTCTCTCCTAACCGTTTGTACCAAAAATTATATATGTGTGTGCGTGGGCGCTATAGATATTGTATTTGATCCATGTTGAGCATGTAAATGTAAAATATATAGTAATTTGTAACATCCTCTCTCTACTCAGATGAAGCAGATCACATCTTACAACAGAAAACGAGACATAGCAAGTATCATACGGTATCCAGACAAGCTAGTGCTTGAATCAACCGATGATAGTTGTGATTTGTGAATGAAATTGAAATGCTTACTGTGAGTGTGTGTAATTCAGACATTAATACGAGAATATTGAAAACTAATTTCGAACTGAAACTGTAGATACACAACTGCTACTTTAAGAGGGGAAACCTAGTACAGCGATAGCCGTTCAAATTGAGGCCATGAACATCATAATATTCACGCATCGCGAAAAAGATTGATTGAAACCGTCGGGAAAAACATGGAAGAGTACCTGTCCAGAAGCAAAATTTTAATTCATCGGAAGCAGACAGGTGTGAACGATGAGAGGGCCATCCTCGTATAGTTTCAGAGAGAGAGAGAGAAGAGTTGTAGGTTTTCTGAGAGAGAGAGAGAGAGAGTAGTACGTTTTCTCACCTATTTCCCTCGTTTGGCAACTTGGGAGAGAAGATCATGAGAAAGAAAAATGAAATATGGAGGGAAACGATACTCTATTCAGAAAATTTCTGTTCCACTCCCAAAACAGGTTTTTGTTCTCAAATATTTTGAAAATACTTTTGTAATTTTTCATTTCACTATCACAAAATCATTATCGAACAACGTATTGAGAGTAAATGTTGAGAATCGCCAATACACCGGCTACCACCACTCACGACGCCCACCACCGCGACGTCGGTCATACATCTAAAGAAATAAAAAATAAATAAAAATAAATGTTGACTACAAAATATGTATATTTATTATCATATATTTAAAGGGGAAAAAGACAAATGTTACAACCAAATTTGTTTCTTTGTTTTTGTTCTCATAAATTAAAGGAAACAATTTCAGAACATTGGTCGTTATCAAATATGTTTCTATTTCCAAAATACTACATAATAGAAATAAAATTATCATCAAACAGTAAGGCCCATTTGGTTACTATTTTCGTTCCATGATTTCTGTTCCTACTCTCAAAATTTTGGGATTAATCTACAGATTTCTTTTGCCAAACACGTTTCTATTACCAATATTTTTAGTTTTATTTAACTGATTTTTCAAATTCCGAACACAGAAAAATACACAAATGTATATACTAAAAATATAACTAAAAAATATTAAAATGTACATTGGAAAACAATAATTGTATATAACTAAAAAATACACTAGAAAAATAATTGCATATAACTAAAAAATAGCTACATGTAACAAAAAAAATTCGACAGAAGATGGTTTGACTTTGGTGATCGGAGGTCTAAGGTCTGACAACGGATGGCGACGGGTGTTGCCGACAATACAAATCTTAATTAGAAGCATTTAATTGGAGATATAAAATAATATTGACCATAAGACTAAAAAGTAAGGTAAAGCATAATTAAGGATTTACACTCAACTAAAAATCAAATTATGAAAAAATTTCATACAATCAACAAACTTTAGATATTTGGGATTGGAATAGGAAAAACTTGAGAGCTAGTTTCTCTAATCTAAATTTTATTTATTTATTGCTACCATTTAAAAAGTTTGAAAAGATAGGAATAAAGAGGTCACTGAAGGAATTTACAACCTCTCCAAATTATAATTCCTAAAATTGTAAAATTCGTCCAAGACTTGTCTAATTCTTTCTTGAAACCAATTTTTCTAAATAGATATTGTACTCCTCGCACTAATTGGTTTCCCTCGATTGCAGGGTTTTTCAACTGAATACTAATGGTAGTGACAAAGGAAACCCGGGCAAGGGAGGCATCAAAGACCTTCTAAGGGATAATCTTGGCATTTGAAAAATGGGCTACTCTTGATATGTGGAAAGTTGTATGGCTAAAGAAACGGAATTTAGGAGTCCAGACACGGGGCTTAAGATTGCTACCATCAGAGATTACCCTATAGTCATGGTCGAAACAGATTCTATGGAGGTAGTCACCCTCATCCAGAATCCATGTCCTGAAAATTATCGCTTTAAAGATTGAATTAATGAATATAATAAACTTCTTCTCTTATATAACTATACTCTCTAGTTTGTCTTGAGAGAGACCCATAGATGTGCATACCTTTTGGTAAAGAAAGGTGCAAAGGGAGATTGCGTACTCAAAATCATCGAGATACCAACCACGGACCTAGAAGACATCATCTTTGAGGAAATGGGCATTTGATCTTGGGTTTTTTAATGTTTAACCCAAATTTCAAACTCTCTCTCCTCAATAACTCTTTAAAGAAAAAATGTTATTGTTTAGTTTTCTATCAAATATTGTTAATATTTAATCATTTGTAGATAGTGAAGGGACATATTTGTCCTTATATATATAACCAAATAAACTCTAATATAAACTACCACCTAGTTCATTCATAGTGCAACAACTCCAATCTCTCTTTTCCTTTCTCTCTATTCTCAGATCTGGAGATCTGGTAGAGACGAATGGCGAAGAGGCCTGAAGATCTAAACAGTGACGACTATGGCTGACGGTTAAAGTGGCGGTGGCAATGGACGACGCCATTTAAGCTCTCTCTCTTTCTCTATCGTTATTTTTCAGATCTGAGGGAACAATTTGGGTCCATGGCCACCATAGCCATCAGCAACCGTGACCCCACACTATTTTTCTCTCTCTCTCCATTTTCAGACCGAAGATGTCCAGATCGTGTGGCCGTGGACACGATTGTGGCTTGACGGTGGCGGTGGTTATAGATGAGAGCCATCAACAGTCATGACCCAGCTCTCGCTCTCTCTCTCCCTCGCCATTTTTAGACTAACGGTGTTCAGTTTTGGTGGATGTAGACACGGTTGTGGCTTCATGTTGGCGGTGGCCATGGACGACAACCATAGGCAGCCGTGACCCCGCCATAGACACCGCTGGTCGTCATGAATATTCACGTGAATGTTTAGAGCTATGATTTGTTTTTTTCTTCATGCGAATGATTATGTCGATTTTGTTAGATTTATTTTGGTGTGATTGATTTTTTCTTTCTTTCATCGTAAATCCATTAAAAATTGGGGGCCAAAGTGTAAAAAAAATATTTCAAAAGAAGGTGATGTCATTCAACTTATTTTTGACATCATTCAATTTGTTTTTTTTTTTATTCCAAATAGTAGGTGGAAATGTTAATTATCTCTTTTTTTTTTTGCCAACATTTTCATTCCAAATTCCAATTACACGGCTCCAATTCCATCCTATCACACACCACCTATATATATATATCATTTGGACATTTTACATTGAATTAACGACGACCAACATTTATTTTATACAATCTGATAAACTTTACAATGCGACGACGACAAGTAATCAATAATTCGTTTTATAAAAATATTTTAATTTACAATGCGGCGGCGATAATTATACTTATCGAATTTATAATTTATTGATGGATCAAATTGATTTTATAACGGTGAATAGTAAATACAACTATTACCCTTTTTAAATAGAAATTCAACTAAAACTTATGTCGTCGTTTTCCTCTCACTAGTCCTGCAATCAAACAAATTGCGGGGTTGTGAGTCAACGCTCAGTAGAATTCTAACCCCCTCTAGTATGTGTATCTAATCAATCCAACAATTAAACATATAAACATGCATTACACATAGTTTTCACATAATCATAATTATTTCATAAAATTTAACAGTTAAAATTCAACAACAATAATAACATAAATCATACAATAGGAAAATTTAATACATATATTAAAAGAGTTAGAAATTCTATCTGAGATCCAAGATGTACAATAATCCATAAAAAAAAATTGATTAATTATTCTTTATTTTATTTCTTTAGCCTTCTGTCTTCAACACCAAGCAGTAGAACCAACCTCTTTTCTTCTCATTTTTTTTTTCCAAGCTATTTTGATGTCTGCATGTCAATAGTGGAGACCCCCTATCCTGTTCCGCATTCTTTAGAATTAATAATCCCTTTTTTTTTCTTTTATTTTTTTTTATTAGGTTTATCATAATTATCCTCATTATAATGATTGTAATTATCAAAAATATTTCCAACCTATCCACGTGGGAATCATGCAATCCACACATTTATACATATTTTGAGTTTGTTTTTTTTTTTTCCTTTAATTTTTATGGCCACCAACGAATGCTTAAGGGGTAAGTTTTTAAAAAAAATTACACTAACCCCCCTCCCCCCCCCCCTGGCAAATTCTGAGTTAATTTATATTAAATCCAATAATTATATTTATCCTCCCAAAATTATCAACTACTTATTATGAATTTTCATAATATACAAATTAATACAAAAATACTACACTTATTTAAAATAATACTTTCGGAAATATAAATTTAACACTTAACTCCAAAAATTTATTAAGTATATATTTATACCATAAATTTACAAAATTATCCTAAAAAATATTGAAATAATATTTTTGAAAATATAAATTTTGGGGGTATTACAATCTATCCACCTTAAATAAATTTCGTCCTCGAAATTTCATTTAAGCAATAAAAATTTAAAATCACACCGTACTAGTCACTCTCGGTTAAATAATAATAACCGAAAGTCAGCATCACACTCCCGCTGTACTATTCTGAAATAAATAGTAGTAAATAACAATATATCTTTAAAATATCACGGTAGTCTCACTAGATTGGATTTATCTCAATTCCAACAAGTCTACGACCTCAATAATTTTTCCACTTGGTATAACTTTTCGAGTTTACTACCATATCCCATAACCAACATTTTTCAATTTTCATCTAACGTTTCAAACCAACATATCACAGCTAACATCTTATCCAACAGACCCAATTCCTTGTGGACTATCCTGTGAGACTAAAAATAATCAATCCCAATATCCACATTAAAATTTCAATAATCTTCTAAATTTTTTCATAAATATCAACACCATCCAAACTTCTAATAACAATTTTTTTGGAATACGTCTAAAACACTTAAACAATTTTCAAGCACATAAATACGTCTCAAAACACCTAAATACATTAAAATCATATAAATATATCTCAAAACATATAAATCCAACCAAACCACATAAATACGTATCGAAATACATAAACACGTCTCCACCACCCTAAATATGTATCGGAACACATGAATATATAGGAATCACATAAATACGTATCAACCTCATAAATACATCTTGAAATATATAAATATATCTCAAATTATATATTTGGAAACACACAAATATGTCACAAACATATAAATCTGTCTCAAATACATTTCAAACATCTAAATATGTGTCAAATTATAAAAAATCAAATACATCTCAAATCACATAATCACATCTCCAAAACCACGTAACATAATGAGTTCAATACTAAATTCAACACTCACGTAAACTATATAAATAAAATATTACATAAAGCCCTCAGTCGCATTTCTACAACACCAATTAAGCCCAAAAATTCAAATTAACATTTTCAAGTAACAATTGGCTCTCACTAGTCTCATAATGACCTCACACTCCGACTTCACCTAATGTTAGTAGTGAACCAATATCTATCTGAGTTATTTTTGTCGGTGTACTGTCTTTGTAGTATAAAAGTATTTTATGGATCAAGTATTTTTATCAAAATTCACTTTTCAATAAAGTATAATCACATTGGGCAGTATCCAAACCTTAACAAAATATCACCGTAATAGAACAACCGAATTTAAATCAATTGGTTAATTCACTTATATATAATAAAATATTATTTTATATAAGTGTAGTATTTTTGTGTTAATTTGTATATTATAAAAATTTATAATAAATATTTGATAATTTTGGGGGGATAAGTATAATTATTGGGTTGCATGATTCCCACGTGGATAGGTTGGAAAAAAATTGATAATTACAATCATTAAAATGAGTGTGAAGATGATTGAGAAGTGGGAGAATATGAATCATATATTTATATATGTGAAAGAGATACAAATTTATAAATACCATATACACAAGTACATATAGGGAAAGAGAGGGTTAGGATTTGCCCTAATGGGCCTAAGTGAGCTTAAGCCCATTATTACATTAACATCCCCCCTCAAACTCAAGGCAGTAAGTGGAAGGTGAACTTGAGTTTGGAAATCAGAGAGTGAAAACGTCTGAGTGGATGAGCCTCAGTGAAAATATTTGTTGTCTGATCGATTGAACTGACGGATTATAGACGAACTGTATTCTGGAGAATGTGATGATAAATGAAGTAACAATCAATCTCGATGTGTTTTGTACGCTCGTGGAAAACATCATTGTGAGCTATCTGAATAACACTCATGTTGTCACAGTGTAGGGTAGTGGCAGCAGGAGAAGAGATGCCCATGTCAGCGAGTAGCCATCGAAGCCAGAGAAGTTCTTGAGTTGTATCAGCCATGACACGATATTCAGCTTCAGTACTGAAGCGAGCAACCACAGTTTATTTCTTACTACGCCAAGGAATAAGAGAATTGCCCAAAAGAAACAATAACCAGTAGTTGAACGTCTGTCAGTGGAGTCTCCGGCCCAATCGGCATCAGAATAAGCTTGTAAGCTAGGAGTAGACTGAGCTGAGAAATGAAGCACATAAAATAAAGTACCCTTGACATACCGAAGAATGCGAAGAATAGCCAAGTAATGAGTGGTCCGAGGAGCGGACAAGAACTAGCTGACTTGATGAACGACATAGATAATATCAAGGCAAGTAACAAAATATACAAGACTTCTAACTAATTGGCGATATAGAGTGGCATCCTGAAGAGGTAAACCATCAAGTGGAGTAAGTCTGACGTTCGGCTTGAGATGAGTAGTGGCAGTGGTTGAGTCAGTGATCCCAGCCTTGGAAATGAGATCTGAGGCATACTTGGCTCGAGAGAGAAAATATCCATCAGAACTAGATGAGATTTCAAGGCCAAGAAATTAGATGAGCACGCCAAGATCTTTCATCTCGAATTGGCCACTGAGGAACTTTTTGAGTTCAGAAATACCACATAGATCATCTTCAGTAATAACCATATCATCCATATACAGTAAGAGAAGGATAATACCGTTGGCAGTATGGCGAATAAACAGAGCCGAATCATGAGCACTAGGTGTGAACCCAAATTGATGAATAGTAGTGTCGAATTTGGCAAACCAAGCACGTGGAGCTTGTTTCAAACCATATAGGGCACGACAAAGGCAACAAACTTTATTTCGAGGAGTAGCCATGCCGGGAAAGGTATACATATAGACTTCCTCAAGAAGATCTCCATTAAGAAATGTATTTTTGACATCCATTTAAAAGAGAGTTCATTTTCAAATGGCGACAACAAGTCGGGCTTTATATCGTTCATCAAAAAGCGTCTTGATCTTAAACACCCATTTACACCCAATAGGAGTTTTTCCAGAGGACAGATCAATGATATCCCAGGTATAAGTTTTGGCGATGGCCTGAAGTTCTTCGTCCATTGCTTTCTGCCAAAGAGGATTAGTATTAGCCTTCTTATAAGATTGAGACTCATGCAGATGAAGTATAGTAGAAAAACAATAAAAATTAGATAGGTAATATGGAGGATGAGTTACCCTAGTAGACCGACAAGGGTGATCTGGAGAGTGGGTTTCAAAGGAAGGCGATACAGGATCATTGGCCACAGGAGAAATCTCAGGCATGATCGCTGGAGTTGGAAGGGTACGATTAGCTAGTAGTTCTGGAGTGGGTTCAACTGGTGGGTCTGGGATGGACTCAACATAAGGTGCATGGCAGGCTCAACTAGTGGTGCTGGAGTGGACTCAACAGTACCTGAAATTGTATCCTCTGGAAATAACTCAATGGATAGATTAGTAAAGTATCTAGAGTTGGTGAGGGTGGACATGTCAAATAATCGTAAGGAAGAAAATATTTGTTGTTCCCAAAAAACGTAATGTCGAGAGATACAAAGGATTTTAGAAATGGGATCCCGACACCGATACCCTTTGTGTTCGATGTCATATCCAATAAAACAACATAGACGAGCCCTTGGTTCCAGTTTATTGTGTTCATGTAGTTTGAGAAGAACAAAACAGGCGCAATCAAAGACTCTGAGTTTAGAGTAATCGGGAGGTTTACCGAAAAGGTGCTCAAATAGAGACTAATTTTGGATTGTAGCGGAAGAGACATGGTTTATTATGTAGACAGTTGTGAAGACAGCATCACCCAAAAAATGCTCAAGATATGATAAAGAAATTAGGAGAGCACAAATTGTGTCAAGAATATGTCTATGTTTGCGTTCGGCTCGTCCATTTTGTTGGGATATACTAGGACATAAGCGATGGGAGAGTGTGCCATTTTTGCAAAGCAGGTTAAAAAAAGCACGATCATTGTATTCCATTGCATTATCTGAGCGAAAAACTTTGATATTTCTAGAAAATTGGGTTTGAACCATAGAAGAAAACTCAGAATATATTTGGAATAATTCGGATCGATGTTTTATAAGAAACAACCATGTATATCGAGAGTAGTTATCCACAAAGATAACAAAGTAGCGAGAACCACCCATTGAGGCATGGGGAGAAGGCCCCTAAATATCATAATGAATTATATCAAATAGTGCAAGGAAAATAGACTGACATTCTTTGAAAGGTAGGGTTGGTTATTTTGCAAGTTGGTAATGGATACATTCAAAGGACTCATGCTAAACTGAACCTAACTGACCGCTAAAGATAAGCGATTTGAGTCGGTTAGATGAAGTGTGGCCTAAACGAGCATGCCAAATTTGGGATAGTAAGAGAAATACTAGTGGTTGTGGAGATAAGGATGAGGATGAAGGAGATGATACTGGCGTTGGAGGTGAGGTTACACAGGTTGATGAAGGGACATGTGGTTGTGGTGGTGGTGGTGGTGGTGGAGTTGGAGATGGAAGGTGCAAACTGGTAAGTTCAAATAGACGTCCAACCTTACGACCAGTCCCAAGAGTTTTTCCTGTCTGAGGATTCTGTACACGACAACCATTATTAGAAAATATGACTTCAAATCTTAATTCACAAAATTGCACAACAAACAAGAAATTTAAGGAGAGTTTTGAAATCAAATACGTGTCAAGAATAGAAAAATGGGAAGTAGAAACTTGACCGATATGGATAATAGGCATTTGAGAACCATCAGCTGTATGAATACTAGGAATATTCATCGCGGATAGTTTAGTTGAAAAAATATTGGGATCAGATGTCATGTGATTACAACAAGCAGAATCAAAGAATCAAGAAGAGTTACCTGTAGTAAGTGACAAAGTAGGAGAAATGTTTATACCATTACTATTTTTGAAGAAAATATGAAGGAGGAATGAGGACAAATCTACAATAGACATGGTGACAATGGTAGAGGTAGGATCCAAACCCTTTTTTACATTGATAATGAGCGAAGAACCCACAGACATCGTTGTTGAACTTGGAGAAACTATCGTCATGGATGGATTCATAATGATGAAATTGTCTAAGAGCCGATATTAAATCTTCAAGGACTGGGTGAAAATCGGGTGAACCAGTGTAGGAACCACACGGATATAACAGAAAGTATATTTTGTGAGCCTCAAACCACAAAACAGAGGCCAAAAATAGAATCAAAACGTCAAAAAATCACAGGAACCGGTCTAACTTTTTAGAAAACCGGTCTAAAAATGGTTGAACCTGTCAAAGAAAGGTGGCCAAAAGAAAACGGTGACATGGCAAGCAATGATGACGTGGCGGTCAACTGCTGACATGACGATTAACGTGTTAACTGATGTGGCGGTCCATTACTAACGTGGTGCTGAGGTGGTAGCTGACTGGGCTGTAGGGCTGATGTGTCAGTGTGTTGGCAAAAACAAGATTGGGCGGGGCGCGAATCTTGGGAAGAATAGTGCAAAATCTATGCACCGCGCGTGAGGGCGCGTAAGTCATCGTACGGTGCTAATTTTTGTGTGATTTGAATCAACTCATCAAGACGGTTCCAATGGTATATCATAAGGTAGATTTGGAGCCCTAGTTGAGGCGGTGGAGCCCAAAATCTGAGACGGCAAGATGTGGTGCTACGGAGGGTTGTTTTGGGCGCGTGACGGCACGTGTGATCTCCGGTGGTGGGGAGTTTGATGGCGTTGTGTTCGTCTCTACAAGACGAAGACAGTGGTTGCTGATACCGGAGTGGGGATGAAACCTACAGTAGCGACGAAATTCTTGGGAGAATAATGACGGCGGCAGTGGAAGCTTTTAGGGTTTCAAAAATTTTAGGAAGAACAGGTTTAGGAAAGACTTGCTCTGATATCATGTGAAGATAATTGAGAAGTGGGAGAATATGAATCATATATTGATATATGTGAAAGAAATACAGATTTATAGACACCATATACACAAGTATATATAAGGGAAGAGGGGGTTAGGGTTTGTCCTAATGGGCTTAAGTGGGCTTAAGCCCATTATTACATTAACAATGAGGATAATTAATAATAAACCTAATAAAAAATTGATTATTAATTATAAAGAATACAGAACAGGAGAGGGGGTCTCCAATATTGATATATAGACATCAAAATAGCTTGAAAAAAAAAGAGGAAAAGGAGAAGAAAAGAGGTTGTGTTGAAGGCAGAAGGCCAAAGAAATAAAATAAAAAATAACTAATCAATTTTTTTATGGATTATTGTACATCTTGGATCTCAAGTAGAATTTTTAACTCTTTTAATATATGTATTAAATTTTCCGATTGTGTGATTTATGTTGTTGTTGTTGTTGAATTTTCATTGTTAAATTTAATGAAATAATTATGATTATGTGGAAACTATGTATAATACATGTTTATGTATTTAATTGTTGCATTGATTAAATACACATATTAGAGGGATTAGAATCTACTGAGCATTGACTCACAATCCTATAGTTTGTTTGATTACAGGACCAATGAAAGGAAAACGACGACAAGAGTTTTAGTTGAATTTCTATTTAAAAGGGGTAATAGTTGTATTTACTATTTACCGTTGTAAAATCGATTCGATCAATCAATAAATTATAAATTCGATAAGTATAATTATCGCCGCCATATTATAAATTGAAATATTTTTATAAAACGAATTATTGATTATTTGTTGTCGTCGCATTATAAAGTTTATCAGATTGTATAAAATAAATATTGGTTGCCGTTAATCGAATATAAAATGTCCAAAGGATATATATATATATATATATCAACTAGATATGTGGTGTGTGATATCATGGAATTGGAGCTGTGGAATTGGAATTTGGAATGAAAATATTGGGGAAAAAAAAAACAATTAACCTTTCCACCTACTGTTTGGAATAATAAAAAAAAAAAAAAAACAAACAAACAAATTGAATGATGTAAAAAACAAGTTAAATGACATCACCTTCTTTTGAAACATTTTTTTTACACGTTGGCCCCCAATTTTTAATGGACTTAATTACTTGTATCTAAATAGTAGTTGTATTTGAATATGAAATAATTATATTGACTTTTCACTATCGTAAAATTGATTCGATAAATCAACAAAGTGTAATTGTCGCCGTCGCATTGGAAAAAAAATTCTTCAATTTAGGAGACAAAATATTTACCGTTCGATTTTAGTCTCAATTCTCCGAGGAGAGAAACCTTGTGACGATCCTGAGAAACCGAGTCGTTACATTAACCTTCCAATTTTTTTTTGTCAAAATGACCCTTGTATTTACACACGTTTTTTAAGTGACCTTTCCGCCAAAAAAGGGGTGAAAAGTGACAAAATTTGTGCATATGGTTAAATTAAAACTATAGAAATCAAATTCAAATAATAGTTAAACTGTAGGGGTGCAAGTGTCAATACCTCTTTCTCTCTTTCCCAAAACTGAGCCGCAACCTCTCTTGTCATCTCCATTTCACTCCTCTGCATCAATAGGCATAGAAGAAGAATGGAAATTAATTTTTTCTTCTACAGAAATTCCGCTACCAAAAGAGCCGTGGCTCTCCCAATTGAAAATGTAAATTTTCCTGAAAACATGGTGGTGGCTGCAAATAATGCGCTGCCACTTTCACCGCAAGCATACGGATTAAGTTTTAGTATAGTGGACCTTTCGGTCGGGTATCGTATCCATAGGGATTAGTTGAGATTACTATCGAGTATCGCGATTGTCATAACCTAATTTTATCTAGGCGACAAAAATGGAATTTAATTTAATACTAATACTAAACTAAAATACTAATTAAGTTAACTATAATATAAATACTAATTTAAGATTGTTTAGGAGAGTAGATTTCCTAGGGATTAACCTTATTTACTTAAATGAGTTTGATTTCATTTTAGTTAACATTAACGGCGTTCGGCGTTTCCGACAATCTCGATTCGTAAACTCCGTCGCCACCACTTCTGAGTGTAAGACGGGAGAATACGTGACTTCGTGTCAACGCTGAAGTCCCCCTCAACGTCTTAACGACTCTAGGTCACGTGAGTCTTGCCCCAACGTCATCGATTGCACACTTTCTAACATCCTTCCAGGTTGTTAGATTGTCGTGTTGTGTTAACCCTAGTCCGAATCCGGGGTTACCTCTCCCTAGTGTCAAACCCCGTATTCTCAATATATCTAAACTAGCATATAATCATAGAAAACATGGCAACACAATCGAAATTATAAGGAACAACCATAAACGAAACACAAATTCAACCAAAACTACATTTTCATAAATAATACGTTAATCCCTATTATAATCCATATTTAACTCATGGCCCAAACCATTTATATAATGTAAAACGAGCTAAACATGCTCAACAACTACCAAAATGAAGAAAACAAAGAGAGAAAACGAGCGATTTAGCCAATATCCGAAGATTTACCACTAGAAACGTCAACCGATCGCTTCCCTCTTCATCCTCCACCTCAGGTTGAGAGCTCTCCTTAAAAAATCCTTAATCCTAATCTTAAAATATGGCCTAAGGCCTTAAGGGTTGAAGATGAGGGAAGAGAGGAGGAGAGAAAGGATTAAAATATCCAAAAGATCTCAAAATATCTAATAAATATCAAGGCTGTGCTGCAGGATTTTCACCTAGGCAAAGTTAGGTCGGTTAACTTTCTGCCGGAATTTTGTCTAGGTGAAGTTACTGCAGGTTTGCAATTTTATTTTGGCTGTAACTTATTCATCCGAACTCCGATTGAGGTGATTCAAAAATCTATGGAAATCTAAGAAAAAAATCTACAACTTTTATGGTTTTAGTATTTCCAAAATTGTATTGAATCATAGTCCAAAATAGCCTTGAAGTTACAGTACCTATACCGGCTTTGCAGGTTTGGTGACCGCCTAGGCGAAGAAGTAAGCGATGGACTTGAAAATGTTTTTACTGGGGTTTTCACCTAGGCGGAGGAATTTTCTGCCTAGGCGGTGGGCTGTTAGTAGCCTTTTGTCATTCTCAGCATCTTCACTGCCTAGGCGGTGGTCAGGACGCCTAGGCGGTGGGCTTCCTTCATATTTTTGCCTCCTTGTTTGTTTATCCACCGTAACTTCGACTCGCCTTCGGTTCAATCTCATCGTTTTCGCTCCGATTTCTTATCTTTTTACTCCACACATCTTATTTATACAAAAAGTATAAAATCATATTAAAACATATAAAAATAACTATAAACGTACTCGAAAACTAACAAATTCGGATTGGAAATACGTAGGTACTTTACACCTATCACATGGTTAAAGGAAAAAAATAAAAAAATAGAGGAATTCACTGAAGTTTTCCACTCTTAAACGACCCCGAGTCTGTGCCATGGTTTTCACCTAATTCCCGAGTTCGTACCATCACTCATTTCAACCCATTTCATCAATTCACGAAGTAGAAATACCCAATTATCGAATTTCAAAACTGTTCTAATTACACAACAAATCTAAATTTCGATTTCAATTTTCAGTTCTACGACTACAGGCTCAACATCTATGGTGTTTCTTAATTCCATTCAAATTGGTGCTGAAAGATCTAGAATAATTATCTTATTTGATTGCTTCTAAATGGCCTGTATGTTCAGGGGAATTCATTGAATAAAATATTTTTTTTTTCTTCAATCATTCTCTAATATGGTATCAGTTGGCATTACCTTATTCTTCTCGGTTAATGACTGAATTCGATCAATTGATTGTTATCTCCATCGCTTCTACTCTCTCTTTTCTTCCTTTAGATTCGATTCAACTTAATCGAATCTTATTTCATTTCTTGTTTCTTAATTTCCAGTCGTTGCTGTTAATCTCGTCTGCAAATTTCGCGACTGTTCATTTCTTCTACAGATCTTCATTTGTGCTTCGATTGCGCTTTGTTGAGCTTCGATTGCGCTTCGTGAAGCCTTGATTGAGCTTCGATTACACTGTTCATCGATTTGCAATCTGATACTTCGGTGAATTGCGATCTGTTCATCAATCGTTGCCTTTTTGATTTGAAGATTCGATTCTTCTTTAGTGACGATTCACTTTTATTCCTCAATCGATTTTCTGGTTTGTGATTCCATCAAGCTTCAATTAAGCATCGATTACATTTCGCATCATCCAACGCTTTTAGCTTCGATTTGTGTAATTTTTTTCATCATGGATTCAACAAATTCTGACAATTCCTCTTCTGTACATAACAAATCTGCCATTGACGATCTATTGAGGCCTTATTTTTTCCATCATTCTGATAATCCAAGTCTTTCTCTTGTTTCACAGCTATTAACAGGAGATAATTATGCTTCCTGGAGTCGTGCAATGCTTATTGTACTTTCTGTGAAGAACAAATTAAGTTTTATTGATAGTTCTATCTCTCTAACAGCTGCTACAGATCTCAATCTCCTCAATTTATGGACCAAGAACAACAATGTGGTTATGTCATGGATCTTGAATTCAGTTTCAAATGAGATTTCAGTCAGCCTCATCTATTCCGCATCTGCATATGAAATTTGGCTCGATTTAAAGGAGAGATTTCAATAAAGCAATGGTCTTCGCATTTTTCAATTGCGTCATGAGCTCATTAATCTTACTCAAGATCAAAATTTAATTGTTGTTTACTTCACAAAATTGAAAACTCTCTGGAATGAGCTGAGCAATTACAAACCGATTTATTTATGTGGCCAATGCACTTGTAGAGGCCTTCAACAACTGAATTCCTACTACCAATGTGAGTATGTTATGGCTTTTCTCATGGGATTGAATGAATCTTTTGCTCAAGCTCGTGGATAAATGTTTTTAATGGATCTTCTTCCCTCTATCAACAAAGTATTCTCCTTAATTTCGTAAGAAGAACGTCAGTGTACCATTGGTTCTACTGTTGATTCATCAAACAATCTTGCCTTTGCTGTTCGAATAGATAATTCCAAGCAGTAGGTTCATCACAAACCTGCACATTCTGGCGGCTCAAAATTCCAAAAGCGAGAAAAATCTTACTGCACTCATTGCCATTTTCATGGACATACCATTGAAAAATGCTACAAAATTCATGGTTTTCCTCTAGGATATAAAGCAAGACAACAACTTTCTTCACAAAATCATACAGCTACAATCAATCAAGTTTCCAATCAACCACCCACAGACAATAATGCTTCTAATGGCAATTTTTCCCAGAATCTCAGTCCTGATCAATATCAATAGCTGATGTCGATGTTCTCCACTCATTTATCTTCTTCTGCCCAAACTAATGAGCCTCGGGATCTGGTATCTACTTCCTATGCAACATGTACTTGTTTTTCAGTATCTCTTAATCCTATTTTATTCTTTTCATATTTTTGGATAATTGATTCTGGTGCCACAAGACATATGTGTTCGAATGCTAGTATTTTTTCCTTCTTGAAGCCTCTGTAGAACTCTTATGTTACATTACCTAATCATGCTAGCGTTCCTATTGCTTATTATGTGTTGCTGAAAAATGTTTTATATGTTCCTCAAATCAAGTACAATCTCATATCAGTGAGTGCCCTCACCATTGATTGTGCTTTTATGATTGTTTTTTATCATTATCATTTTATAATTCAGGAAACCAATAACAAGAAAACAATTGGCAGGGGTGACAAACATGGTGATCTTTACATTTTGAATGCAAACAAGTTACAATCTAATTTTGCAACCATTTCAGCCTCTATAAATAAAGTTTATGCTCCAACTTGGCACAATCGCCTTGGGCATTTATCTTCCAAGCGATTATTTGATTTACAAGACCAATTGCATTGTGACAGTTTAAAAATGCTAGCTACGGAACCATGTTACATTTGTCCTTTGGCAAAGCAACGACGACTTTCTTTGTCTTTAACAACAATTTGTCTTTATATACTTTTGATTTGGCTCACTGTGACATTTGGGGGCCTTATCATGTAATTGGATATTCTGGTCACAAGCATTTTCTGACATTGGTTGATGATTGTACTCGTTTTACTTGGGTGTATCTGCTAAAAAAAAAAATCGGATGTTCTTATTGTGATTCCCCAATTTTTTACCATGGTTGCTACTCAATTTGGTTGCAAAATTAAAACATTCAGGTCTGATAATGCCAATGAATTAGCCTTTATTGATTTTTTTTCATGAACAAGGTGTTCTTCATCAATTTTCATGTGTTAATCGACCACAACAAAATTCTGCGGTAGAGAGGAAGCATCAACACCTTCTCAATGTGGCTTGAGATTTGTTTTTTTAATCACGAATTTCTATTTCATTTTGGATTGATTGTATTCTCACTGCTACTTTCTTGATTAATCGCACCCCATCACCTCTTCTTACACACTGGACTCCTTATGAGATGCTATACAAGTCCAATGTGGATTATTCTACATTCCGTGTTTTTAGCTGCCTTGCATTTGCTTTTACACTTTCTACTCATCGAGTTAAGTTCCAGCTACGAGCAAGAATTTGTGTTTTTCTTGGCTATCCTTCCGGTATTAAGGGCTATAAGCTCTGTGATATTGAGACTAAACAGATTTTTGTCTCCCGAGATGTTGTTTTTCATGAACAAGTGTTTGCATTTTACTCCATCACCGCTACAAATGACCTTTTGGATCATTTCCCTGATTTGGTTCTACCATGCTCAACTCTTGATATTTTGGTTGCTGTTGTACAACCACCTATTCAAACTATTTTTTCCCCACATAACAGCCCTCTGCATAGCCTCATGATCAGGCTATTGTCTCCTCGACAGAACAACCCCTTAATCAAGTTGTTTCACCTCCGCAATCCAATTTTATTCGCTGAACTTCACGGATTACTAAACAGCCCTCCTATTTACGGGATTATTATTTCAATCTCTTATCTCGTGTTCCATCTAATGATTCTTCAAGTTCTATTGCTCTTTATCCAATTTCTGGTTTTGTCTCATATGATATGGTATCTACCTCTCGTCGACATTTTATTATCAATGCATCTTTTCATAATGAGCCTCAATATTATCATCAGGTTGTTGTATATCCAGAATGGCGAAAGGCTATACAATAAGAATTGAATGCAATGGATTTCTAATTACACTTGGACCGTTGTTCGTTTACCACCTGATAAACATTCTATTGATTGTTGTTGGGTTTATCGGACCAAATACAAATCTGATGGCTCTATTGAAAGATACAAGGCATATTTGGTTTCCAAGGGCTACGATCAATAAGATGGCATTGATTTTTTAGATACATTTTCTCCTGTTGCTAAATTGGTTATTGTAAAAGCTTTATTGGCTCTCGCCACTCGTCAGAATTGGCATCTCGTTCAATTGGATGTTAATAATGCTTTTTACAACGGTGACTTATTTGAGGAAGTATACATGGACCTTTCACTTGGTTATATGCGTAAAGGGGAGACTTCTGATCATACCGGAAAATTAGTTTGCAGATTACACAAGTCAATCTATGGCCTTAAACAAGCTTCACGACAATGGTCTACCAAATTTTCTCAAGCCCTTGTTTAGCTTGGTTTTGTCCAATCGAAATATGATTATTCCCTTTTTACTAAAGGTTCCGGTACCTCTTTTGTTGCATTACTTATTTACGTTGATGACATTATCATCACGGGTCCATCTTCACAAGTTATTCGCTCCATACTCAGTTCAAGCTAAAGGATTTGGGTAACTTAAAGTATTTCCTTGGTGTTAAAATTGCTCGGTCTACTAAAGTTATCGTACTTTCCCAACGACAGTATACTTTACAGCTGTTAGAAGATACGAGATTTCTTGTCTCCAAACCTACTAGCGTTCCTATGGACCTAAAGTTATCTCTTAACTCTTCTGATGGCGAACTTCTTGAAGATGCCACTCAGTATCAACGTTTGGTTGGCAGACTCTTGTACCTCAATCTTTCATGGCCTGATATTACCTTTGCAGTTCACAAGTTAAGTCAATTTGTGTCTCAACCTCGAACTCCTCACTTGCAAGCAACCCATTATCTTCTTTGATATCTCAAAGCTAAACCAGGCCAAGGTTTATTCTTCTCATATTCTTCTTCTTTACAGCTGCGAGCATTTTTTTATGCGGATTGGGGTGCATGTTTGGATTCTAGATGATCTACGACAGAATTTTGTGTTTTTCTTGGAGATTCTTTGATATCTTGGAAGGCTAAACGCCAATCCACTGTCTCTCGTTCATCCGCTGAACCAGAATACCATGCTATGGCTACTATAGTTAGTGAACTTGTTTGGCTTCATCAACTTTTGAAGGATTTTTCCATCATTCCTTTTTCATCGGCTTTTCTTTTTTTGTGACAATCAAGCATCTATCCATATTGCTTCTAATCCTACGTTCCATGAATGCACGAAGCACATTTAAATCAATTGTCATTTTGTTCGAGATAAAATTTATTCTGGTGTTATCAAGGTTATGCCCATCCGTTCTCAACATCAACTTGCGGACATTTTCACTAAGTCCTTACCTACTTCCTCTTTATTCCCTTTATTATCCAAGATGATTGTCAAAGACATTTACAATCCATATTGAGGGGGAGTATTAGGATTTGTTTTTAAAAAGTTAGTTAGAGTTAGTTTAACAGTTAGTTAAAATTAGTTAGAGTTAGTTAAAAGTAGTTAGTTACTAATTATCTTCTTTGATTGCCTATAAAAGGCCTGTATGTTAAGAGGAATTCATTAATTAGAATCGTTTTTTCTTTCTCAATCTTTCTCTAATATTTTGCCTTCCTCCAGGACGAGTTGGATTATCCGGTTGTCAACATTCTAGGTCTGGTAGAAACTTAGAAGATCACGGCGGCGGAGGAAACCTTCCATGGTCGGCACATTCCTTATCGGTTCATCCAAGTCGTCTCCTACAATTACAAACAGAAAATCGATCGAAACCCAAATCTAGTTTAGAAAAAAACAAGATGATGCGAACCTCACCAAGGATTAGTGAGACCTGAAACCAACTTAGGGTTTCTTCGCGAAGATCGAAAAACTAAATCAGATTTTGAACGAGCTAAAAATACAGAAATTGAAATATAGATTACCTTGACCCAACGTTTATGAAAGAAACGTGATCCAATGGTATAATGATCTTGATCCAATGATTATAATGAATCACGAATCAAAGATATAAGTTTGAACGTCACAAGAAACTCTTGATAAGTTCAGAAAAAGTTCTCTGAAGAATTAAAGAGAAAAACTCTCACAATTTTTATTAATCAAAGTAATGTGAAATTCGTAGGTCTACAAAGCCCCTTAAATAGGCGGCCAAGAGAATAAGAAATAAACCCTAATACACTTTGAAATTCGTGGGTCTTCATGGAGGAAAAAGGAAACTCTAAAATCTAATTGATAAATAAAGAATAAGGAAGCTTCCTAATTTGGCTTACATTCCTAGTTGGAAAATGAAATGATTTACTTGGCAATCAAGCTTACAAATCAGCCTAAAAATAATTAAAAGACTTAAAATAATAAAATAAATATAATAAGAATTTCGTGGTCCACATGACTTGACCCATTTGAGTTCATGTCTAAGCCCATTCGCTTGTTTTGATGAGATAGATTTGGCCTTGACTGCCCGATGGGCCTAATTTGGGCTTAACTATTGTAGACATGGGCCAAGTCTCTTGAATTAGCCCATTAAGTACTACTTTGATTTTTCTTGGATCTTTCCCTAGTAATAGGCCTAACTGGAACATGTAATTGATCCTCTGATGGTGCTCGTTGATTCTCATTATTCCCCATCTCTTCAAAATGATTCGTCCTCGAATCTTCACTAGAGTGTTGTTAATTGCATTTGTTGATTATGTTATAATATGGTGGGATCAACTTGTGATAAACAGAAGGCAAAACCATGAGAGGCCTATTGAGACGTGGGCTGAAATAAAGGCCATAATGAGGAAAAGATTTGTCCCTAGTCACTACTATAGGGATTTGTACCAGAAGTTACAAAGTCTTACTCAAGGCTATCGGAGCGTGGATGATTACTACAAGGAGATGAAAATCGCTATGATCTAGGCTAATGTCGAGGAAGATAGAGAAGCAACAATGGCAAGGTTCTTGAATGGGCTGAATCGGGAGATTGCCAACGTGGTGAAGTTGCAACATTATGTGGAGTTGAAGGACATGGTGTACATGGCAATAAAGGTGGAACGACAACTTAAAAGGAAGGGAATTCGGTTATTTCAAAACCCGGGCTCTTCTACTTCATGGAGGCCGAATAGGAGAATAGACGAAAGGGCTGTTTCAAAGTCCAAAACCGAACCACGAAAAAGGAGAGACGATTTGCCCAATGTTAACAAAGCATATGTTGAGCGAGAGATGGAAACCGACAACGAGAGTGATAATGACCAGATGCTACCGCATAGGGATGCTTGTGATGGTGATGTGGAGTACTTGGTGGAGGGTGAGTTACTTGTTGATTGGTGTGCTTTAAGTGCGCAAGTCGTGGAGGATGACATGGAACAACAAAGGGGAAATGAGGATCAAATAAAATTGAAAAGAGAGAATAAGTTAAAAAAAACTTGTGAGACCGAGAGTTCAAAAAAAGATGAGAAAGAGGAGAGTGAAAAAGAAAAAGAGAATGAAAAAAAAAATGAGAGAAAAATGGAAAAACAAGAGAGTTTTTATACTAAGGCGAGTGATGTCAATATGGCTTTTTATACAAATCAACCTATATTTGTACTCTTGTACAAAGAGACTTGTTTTACCACTAACAAAATTGACAAATCTTTGCCTAGTGTTGTAGTTTATATGTTGCAGGAATATAAGGACATGTTTTCTAATGATGTGTATAGCGGTTTTCTACCTTATAGAGGGAATAGGAATCAAATCAATTTTGTGCCCTGCGCAATGATTCCTGACCAACCAGTAGCCCATAGGCATAATTCCGAGGAGACAAAGGAACTTCAAAGGTAAGTTGAGGAGTTGATGGCCAAAGGACATGTACGAGAAGATAGGAGTCCGTGCGCGGTACCAGTGCTACTTGTGCTTAGGAATGATGGGACTTGGCGATGTTTGATAATTTCCGAACTATTAACAACACTCTGGTGAAGATTCGAGGATGAATCATTTTGAAGAGAGGGGGAATGATGAGAATCAACGAGCACCATCAGAGGATCAGTTACATGTTCCAGTTAGGCCTATTACTAGGAAAAGATCCAAGAAAAATCAAAGTAGTACTTAATGGGCTAATTCAAGAGACTTGGCCCATGTCTACAATAGTTAAGCCCAAATTAGGCCCATCGGGCAGTCAAAGCCAAATCCATCTCATCAAAGCAAGCAAATGGGTTTAGACATGAACTCAAATGGGCCAAGTCATGTGGACCACGAAATTCTTATTATATTTATTTTATTATTTTAAGTCTTTTAATTATTTTTAAGCTGATTTGTAAGCTTGATTGCCAAGTAAATCATTTCTTTTTCCAACTGGGAATGTAAGCCAAATTAAGAAGCTTCCTTATTCTTTATTTAGCAATTAGATTTTAGGGTTTCCTTTTTCCTCCATGAAGACCCACGAATTTCAAAGTGTATTAGGGTTTATTTCTTATTCTCTTGGCCGCTTATTTAAGGGCCTTTGTAGACCTACGAATTTCATATTACTTTGATTAATAAAAATTGTGAGAGTTTTTCTTTTTAGTTCTTCAGAGAACTTTTTCTGAACTTATCAGGAGTTTCTTGTGGCGTTCAAACTTATATCTTTGATTCGTGATTCATTATAATCATTGGGTCAAGATCATTATACAATTGGTTCGCGTTTTGTTCATGAACGTTGGGTCAAGGTAATCTATCTTTTAATTTCTGTATTTTTAGCTCGTTCAAAATCTAATTTAGTTTTTTTTTTTTTTTTTTTTTTTTTTTTTTTCTGTTTCTGCTTCTGTTTTTTTTTTTTTTTTTTTTTTTTGTTTCTGTTTTTTTTTTTGTTTTCTGTTTCTGTTTCTGTTTTTTTTTTGTTTTTTGAAAACCAGCAACTTTAAATTGAGATTTGAAGAAACACAATATTTAAACGAAAAATATGATCAAAACAAAGATACACCGCATTTTTTTTTCAAGATTGGACTAGATTTGAATTAGAACGAAAAGAAAAAAAACCTGCAATAGATCTGATGATATAATTTGATCAAGAATTTTTTTTTTATGAAGGAATAGATATGAAAGAACGAAAAAGAAAAAGGATAGATGAAACCTGATTTAGACCTTGCTCTGATTACCAAATGATGCGAACCTCACTAATCCTTGGTGAGGTTCGCATCACAAGATGAGAGAGAGTATTTAAGAAAGAATTCTACTTTTGAACCGAAGTTCACGGAATTTCGAATTACTCAGTTCCATAAACCGATCCCCGGAACGTGGCTAGTCTTCCGAGAGACTGTCGGGAAGGGTTTCGAATCAGAAGTGGGGAAATCAGGTGAAAAGGGAAAGGACGCCAGTGTGGAAGAGGAGACAGTAGTGGACGTGATCGGTGTTGAGAAGGAAACGGCGGTCTGGATTACACATTAAATGTTTTTTTAAAAAACAAAATCTAAAAACGGGTGATTTTTAACTTATTTGCGCAACCCAGACCATCCAGGATTGGTGACTCCGGATTTTAAAACCAGGAGTTACCAATACCGAGTATAGAAAATCGAGACTTTCGTATACTCGGGGTTCACAACCCCGGGTATACTGCTCATTTATTTTATTTTAATTTTTTTGAAAACAAAAGCTCGGGATTGTGAACTCTTAGAACTAATTTAGAAGCTGAGGTTCACAACCCAGGTTGAGTTTTAAAAAAAAAAAAATATAGATGATTGATGAGACTCTGTGGGCTTCTATAAGACAATAAAGATGAGACTTTGTAGAGAGAGAGAGACTCAAATAATAGAGAAAAGTAGCAGATAGATGAGAGAGAGTTTAGAGAGAAAAAATGGAGGGGAGAGAGAGTTTAGAGAGAGAATTATTTATGGAGTATCTTACAAACACTCATTTTATGGTCACTAACTCAACTATTAATTTTATTTTTTATTTTAAAAATAAAAAGGAAAAAAAGATTTAGAATTAAGAATGAAACTAATTATAAATTGAAAAGTAATTATTTTTTTTAATTATTTTATAATATCATCTTTGGTCAATTTGTACGCACGTCAAAAAATATAATATTCCTTTCATCAAAAACAATTTTTGAAAGGATATTTTGATGACAAATCTCTTATTTTATCTTTAATTTTAAAAAAAAAAAAATCATACGCAAATGTAGTTGTGTTTTAGTCTCATATAATAAAAAAATTCCATATGAACTACATGAAAATTATTGTAATTTTTCATATAAAAAATTGCAGTAGATTTTTATGGCGTATAATTATTTGGATTTTTTACAAAATTATTGAATTTTTTAAAAAATTATTATACCTAGTGGGTTAGATTAAACAATGAATTGCAAAATTTGGAGTCATGGTAAAAAAACAAAGCGGGTCCACTTGATGCTGAAAATTGGCTTAGAGGTGTGGGCCATGTGTGTAAGACCTCAATCGTCGCACATATATCATTAATAGTTGCATTTTGGAGCATTCGAAAAAATACGAGGTAAAATGGGGTTAATTAAATTTTTTTAAAAATAAATAAATAAATAAAAGAAGAGAGATTGGGGTCAAATTGCAATTTAAAAATATTATTCCAAACTTAGGATCCAAATTGTCATTCAATTTATAAAAAATAACTGTCAGGGATCAAATTGCAATTTAAGAAACTTATAAATGGTAAATGGAACTCAAGAGAAAACTTTAAGAAAGTTGGGGGGAAAAGAGCAATTTATTAAAAGATTTTTTATATACATATATACATATATATCCATGTCTGTGTGTGTGCGCCGAACGTTCAACCGGAGCAGGGAGATCTGACGTGGGCAATGTGGCGAGCTGAGATCATATTTTACCACTCAATTCATGCATATAAAAAGGATATATACAAAAAATATGAGGATCAAAACACTATTAGAAGAGAAAAATCAGAATTTTAGAGAGAGAGAGGGTTCGGCGGTGCTAGGTTCTCCAGCGTGGTCATCGGTATGTGTGTTTTGTTCCATTTGATTGTTGTGTGTGTGTGAATTCTTTGTTCCGATAAATTATGGGTATGAGTGTTCCGCCGTTCGTTGTTGAAAAACAGAGGCGAAAGAGAGATGGGTTGCGATCGGCGGTGTGGGCGTGTGTGCTGCCGTTGGTCCGACGATGGGACAATGAGTGTGTCGCCGTTGATTAGTAACCGGCGGTGGGTTAAGAGCTGCAATGGGTTGTGTGGGTACAAACAGCAGCGTGAGATGGTCCGATGGAGTGTGGCTCCTCCGGTGGTGTGCATGTGGGTATGGGTGTTTATATGTGTTGCCGGTAGTGGTTGGGGAGTGTGTATGTGATCATCGCCGGCCGTGGAAAGTTAGAGAAAGAGGAAGGGGCAGACGATAGAGTGTGCCGTTCTGCTGCAAGAAACCGGAGAGAGAGAAAGGTTCGGGCTATTGTCCGGCAGTATTGGGTCAGTGTTTGTGTGGGGGGTTCTGTTCTGTTGTCTTCGGTAAGGGTGGTCAAGGGGGTGCGTTGGGTTGTGATCGGTGGGATCGCCGGCGGTGAGTGGTGTAAGGTTGTCGTCGGCGAGGAGAGAGAGACAGATGAGACGGCAGGACCCGAAAATAGAGCAAAAAGAGGACGAGAGTTCGCTTTAGCGGTGACACTTCTGGGAGCAGATCAGATGAGAAAATGAGGCTCGCCCAGGCGGTGGAGCACTGACAGCAAACAGACGCAGAGGCAGAACAGAAAACGGGAAGAAGAAAAGAAGAAAAAGAAAAATGAGGAAAAAGGGTAAAGGGAAATTTGCACAAACCACCCCATAAAAATTAATAATCCAATCTTGCGGCCAATGGAAAAAATTCGAAAAAGGTAGAACCTCGAATATTTTAATATATGTATTTAATTATCTAAATTGAAATAGTGATAGGGAATAGTGGAACCGTTTACATGAATAGATGTAATTCGATATGGGAAATTGTAATGGAGTAATACTAGTTAAATAGTAATACTTCATTAAAAAAAAAAAATAGGAAATAGGAAATCTTGTAAACTAGGGCTTGTATTGTATGATTTGGTTATTTTATATAAAATATTAATTTAGGCCCTGTCACTATTAGGTTCACAGGCACCGGAGTACTGGTAGAGAATAGACGGGTAAAGTTTTCGAAAACAGATAATCAGGTGAGTGTACTGTTTTCTTGCTAAATTATTTTTGTATATATATGATGAAATGTTGGTTTACTTAAACCGTACGATTTTATAAATTATATGGATCATGCAGGAGGTGGGTGAGTTGATAAACTGGATTTCCGGAAGGTTTCAGTGGTTTTCGAAATGAAGTTGAAAATGACTTTTTGTTGGATTTGGTGAAATCAGACGGTGTTTTTAAAAGAGAATAGAAAACATCTATTTCCTAGAAATGTCTGGTTTTCTAAAAATAAAAGGTGAAAAAGTGGTTTTAATAAAATCAGACGTTTTCTTTAAAAGAAAGTGTGATATATGATTTCTGGATTTAAAAGTTGGTTTTGAGAAAAAGTGATAGACGTGGTAATTTGACGATGTTGAGTAGATGATATTTATTGAGTTGTGATTCGATGATGCTGTATTTGATTTGACGATGCCATAGTAATTATCTATTTTGGTAGAGTGATGTTATCTGCATCGGCGGAGTGATGTTATCCGCTTCGGCGGAGTGATGTTTATCTGCTTCGGCATAGTGATGTTAGACGTTTATACTGCGCAGTGATTATCTGCTTCGGCGGAGTGATGGGTGTTCGTCGGAAGGCATATCTTACGGATGGTACGGTACCGTTGCAAACTCCCGATCGTGAGGTTAAAACGATCACTAGGGCTGGCCAGTGTGTGTGTTTGAGATGTGGTGTTTTACTTATATTGGGTAATTTATTATCTACCCTGGTGATTGATATGATTTTATATTAGATGGATTTGGATGAAACTTATACTTATGGGTTTATTTCCACTGCTTATTTTATGGAGGATTTTATTAGTTAAGCGTTGTTTACATACGTACGCTTGATCCATTTAGATGTTGTAGAATGATTTATTATTACAAAATATTTTTACTAAAAAGGCAGTACACTCGCAGGTAAAACAACTAGGAGTCGGTCGGTCCCCTACTGGCGCTAGATAGAGTTGTGCGGGTCATGCGATAGAGTCATTTGAGAGGGATTTTGAGGCGAGGTGTCAGAGATGAATCTAAGTGAGATTCATGAGATTCGAATTTTGGTTATTCCTATAGTTCGAACAGTGTGTCCCTATCAATGAGAATTATGTATATGTTGTATATATTACTTGTTTGTATATTTTAATAATTGTGGTTGTCTAGTCAGTTAGGCGGTGTCATGTCAACGTCACGCCGGCCCCACATGAAAGGTGTCCGGGGTGGGGCGTGATAATGTGTTTGAGGCGATGGGGATTGTCGACAACAGTCGAGTTCCCCTTGCCACTTTCTAGTTGAGAGAAGAGGCGGAGCACTGGTGGGAGAAAATAAAAAGGTTGATTTCCAGTGCTGGCGAGAGAATTTCTTGGGATCGTTTTGTTGCTGTATTTAATGAAAAGTATTTTCCCGAGTCGTATCAATATCAGATGGAAGAGGAATTCATAACGTTGAAGTAGGGAAAAATAACGGTGCAACAATATGAAGTACGATTTGATGCTTTGTCTTGTTTTGCCTCGAATTTGGTTAAAACTAAAGAGGCAAAGTGCCGACGTTTTCAAAAGGGGCTTAATCTAGAAATTCGTTCCAGTTTGACGAGCTGACAGATCAAGAATTATGCTGAGCTAGTGAATATGACAAAGTTAGTGGAGCAAGATGTTCAGGAAGCTATAGAGAGTCGTGAACAGTCTAAGAAGGGTCGATTCGAGTCACCCTGTAGATTTTCGGGCGGTACTTCGCATGGGGCTGTATCTCGACCGCCTTTTGCTCAGGCCTCATCTTTTGGCCATTTCGTCAGGAGTCATAGTCCTCGGCATTCATATACTGGGCGACAACAGAATACATCGGCATCTAGTATGGGTCCGCAAAGATATGGTAGAAGTCAGCCAGTTAGTCAAACTAGGGGAAGCAGATGTTATCAGTGTGGAACGCCGGGTCATTTCACTAGAGACTGTCCAATGAGAGAATTGACGTACTTTCATTGTTATGAGCCAGGCCACATATCTACGCGTTGTCCGAAGCTTACTTCTACATCCGTACCTCCTGGGAGTAGTATGGGTAGTGCGGGTCCTAGCGCTACTCAAGGTCGTGGTAGAGGATCGGCTGGTAGACCTCCAACGCGAGGCCGTGTTTTTGCCACAGGTATAATGTCATTATATGCTCGTGATGCTCGTGTACTTATGGATCCTGGTTCTACACATTTATTTATTTCGGCAACATTCATGATGCATGTAGGCCAGTCCCCCATCTCTTTATCATATCGCATTGTTATTTCTACTCCGGTGGGTGAGTCAGTTTAGATAGATAGTGTGTTCAAAGATTGTCCGCTTCAGGTCAGTAATAGGGAGTTGTTGGCAGATTTATTACCCCTGAATATTCACGATTTTGACGTGATACTGGGTATGGATTTGCTATCCGAATATCATGCCACCGTGGATTGTTTTAAGAAAGAAGTGATATTTCGAATCTCAGGTGAGCCAGAGCTTGTTTTTGTAGGAGACAGAATTATTACACCTGTTAGTCTAATTTCAGCCCTCAAAGCCAAAAAATTATTACAGAAGGGGTGTTAAGGATACCTTGCGCATGTGATTGACATTAATCAGAGAGAAGTTGTAATGGCAAATATTCCTATGGTAAGAGATTTTCCCAATGTGTTTCCGGATGAATTGCCAAAGTTGCCAATAGATAGGGAAATGGAATTTACGATCGAGTTACTGCCAGGGACTGCTCTTATATCAATTCCACCTTATCGTATGGCGCCTAACGAGTTGAATGAATTGAAGATGCAGTTGCAAGATTTATTAGATCGTGGGTTTATTAGGCCCAGTGTTTCCCCATGGGGTGCCCCAGTGCTGTTTGTGAAAAAGAAGGATGGCACGATGAGAATGTATATCGATTATCGGCAGTTGAATTGGGTGACGGTTCGAAATAAATATCCGTTACCTAGGATTGATGATCTGTTTGATCAATTACAGGAAGCTAAAGTGTTCTCCAAGATAGATCTTCGGTCGGGGTATCACCAATTGAAAGTCAGAGACAATGACATAGCGAAAACAGCGTTATGTACTAGATATGGACACTATGAATTTTTTGTTATGCCCTTTGGGTTGACGAATGCCCTTGCTATTTTTATGGATCTGATGAATCGAATCTTTCAACTCTATTTGGATCAATTTATTATCGTATTCATAGACGATATATTGATCTATCCTCCAAGTAGAGAAGAGCATACATGGCATCTTCGGATCGTGTTACAGACGTTACGGGAGGAGATATTATATGCAAAATTCTATAAATGCGAATTTTGGTTAGATCATGGATATTTTGGGGGCACGTTATTTCGGGAGACGGTATTCAAGTAGATCCAAAGAAAGTTGAAGCTGTTGTTCAATGGGAAAGGCTGAGGAATGTGACGGAAGTGCGAAGCGTTTTAGGTTTGGCAGGTTATTATCAACGGTTTGTTCAGGGCTTTTCTGTGATAGCTGCCCCGTTGAATCATTTGACTGGCAAAGAATCCAAGTTCGAATGGACCGATAAATACGAACAAAGTTTTCAAGAGTTGAAAACTAGATTGATATCGACACCAATTTTATCCCTCCCAACAGAAGGAGGTGGCTTCGTGATATATAACGATGCATCGCACCAAGGTTTAGGATGTGTTTTGATGCAACATGGTCATGTAATCGCATACGCATCTCGGCAACTGAAGAATCATGAGCGTAATTACCCTACGCATGATTTGGAGCTGGTAGCGATTATATTTGCCCTGAAGATTTGGAGGCATTATTTGTATGGTGAAACCTATGAAATATTTACCGATCATCAGAGTTTAAAATATTTGTTTACCTAAAGCAGTTAAATTTGAGGCAAAGGCATTGGATAGAGTTGATTAAAGATTATGATTGCACTATCCACTATCATCCAGGCAAGGCTAATATTGTAGCAGATTCTTTAAGTTGAAAATCGGTTGGTTCAATCACGCACATTAGAGTAGTTCATACTAATCTATATGCTGAGTTGAGATCGATGCGGGTTTAGTTAGCGATTGGTCAGATGGCAGCGTTGCTTGCGACGTTGACGTTGAGGCCAATGTTGATAGATCACATTATTGGAGCCCAGAAGTCGGATGATCAATTAGGGAGGATTCAAAATGAAGTGAAAATGGGTTCAAAACTGATTATCAGATTAGGGATAGTGATGAGGCATTGATGTTTAGCAATAGGCTGTGTGTGCCTAATGATATCAATTTGAAGAATGATATTTTGGAAGAGGCGCATAGCTCCGCATATGCAATGCATCCAAGCAGTACTAAAATGTATCGAGACCTGCATGAGCATTATTGGTGGATTGGAATGAAGCGGGAAATCGCAGAATTTGTTACTAGATGTTTGATTTGCCAACAAGTAAAGATTGAGCATCAGCATCCAAGTGGGTTGCTGCAACCTCTACCTATTCCAGAGTGAAAATAGGAGCATATTACGATGGATTTTATTTCGGGATTACCCCATACTCAAAAAGGTCATAATTCCATTTGGGTGATCATCGACAAACTTACCAAGTCCGCTCATTTTCTGACTATAAAGACGACATCTTCACTTGAGAAGTATGCTCAATTGTATATCGATGAGATTGTGAGGTTGCACGGCGCCCCGGTTTCTATAGTGTTGGATAGAGATCCAAGATTTACTTCATGTATTCTTGCGTATCTCTCCATGGAAAAGCATAATGCGGTTCGGAAAAAAGGAGAAGTTGAGTCCAAGATATATCGAACCATATGAAATTTTAGAACGGGTTAGCGCTACAACGTATAGACTTGCATTACCGCTAGAGTTGTCTCGACTTTACAACGTTTTTCATGTATCGATACTCCGAAAATATGTGCCAGACCCTTCTCATGTGTTGACTTCACAGCCAATTGAATTAAAAGAAGATTTGACTTACGTTGAAGAACCAGTTCAAATTTTAAGCCACAAAGATCAAGTGTTGCGAACGAAAATGATTCCGTTAGTCAAAATTTTATGGTGCAGTCATGCAGTGGAAGAGGCGACATGGGAGCGCGAAGATGAGATGCGGAACAAATACACACATTTGTTCGAATAGGTATGAAAATTTTGGGACGAAATTTCTTTTAGGATGGAAGAGTTGTAAGACCCCGATTCATGCTTGTACGTCATTATTAATTTCATTTAGAGTAATTGAGAAAATTAGGGTGAAATTGGGTAAATTTAAAAATTCAAATTAAAAGTTTAAGGGCCCAATTGTAAATTTTCGATTTTTTTTTTTTTAAAAAAAGAAAATACTAAAAAGACTAAAGAGAGAAAGTTAGGAATTAAGGGGGAGGAATGAGTAAATTAACTAAATATATATATATATATATATATATATATATATCTTTATGCGTGTGCGTGTGTGCCCTACGAGCTGTGATCAGACGGAAGAAGACGAGGAAGAGGGGCAACGTGGCGTTGTGTACTCCACAAATTCATCTATATATATATAGGCATGTTTGGGTAATCGAGGATCGAAAATGTTCTAGAGAAAAAAAAATCAAAAAAAAAAGAGAAAAAGAGGATCGGAGAAGGACGGGGTTGTCGGACTTCGTGATCGTCGGTGGTGGTAAGTTTTTCGGTGGGGTTGTCAGTGTGTGTTCTGTTTTATTTTATGATTGTGGGTGTGTGTTGATTGTCGTCGTCAATTCCAGGGGCTGCCGGAGTTCCGTGATCGACGTTTCTCCGGCGAGTAGTGCGTGTGTCCCATTGATGCATGTGTGTGTTGTGGTTGCTGCTACTATGTTTGTTCTACTTTGAAACAATCGTGTGAGAGTGCTCAGTCTGGTCCTTGCGAGTATGGGTCTTCGGTTGTTCACTCGACGGTTGTGGGGGTGAAATTGTCGACCGAGACATAGTTGTCGTTCGTCGTCATCGATCTGGTGAGTAATTGTGTGTAAATTCTTTGATTATCTTGGTAGGTGTGTACATGCATGTGTGTTGCGGGTTTGGGTCGGTAAAAATCCCAGGCGGTGTGTGGGTGTTGTCAACAGTGTGTGTGTATGTTGCAGAGGGTGTATGTGTGAGTGTGTGATCGGTGGTCTCGTGGGTAGACGTGTTCGGTTGTAGGGTGTCCGGTGGTGGTTGTTGATTTGTGGTGTGGGTGGTGTAGGCTCGATGGTGAAAATCAGCGTGGTGTGGAAGGCCATCGGTAGTCGGCAATAGTAGAGAGAGAGAGAGGAAGGTCGGCCGTCGGGTTTAGAGCAAAATTGAGAACCGAAAAAGAAAAGAAGAAGAAAAAAAATTGCACAAATAACCCCAACGAAATTCAAACCAATCTCGTGGCAACGGGATAATATTTTCATTAAATATTATTATTAATTAAATTAAAATTCTAGCATAAATTTTTTGTAATCGTAATAATATCTCCATAACCGTCAATTTTAAATAAATCGTGTACAATAATGTGTAACAGAACGAAATTAATCGAATATAAATTTTCATAAATAAAATGTAGAAAATTTGGGAAATGTAGGGCTTGCATTGCACAATTAGGTTATTTTTTCTCTATAATATTAATTTAGGCCCTGTCACAAATAGGTTCGCAATTACCGGAGGATCGGTAGCGTAAAGTCGGTGAAGCTTTTGAGAGAAGATTATCAAGTGAGTGTATTGTCTTCTTGCCAAACTATTTTCATATACATATATGTGTGTGAAATGGATTTTACTTGTTTTGGATGATTTAAAACCACGTGGATCAAGCAGGTTTTGGGTGAGTTAGTAAAGTGGATTTTCGTTGAATTGTACTGGTTTTAAAAGAACGTTGAAAAATGATTAGTTAGATTTTGGTGATTTGGAAATGTGGATTTTTCTTCGTTGATTATTTATCGAGTTGTAGTTGGTGATAATGTTATTGATATTATGTCTTGTCGATGGGCGGTTCGGCAGACGATTATTGATATTATATCTTGCCGATGGGTGGTCCGACAGATGATTATTGATATTATATCTAGCCGATGGGCGGTCCAGCATATGGATATTGATATTTTGACATGTCCGATGGGTGGTCTGGGCATATGGTCATTTGTTCTGCTAGGAAGGCATATCCTACGGATGGTACGGTACCGTTGCAACTCCCGATCGTGAGGTTAAAACGATCACTATGGCTAGCCAGTGTGTGTTGTGTTTGAGATGTGTGTTTAAGATATGGTGTTTTACTTATATTTGGTGATTTATTATATATGGTGATTGGCTTTATTTTATACTGGATGAGTTTGAATGGAATTTATATATATAACTTTATTTTCACTATTTATATTATGGGGAGATACTTGTATTATGATGATTTTTATTGGCCATGTGAGGGTTGTTTATACGCGTTATGCTTGATCCATTTAAAATATTTTATTGTGTAAAATGCATTATTATTCTAAAATGTTTTTACTAAGAAGACAGTACACTCGTAGGTACTGTAGATAGGCGTTTGTCCCCTATTGGAAATATGTCGGATTCGGAGGTGTGTTAAGAAAGGAGTTTCTTGGATGTATTACTTGAGGCGAATCAAATAAGGGGTTTTGGGTTTTGTATCTTAGACGTTATTTAGAATTTTGTAGGGACAAGAGTGTCCCTAGGTAAAGAATATATATATTTAGTTGGTTTTCATGATTATATATTGATGTGTGTATATTGTCGTCTATAGTGATTGTCATTCAGGTGAGGTAGTGTCAACGTCACGCCAGCCCCACAGTGACGGGTGTCCGGGGTGGGGTGTGACAATTCTTTCCACGCTGACACGTGCTTTCTTGAAGGCCCCGTGTATGGAGTTGGGTATTGACACTTGCACCCCTAAAGTTTGACCATTATTTCAATCTGATTCCTATAGTTTTAATTTGACCACATGCATAAATTCCGCACTTTTCTCCCATTTTTTTGACGGAAGGGTCACTTAAAAAAATGTGTACAAATACGAAGGTCATTTTGATAAAAAAAAAAAAAATTGAAGAACCAAACAGAAAAATGCGTGCAAATACAAAGACCAAAATTGTAATTTGCCAAAAAAATAATTATGATAATTGGGAGTCCATATTATCATTTTTATATCTTTTAGGATCTATATATTAAATATTCTTGATGATCTTTGTCGAGAATGATTTTTTTTTTGTTTTGTTTTTTCTGTTGTAGCTTTGTTTGTTTTTCTTATTTTCTTTGGTCCACCCCCAAAAAAGGGAAAATTATTGGCTAGACCCACCATTAACAGTAATGTACCAATAAAACTCACCTATTTTTTCTTGCACCCAAAACTCCCATGCCCACGATTTCTTGCACCAATTAGTCTCTTTTTAAAAAATGATCAACAACGAGATTACCGAAATTTCCCTCCTGTGATTTCATGCGAGCATTACCTCGCCACCGTCACCAACGTCTTCACAACCCAGATTCGTCGCTATCACTATCGAGATCCGACGCACTCCTTCCATTGCCGTCCAAATCCAACGCCTTTTCCACCGTCGCCATCCAAATCCGGCTTCTCCACCACCTTCGGAGCTCAGATCCGAACATTTCAATGGATGTCGTTACTTTATTTCTGCACTGTTTTCAATGTGGTGAACCATTTCTTTGTTTAGAGAGAGAAAGAAATGGTAAAGTGGGTATTAAAGGTTTTGGAGTTCATTTTTAACTATTTACACATTGCACCCTGCAATTTACAGTTTGTTTACTTAGATGCAGATAGGAGAGAGAATTTGTAGTGAAAAAAACGTGAGTCTGTATTAATGTTACATGTAACATCCCCTTTAAATATAGTGAGAGATATGTGGGTCTGTATTAGTGAGAGAAATTGAAAATCGCATTAATATTACATATAACATCTACATAAAAATATGTTTTGTATATAATATCAATTGAAAATAATTATTAACATAGATGTTACATATAACATATATTGAAAATATATTTTAAAATAATTATTGATTATAGATTTTACATGTAACATCTATTGATTTTTTTATTTTTTTTTTATAATTTTACAATATTAGACAGTGTTATATTCAATACTGATGAGGGTATTTTTGGGGACCTCTGAGTCAGCACATGGAACCCAGCCACGTGTCAACCCTCGCAATGACAGAGACGTATTCCAGAATCCACAACTCCACGCTGGAGCGTACACCAATTACGGTTTTTCCCTGAAATCTCATTTGCACCTAGAGAGGAGCGAGGAGCCCTGCAGGAACGTGCCGCTCTGAGCTCTGCGCCGTGCCCTCGACGATCAGTTTCAGGGACTCAGTCGTTTACCTCGACCAGCTCCCATTTTCACCTTGTTTCTTCTCCAAGACTCCACAGATCTCCGCTCTCCTCCACCAGCTCACCGCCGCAGGTCTGATAAAGGCCCGCAGGCTTCGCTAAATGGGCCCAAAAGCCCAAGCCCAATGATTATCTCCTAAACGTTCCGGATTATCGGCTAAACACAGGATTTCGACTAGTTAATCGTGTTTAGGCCCAACTAATTATCTCCAACGCCTATATATATCAAAGGCTATGTAAGCCTGAGGTACGCTTGAATGACTTACATTACACGCGAGTTCATTTGTTTGCTTATTATATTCTGTACATTTTCTCTCTGAGCACTGATTACCACACAAGAGGGGCTTTACCAGGACAAACCCTGGTCTGAGCCTTCTGCAGGTACACTCCCTGAGGAGCAGGACTCTGGACATAGCAGGTCAGTCCTCCCAAGACCCAGCACAGCTCACGCAAGGATTTTTCAACCGACGACTCCACCTCAGTAAGAGAATCTACCTGTCATCCGACTGGACCATACTCGAGGTGTGTACCAGTTTTATGCACCAATAGTTTGGCGCCGTCTATGGAAACCGAGCAAAAAGACTTCCCCTGATCATTGCTATCTGCTCAGCTGAGCTTGAGTGATCACAAAGGTTCAGTTAGATAGACACAAAACAGAAGAACGAGAAGACATGTCGAACAATCCAAGAACATACCCTCTAACTCCTTCCAACGAGGATAACTGCCCCCTATGGTCAGGCAATACCATCAACTCTGCCACCTGGGGCTGCGGGACAGACCTCAGAAGTTGTGGATGCATCTCGGGTTGATCTTCTTGAATGCCAAATACAAGAGTTCAAGTTGTATGTACAGTTCTTCCTCACGTGCCTACTGCTGACCCCCGTCCAGGGGGAACCATCTTTCTAGACTACAGGGCCCGAGGAGTGACCCCAAGATCACGATGCTCATGTGGAATCTTCAAATGGGCTTGTGCCCGAGGGCCGCTCTCCATCTTGCCGTACTGGGGCTACCGGCCTGGAGATGCCCCCCCGACCACGTCAAGATCCCATTATCCACGAAGACATGGTTTCAGGGACTAACCAGGGCTACCATTGGACTCAACTTCCCAGCTACGCAGTAAGATCCGACCTGAGGGCCCGTCGTGGGCGGGGTAAGACGCCTACCCGCCACCCTCGCACCACCACAACGTCCGAGCAATAGCCAACTGTGAGCATGCAACTCAAGACGAAGACAAACAGTCCTCTATCCTACCAGAGATAGAGACGAGCGCCTTCCAGCCTGTCTCCAACAAGGGTATTCCGACAGCCTGAGTCGCAGATGATTTTCCAAATTCGTGTCCTGACTCCAACGTTGCGAATGGTTCTCCATGGTTGCATTCCAACCCCCTGAGTCGTATCTTGGCTCTCGACGTTGCTAATGATTCTCCACGACTGCATTCCGACCCCCTGAGTCGCATCCTATCTCTCGGCGTCACGAGTGATTCTCCACTGTTACATTCTGACCTCTTGAGTCGTATCTCGGCTCTCGGCGTCGCGAGTAATTCTCTACGGTTGTATTCTGGCCCCCTAAGTGGCGGATAATTCTTCACCCAACATCCCGACTCTCGGCGTCACGAGTAACTTTCCAAAGCCTCATCTCGGCGCTCAGTGTTGAGGGTGACAAGTAGACCCTTTCCAGAAGTCAATAGTCCGTACTCGGGGATAAACTGAGGTCATCCACCAAGGGCGGGGCATTGATTGGGTCTGAGGGCCTGCAGCTAAGTACTTCTCCCTACTAGTCGACTATTAATCCGACGTTCTAAAAGGGAAGGTGCTCCTACATGGACTAAATGGAGATAACCTAAAAGGGTTCTTGAATGAGCCTGACTATGGAGAACTCCCCGATGACCGGCCATAGGGGTCCAACCACCGTGTTGCGCTCCTGTGGATCGAAAAGATCAGCTACCCTGGGAAACCTTACTCCTAAGTTCACGACACGATTTTCTTGCAATCAGCTCGTGTCCCGAACTGGGGGGCTAGTGGACTATGGTCCTGGACAGAGACGAGAAGTTCTTGAAGTTTTTGTAAACTTTTCAAAATTTTACAACTCTAAAAACTATGCTACGCAAAAAATGACTTAGCGAAAACGTTAAGAGAAAGGAGTAGACTCCGCTTAAAAGCTTACACGCTCCCGCACAGAAAAATAGGAATAAGCGAAAAAGACTCTACAAAATCCTAAGTCCTGAAAAGGCGATGGTCCGAGCTTAGTCCTTTCTACTCTCGTTGTGAGAGGCGTTCGTGCGAAGGGAAGTGGATTTAATCTCACCCTCCTCGGGGCCCTCGTCAGCACTGTCCCCCTCGGCGTCCTTGTGTGTGGCACTATCTTGAGGTTCAGCCTTAGTGCTTCGTAACCGGAACTATCAGGTGTGACGAACACCGCCCTGCCGTGTCACTCCTAGCCGATAAGGTCCTGTAACGACCTTCTCCAAGAACGTCGTCCAGGAGTGTCATCCAGAAATTTTACCACATCTCTTCGGCCCGGCGTCGTCTAATCCGGCTCCCTCTGTCCTACCATGCCACCTCAGGACGGCTGGGCGCAGATGAGAGTCTATCCCAAATTCTCCCCTCAAAAGAATCTATGAGTTTAAAAAAAATGAAATAAATAAATAAATATATAATAAGGGGGAGGGGCGTTGCCCCCTTCCCTCTCATACTAGCACCACGCTGGCCTTGGGCCAGCATGAAGGGGGGAGGGGGCTGCCCCCTCCCCCCTCCTTTTGTTTCATTTTAATTTAGAGGGCAATTTTGCCCCCTTAAATTTTAAGTGGGGGGCACAACCCCTCGCCTTCCTGCCCTTTCGCAACACGCATTCTCTTGGGGCTTGCATTAATTTTTTCCATAGTAAAGGCCAGTCTGTGCTCAGGACCTGTTCACGATGAATATGTGTCGCCCTGAAAATCGAAAAAATTCGGGACCGCCCTACAGTGCTACTTGACCCCGGACGCCCGCGGTATGGGAGCGTATTTCAATTTAGCTCCTCTAAAAAAGTTCAACTCTTGAAAAATCGTCGCCGTGAAACTGAAAAAATTCGGGGTCGCTTTACCGTGCTACCTGACCTCGGACCTCAGCCGTAGGGGAGCTTATTTCAAATTAGCTCCTCTAAAAAACTCGAACTCCTAAAAAATTATCATCCTGAAAATCGAAGAAATTCGGGACCGCCCTACCGTGCTACTTGACCCCGAACCCCAACCGTATGGAGACCTATTTTGAATAAGCTCCTCAAGAAAAAACTAACTCTTGAAAAAGTGTCAATCAGAGGTGTTTCTCATGCTTCGAAGTCTCTAGGATACCCTTTTCAGCCAGGAATTGATATCCCTGACCGTTTCACTTCCCTCTTCACACAGGGCTAGGGGGGCAACTGATGAGGGTATTTTTGGGCACCTCTGAGTCAACACATGGGACTCAGCCACGTTTCAACCCTCGCAATGACAGGGACATATTCCAGAATCCACAACTCCACGCTGAAGCGTACACCGACTACGGCTTCTCCCTGAAATGTCATTTGTACCCAGGGAAAAGCGAGGAGCCCTGTAAGGACGTGCCGCTCTGAGCTCTGCGCCGTGCCCTCGACGATCAGTTTCAGGGACTCAGTCATTCACTTCGACCGGCTCCCATTTTTACCTTGTTTCTTCTCCAGGACTCCACGGATCTCCGCTCTCCTCCACCAGCTCACCGCCGCAGGTCTGACAAAGGCCCGCGGGCTTCACTAAATGGGCCCAAAAGCCCAAGCCCAACGATTATCTCCTAAACGCTCTGGATTATCGGCTAAACACAAGATTTCGACTAGTTAATCGTATTTAGGCCCGACTAATCATCTCCAACGCCTATATATATCAGGGGTTATGTAAGCGCGAGGTACGCTTGAATGACTTACATTACACGCGAACTCATTTGTTTGCTTACTATATTCTGTACATTTTCTCTCTTAGCACTGATTACCACGCCAGAGGGGCTTTATCGGGACAAACCCCGGTCTGAGCCTTCTGCAGATACACTCCCTAAGGAGCAAGACTCTGGACATAGCAAGTCAGTCCTCCCAGGACCCAATACAGCTCACGCAAGGACTTTTCAACCGACGACTCCATTTCAACAAGATGACCCATCTGTCATCCGACTGGACCATACTCGAGGTGTGTACCAATTTTATGCACCAACAAATACACACATTGAAAGAGGCGGTACAAGGAGAATAATCAAATGTATCGTAATATTGGATAAAAAAGTACAACAGACTGTTCCTTGGGATATTGCATTTGGATGTTACATGTAACATTTACGCATAATATGATTTATACGTCCAAAAAATATAATTAGTATATCGTAAAAAAGATGACATTTTACTGATTAATACACTGTAAAAATATTAATTTTATAATATCAGGAATTACGAAAAAATCCGTGTGTTTTGATGTTAACATTGAAAGTTACATATGAAGAGTATTTTAGTTAGAAAAATGCAAAAAGAACTGCTGGTTCATGAAAAAAATAATGGGTTGAATCGGTAGTTTCTACCGCCTTTTAGGACTTCCCGGTCAGCGCCTAAAAAAATAATAGAAAGAGTTCATTTTTCTTTTTGAATTCTTCAGTGTACAAAAAACCAAGGAAACCTCAAACGACGTCGTAGTTAGTGTAAACGCAAGGAATATAAAAATCAAAGAAAAAAAAAAAATGAAAAAAGTGGGGACAAAGAAGATATGAGCATCCGAAAGGAGGGTTCCATTTCGGACCGGAGACCTCTCTTTTAGGCCGCCCCCGCCGCCCCCCCGATTTATGGCCATAAGGCCCGTCAAATTCAACGCCGTCACTCGCTGCAGGCTCCTCTCCTCCCTTTCCCGCTCATCATTTTCTCTCTCCTCCGCCCTCTCTCTTTCCTCACCGTCCTCTCCCCTCCGGCGCATCGCTTCCCGGGCCTCACTTTCATTCCGGCAGCCGCAAAGGCAGCAAGGGCCACCGCCTCCACCACTGTCAACTCACCTGCCGGGCCATCCACGTCCGTCGCTTTCTCTAGCGGAAACCATGTCGCAGAAGATTGGGAAATCGACCCGGACCCCAGGCGCGCCCTCCAAGGCTAGGGTTTATGCCGACGTCAATGTGATCCGCCCCAAGGAGTACTGGGATTACGAGTCCGTCACCGTTCAATGGGGGTAATTCATGTAACTGCTTAATTATTGTTTTCTTTACCGTACGTGTTCTATATCTATCTGCATATAGTAGTAAAAATGTTTTTGATTTCGCTTTTTTCCATTTTCTCAGATTGATTATTGCGATTGGTTATGTAGGGATCAGGATGATTATGAGGTGGTGAGGAAGGTCGGTAGGGGAAAATACAGTGAGGTCTTCGAGGGATTTCACTGCCCCAATAATGAGAAATGCATCATAAAGATACTTAAACCCGTGAAGAAGAAGAAGGTGAGACTTGAGTTTCATTCTCTTGCATCTTCTGTAAATTTTTTGCTTCTTGATTCTTGTCATTCCTTCAACGATGTTTCTCTCTGTGGTTTGGTTTTCCAATGCAGATAAAGAGGGAGATCAAGATACTTCAGAACCTTTGCGGCGGGCCTAATATTGTGAAATTACTCGACATTGTCAGAGATCAACAATCGAAAACACCAAGTCTAATTTTTGAATATGTGAATAACACAGATTTTAAAGTTCTTTATCCAACACTTTCGGATTTTGATATTCGATATTACATCTATGAGCTCTTAAAGGTTAGTTACTTGATATATATATATATATGTTGACAGTGTTAGTCAAGTAGTTATTACAATGTGAGTATTGACTTTGATGGATTGCTAGAGATTTAAACGTGTGTCTTGCTGTGGTGTAGGCATTGGATTACTGTCACTCTCAAGGCATTATGCATCGTGATGTGAAGCCTCATAATGTGATGATTGATCATGAGCAGCGTAAGCTTCGCCTTATAGATTGGGGTCTTGCAGAGTTCTATCATCCTGGGAAAGAATATAATGTCCGTGTCGCTTCGAGGTTTGTTTACTTTTTAGTTAATTCATTATGATTTCAAGCTTTAATAATATGTGCTAGATGTTATTTTCTGCAAAGGGTATCATAATCTTGGCAATTTTGGCACCTCATTGTTGTCTAAATTATGTTATTTATAAACACCCGTCTTTCATGTGTATGATTTCCTGCATGGTGTTGTAAAGAATACATTTTTCTGTAAGCGGTGAGAAAATATCCATGGTGTTGGAGTCTTTGATGTTCCAATTTTTGCTATGTACGCCCTATTGTTTTGTTTTTGTCTTTAATTGTTCTAAATAGATTCCGGTCATTTTTTGTTGGAGGAGCCTCAATAAGTGCACAACACGTTAGGGCAAATTAGAAATTTAAAAATTCCCCCCCCCCCCCCCCCCCCCCCAATTTTTGCAAGTGTAAATAACAGTCTTAGAAGGGTCTTGTGTAATTATAGAGAAAAAGGGAAATCAAAACCAAAAGTCTTTGTTCATTTCTCCCTTTTCTGTACAAACAAAGTTTTCCGGCAACACCCAAATGAAGAAAGAGCAATGTCTTCCATAACTCTGTTTAGTTTCGTCTTCTCCCTCAACATCATCGGCTATCGATTCATTTTAAACCCTTGTGAGTGACCTAACTCTAACCATAAACTCACCAGGACCTTCCTGTTCAAAATCAAATCTCGACCACAAAACCAACAATCATGTGTTGATCGATCTCAATTACCCATCATGGACGAAGAAAGATCTTCACAAGTTGAAAACGGCCCCAGCCATTGCTTCAATCAATGATATTGAGTCTGAATTTCTGTTTGAGAAAAGAATTTATTAGCCATCCACTTAAGTCGATTTATTCTGAAAATTTGTTCTCTACTTCACCAAAGTCACAGCCGCAGCCAGGACAAGCAAATTTGTGGCAGTCATCGGTGACTCAGAGGAGGGTGGGGTGCATTTCAGCAATTCAATGGGCAGGGTGGGCTTCGGCGATTCAAGGGGCGTGTGGGCAGAGCGAATTGGGTCCGGTCGGCTCTGGCTGGGTTGGGTGGCAAAGGGGGATTAGGGTCTATTCATTGGTCGCATGATGGAGGGAACTATTTCTCAATAATTACAGAATACTCCGTTTCAAGATCATGTTATTTACACTTGCAAGCATTTCAGTGGTATTTTCTTTTTCTAATTTACCCTCGCTACTTGTGCACTTCTGTGATTTGGACCAATTAAAGACAAAAATGAAACAAGATCATGTTATTTACACTTGCAAGGATTCGAGGGGTAATTTAATTTTTCCCCCTAATATGCCCTCACGTGTTGTGCACTTCTGTGATTTGGACCAATTAAAGACAAAAATGAAATAATAGGGGGTACATTGAGACTGCACCTAAACTTGAAGGGTGCAAAGTGAGATTTAGCTTTTCTATCTGGCTTCTTCCCTTTCCACTTGGTTTAAGATTATAGTGGCTTTAAGTCGAAGATTTTCCATTCGTTGTGCTGCTTGAATGTATCATTTCATATATTACATTGTGCTGCTGATGAATGAATCGAGTATAATCGAACTTACTTTAGTAGAAGATTCAGATAAATCACATTTCTTGATTCATTTCGAATACGTGTATTTCACTTGTAGAGATACTCTATTTTACCTTTATGAAATTTTATCTTCTCACGCACTAATGTCTCCCTATCTTGGCGCTGCTTGCAGATATTTTAAAGGCCCCGAACTTCTTGTTGATTTGCAAGATTATGATTACTCTTTGGACTTGTGGAGCCTTGGCTGTATGTTTGCTGGAATGGTGTGTATTGTCATTCGCTATTTATATTTTATAGTTAACGATGACACAACGCATTTCATTTGGCCTTCTACCGATGACACCCCCTGCAGTTTGAATAATGGGTCATTCTGTATGTACACCCCTCTTTGCTTGCTATGCACCCCTTAAAAAATGATATTATTCAATAATTATTTTACCCTTTAAATTATTTACACATATATCCCTGCATTTTTTTGATTTTTTTTTATTTATACATTTGCCTCCCTTTTCCTTCTTCCTCCATTCTTTTTCTTCTCCGATGAGCTGACACTGCCAGCTGCTGGCTCCGGATTTTCTTTTTCTCTTATTCTCTCTCCTCTCTTTTAGTTTTCCTCTCTCACTAACCCCACCCTAAACCCTACAACCCCCCTGTCATGCCCTTCCCCCTCCCCCTCCCCCCCACGGTCAACGCCCCTCGCCCCGGCCTTTGCTCATCTTCTTTTCTTCTTTCACTGTATTTGTCTCTCTCATCTCCCTCCCTCTCTCTCTCTCTCTATATATATATATATACGGAGAGAGAGGGGGAAGATGAGAGAGAGAAAGATGAGAGTGGGAGATAGAGGGAGAAGAAGAATTAGAGTTTTTTTTGGTGGGGGTGGGTGGGGGGGTTGACCCGTGGGTGCAGGGGGGACCGCAGGGGCGAACGGCGAGGTACAAGGAGTTGGGGGGGATTAGTGAAATTTTTTAAAAGATAAAGGGGTATTTAAAAAATTTTAAAGTTATTTTAAAAAGGGTAAAATAGTAATTTCAAAATTATTATTATTTTTAAATAAAAAATAAGGGTGCATACTTAGAAAAGAAGTATGTACATATAGAATTACCTTGAATAATACGTAAGACACCTCTTATCATATTTTGATGACAAAAATGCCTTTGCAACATAATAATTTCTAATTTTTGTTCTTTATTTTCTAGTCTCATTATTTTATACTTTTTGCTTTTGTTTTGTATTTTTTATTGTGTATGTCGTATGGTGTTTATAGAAAATAAAATAAAAAATGAATATGCTAAGAAAATAAAAAAGAAAACAAAAACTTTAAATTTAAGTTTAAAAACAATAATGAACAATTACTTTTTTTTTTCTTTTCTTTTTCTTTTATTTGTTTTTCTTTTATTTTATTTTTTGTTTTTTTCCTAGGATTTTACTTCCGATTTTTGTTTTCTATAAAGACCACACAAAAATAAAAAAAAAGTAAAGAAATAAATGAAAAAAAATACAAAAAAAAAAACAATAATAGCAAAAGAAAAGAGATACGAAGTAGAAAATAAAAAGAAAAAAGAAACTGAAAATGTCCAATAGCAAGTGTATTTGTGTCGAAAATAGAAGGATGTCTCAGGCTTAGAAACACGGATACGGACACGAGGATATGACAAATTTTAAAAAAGGGAATATGGGTATGTGACACACCTAGTAACTATTATTCTTTCTATATATCTTTATTTATTATACAAGGGATTCTTTATGACTAAAGGCATTATATCAATTTTCAAATTTATGAGCGTAAAAATAAAAAATAATAAAAATTGACTAATATCGTATATATATAAAACTTAAAAGGTACAAAATATAATCTAACTTAACCACTGTGAAGTAGCGGTGTGAATTCTTTAGGCAGGAATTTCCCCCAAAAAACTTCTAATATTCAATCTCATCCATCCATTTCCCTTGAATGAATTCCAAACCTTCATGAATAGACATTTTTTAAAAATGTCCTAATTTATTAATAGATATTTAAGACAATAATAATCTTGAAAATGTGAAATACATCAAGTAAAATATTTACACAAATTATATAAAATAGATAATTTTCAAAACAAACATTATATAAAATAGAAAATACCAAACTAAGTTAAAAAAAATATATGAGAAAATTATTGCTTTCGATGTGTCTCATGATCCCTTGATACGCCTCCGATGTGTAGGGATACACCTCTGATACGTTTAAATATTTCTCTTTTATAAGACACGTGGAGAATACGTGTCTGGCATGTATCCGTAGAGAGTTGTGTCCGACACGGGTACGACTAACCTAAGGTCTCAAGTAACCGGATTGAAATAACAAGGGGTGTCTCATGTATTATTCAAACTATAGGGGGTCACCTTGGTATGAGACCGAATGAAATTGGGTGTTTCATGGTTAACTCTTAGTTTTTACTAGTTGCCATGTTTTTATATTTGGATGTGAAGTTCATGTCTTTTATGCTAATGGGTGGGCATCCTCTCCGCCAAGCTGCAGCCCAAAAATCACTCCAATCGGATGATTTTTTCTTAGAGGATGAATACTGTCGGGACTCGGGACCCGTCTAGAAAAGATATTTATATTGAAAAACGAGTATTTTAGGTAGATGGGTAAGATTTTTTGTAATGCTTATATATGAGTAGATTCTGAGTCTGCTTGCATATATCAGTGATAATTTCATCCATGGGCGGCAGATGGCGAGGAGGATAGATATATGATGCCACCATGCCTTGGTATGTCTGGTGTCTCCTCGATCTTGATTCTTACTTAAAAGGCTTGTGGTGTACAGATATTCCGTAAGGAGCCATTCTTTTACGGGCATGATAATTATGATCAACTGGTCAAAATTGCCAAGGTACGTTGAACAATTTTGTTGTAATTTTTTTCCTAAGAAAATCGGCAATAACACATTTTTTATACTATAGTCTGGATTACTTGGTGAGACTCTGTTCTTGATTTCTTACCTTGGATTTACTCTTTTCATGTTTCTATTCTGGATCTTAGCTTGCATTAACACGATCCCCCTTATTATCGTTATCTATCGGTTGTTTTTCTCTCTGTGTGTGTGTGTTGGGGGGGGTTCGTGTAATTTTTCAAAAGTTTTTTAGAGGGAAGGGAAAGAAAGTGGCTATTTATCAATGATGGTTTTGTCTTGTATTTTATAGGTTTTGGGGACGGATGAATTAAATGCATATCTAAACAAGTACCGGATAGAGTTAGACCATCATCTTGTGGCCCTCGTTGGGAGGTTCGTGATCCCTTAATCTAGTTGGTTTATTTATTTTTTATTACTTTTTTTAGTAACTTGAAATTGTTTTTTTTTTTTTTTTATTTATTTATTTATATATGACTAATGGCCTTTTACCCCCTTGTACTTTGATTTTGTTTCATTTTTTTCCCTTCTACTATAAAACCTTGCACTTTGCCCCCTTCTACGTATAATTATTCGGAAAGCTGACATTTTTTTGGTTTATTTTAAGGTATTAGATTAAAAATTTGGTGAAATTGAATATCCCATCGAAATTTTACATGAAACAGACAAAACTATCTTTTATTTTATTTTATTTTATTTTATTTTTAATAAGAAAAATGAAAGTAGAACGTGTCTTAATACTAAATTAAAAAGATGGAAAGAAGCCTTAGAGTCTAAAGGTTTGAAGGTTAGCAGAAGCAAGACGGAATACATACATTGCAATTTTAGTAATTCCCGGAGAGATGTTAGTCTGGTCAAAATTAGAGATGAGAAGGTTCAAAAGGTTGATTATTTTAGATATTTAGGTTCAATTATTCAAAGCAATGGTGAATCAAGGCGGATATTACGTATAAAGTTAAGGCAGGTTCGTTAAAGTGAGGAAGTACAATTGAGGTGATTTGTGATCATAGGATATCGTTGAAATTTAAAAGAAAATTCTACAAAATTGTTGTAAGACCGGAACTTCTGTATGGTTGATAATGTTGGATGGTAAGAATGAAGTATGTCCAGATAGTCGAGGTGACAAAAATGAGGATGTTGCGGTGGATGAGTAGGAAGACAAGAATGAATAAAATTAAGAATGAAACTATTGGAAAGAATTTAGGAATAGCATCCATCGGAGAGAAGATTAGAGAAAATCGTTTACGATAGTTAAGACATGTGCATAGAAGACCCATTGAAGTATCGGTGAGAAAATATGATTTAGTTTAAGTGCAAGGGGCTACTAGAGGGAAAGGTAAACCGAAGAAGCTTGGGATGAAACTATTACAATTGATTTGATGACATTAAACTTGACGGAGGGGATGACTCTCAATTGATCACTAGAGGGGATGACCCTCAATTGATAATTATGACATAAACGGATTCATGTAGCCGATAGTAGGATAAAGACTTAGTTGTTGTTTTTAATAAAAATAAATAAAAATAGAAAGAGAGGCGAAGAGAGCCCGAGAGAGAACATATTAGCTTTTACGTTCTATTACCATGAGTTTAAATTAAAAAATAAAAGGCGATTAAGTCATTTAATATATTTTTGATTAAGTCATTTTATATGTTTTTTTGAATAAAATGCGAGTTTCTCCTTTAAATGCGGCACTTTTGAAGTATAGGTTTTTAAATTAAAGGGATTAAAATGAAGCAAGACTAAAGTGTAATGGAATGGAGTAAAAGCAATTAGCCCTTCCTTTTATTAAGAATTTCTTCATGCCTTTTTTTTTTTTTTTTTTTTAAACTTTTTGTTATCTTGGTCTGTTTTATATAGGCATAGCAGGAAACCATGGACAAAGTTCATTAGTGCCGAGAATCAACATTTAGCCGTTCCTGAGGTAGAGCCAATATAATATTACGGGGTCTTCTTATGTAGTTCTGTATCATTTGATTTTTTATCTTGTTTTTAAAGTAATTTATTTTTTAGTCCGTCTCAATATTTTTGTTGAATTTAACTCTAATAGAAAATTCGAATTCAAACATATCTAGTTGATATCAGTTAGATGGATTTAATCTGTTGATATTAACCCATTAATTGAATGACTAGAAAGCTTGTTCGAAGGACACAAAAAGTAAGGATAACAGATTGTAAGTGAAGTATTTCTAGTCCTTTGGTAGTGCGGTAAATAATGTTAGTTGACTTCAACTATTATCTCAATTTTGATTCAACATTTAGTTAATATCAACTATATGGATTCAATCTAGTTGATATTTACCTATTTGAAGGACTAAAACGTAAAGACAATAAAAGGGGGATAAAAAATTATAAGTGAATTATTTCGAGGACAACATATTTAATTTCCTCAATTTATTTTTCTCTTACTAAACTTAAGATATGCATGTTTGCTTTGCAAGGCAATTGATTTTGTTGACAAGTTGTTGCGGTATGATCATCAAGAACGACCGACTTCAAAAGAAGCAATGGTAAAAATTATATAGTTCATGGGTTCTTTATGTATTTCTTCGAAATTTGAAAAAAATACATAAAATACCCCCTCGCCCGATATTCACTTTCCAGAGCCGCCCCTGAATTTTGTAGCCGAACTATAAATGACCCTCAATTTTTCTCTTTTATTTATAGGCCCATCCCTATTTCTACCCAGTAAGAAATGCAGAGAGCAGCAGGAATCGAACCCAGTAAAGATTTTAATGGCGGATAAACTGTAATTTGATCATTTGTTCATCATATCCGATCGATGAAGAGCTCTCAGGTTTGTTTGGATTCTGGTTTGCTGTCTTTGCTTTTGGGTTGAATCTTCATTCTTATTTCTGTCTGTGTGCTTTCGGAGAAGTTAAGGTTATAAGATGTTTGGTTTGATTTTCATGTCCCATGTGGTAAGAGAAACCCCTTCTGGGGTTTGTTTGGATATGGGTTTGTGGTAAAATGCAATTGGATTGAATTTTAAGGATTGATTGATTTGCACTTTGGACTTCAGATTTGTTTTTGTTTGCTTTATTTTGTTCGTTTGAAAATGTTGCAGAAACTCAAAAGAGGAGTACCATTTATTGCATTTTCATTCCTTCTTTTTTTTTTCCCTTTTTTTTTTTTTGATTTTACGATGTATTTCGGGTCAGCTTATGCGCACTTTGACTTATCACTTCACAGGGCGATCTTAAGGGCACACTCCCCCACATTGGCCTGGTGCATTCATGATTAAATTCGAGATTTAATTATCAAAGTGCTTGCCAAGAGAGTCGAACTCTGGTTGACAAGGAAAAGGAACACTTCCCTTTGCCAACCATACTAACAGTGCATCTCCTTTCTTTTTTAATAGTAGGTTGAAGTTAATATTTTTCTTACAACATTTGTATGTGTAGGTACCTTTACTTTTAAGGTAAAAAGCAAAATCTATTTTGAAAACCTTCAATAGGAAGTGAGACTATTTTTTTATTTTTTTTTGTATCTGGTTTTTCAAAGAGAGAATGGCTTTTGTTTTTAGGGGTCGATGAAAGCATAGTTGACAAGAAATAAAAAAAAAAATCACAATTTTTTTCCCAATAGCTCTTCAAAATCATATTATTTTTCATTTACCACGGAGATAAGGATTGAGAGGAAGCTGGTGGCTAACTGACCTACTAGGAGTAGACCCTCTTGAAGCACCCTTTGGATAGATTTTGAAGCTAGTGCACATTTCCACCTTTATGTTTAACACGCTAGCTAAGAAAACTGAGTCGAGCGATTCTGATCTCGACTTAACTCAAGTCTATTCAAAGCTCTTTTATGGACCTTTCGGACTTTACTCTTGATTAAGTTCGTTGATGGGCAAATGTCAATAGTTCAGATATCCACGAGCCCAGACATGACTGGTCAATTGATGCATATGTGGAGATCCTGAGCAATTGACCCTTGAGCTCTCTCAAGACCTCTCTCAATTCAAAAATCCATAATTTGAAATTGTCTTCTACATTCTTCTATTTTGTCTAATTATCACTTTGTTCCCTCCACTTAAGAAATTGCACTTGATCTATTTTTACTTTTGATTTGAACAAAGTGAGAAACTGTTTTTTTTTATTTAAATTAATGGGATATTCTAAAAAATAGATGAAATTAAAATTTTCATCTAATTTTTGGATCAAATAGATGAAACTATTCTTTTTTGTGTCCTCATGAGTGTTTTTTTTAGATATATTTTTCTTGCAAAAAAAATTATGGCCCAAAAAAAGGAAGAAAAACATTTGGATAAAGAGAATTTATTTTGTCAATTTAATATGGAATATTTATAGTATGTTTTCTTGCAATTACAGCCCCTTTTTTTGGGTGGTGAAAATAGTTTTTAAAATTTATCCAATTTTTGGTTAATTTATTGTTAAATTAATTTTCTAGATTGCAAGCTCAAAAAGAACTTTTTCTTTAAAGTATGATTTAAGATGTCAAAAATATAATTTAGTCTGAGATTAAACTATTTTAAGGGTTTGAAAAAATTATTTCAATTTCAATATTTATTTTCATCACAAAAAATGATTTAATTTAATATTTTTATATTAATTTTTGTGATTTATTTATATCACAAAAATAAAAAATAAAAAAATGAAAGCTTATTTAATTATGAAGGTAGTGGTCCAATAAATATTGAAAAGATTTAGGGAGGGACAGGATTAGGACATAAGGATTGAGAGTCTCTATCCCAATGAGACATTTGGCATCCACTCCCATTTTGGGGTGGGGTGGGGTTGGGGTCAAGTGTTTTCTAAGAGGGACCACCCTCTTTCTTTTATTTTGATTAGACATATATCAAATGTGACATTTTTTATTTTTTAAAGAATGTCAGATGATTTGTTCTTTATATTCTTATAATATTTTCGTAAGTACTTATTTTCTCTAACGGTTTAAATTGAAATGTAATGGTTAAATAATTAACAAAATTTTATAAAATAAAAAATTTGGCTCTATACCCAACCCGAATTGATCCGAAAAAAGCATATGACTGTTCTCTGACCTGATCCGATCCGGGGTATAACTGTGAATTCATATTGAATGATCTACTACTTTCTATGGTTTGACCATTAATTACAATAAAAAATATAACCGTTGCACTTTATTCTGAACAATAATCACAGGGAGAATAAGTATTTGCGAAAATACTGTAAGGTTATAAAGTGTAATTCAATCAAATCGCATAAAAAAGTGAAATATACCTTCGTTTTTTTCACAAAAAAATTCTATTCAACTACTATATTATTCTTAGTAAAAAAAGAATCGTGAATTAAATAATATATTGAAATAAATTAATTTTCACAAAATATCGAGAACACTTTTTCATGATTTGAATTTAGACAAGTACATAGTTGAGAATCATAAATTTTTTGGTAATTCAACGGTTAAATTATTCCAAAATTTACACAAAAGAATATACTTACATATAACTCCAAATCTTTATATTCCTTTATAAATTCAAAAACAATAATAAAACAGGAATTTATTTATTTAACTTCAAATCTGTATATTCCTTTATAAATTAAAAATAATAATAAAAAAAATTAATTAATTTATTATATGACAAAAGAGTAACGATATGTATGACAACACAAGGGATTATTTGTATCCATAGGCAACAAATCAATAAAGCAGAAGAAATGAAAAGATGGGGTTGGTATTGATATGATTAAATTATTGGTGTTAACAAAAGAGAGTGTGAGTGTGACAAAGATGCTTACCAATCACTTACATGGATCTTTTCATTTATGCCTTTATGGCTTCCTAAGATCAAGTGGCCCCATCTTGTCTGTCTCACCACTAATAAAGAAGACAAAATGATTTTTTCCCTTTTTATTTTTTATTATATTTCCCCCCCACCCCTCAAAAAATACACCATTCATCTCCCTAACTCACTAAAAATATTATATTAGGTATCCAAAATTTTCTACCCCGAAGGGCCAGGAAGTGCTAGTTCGGTTGCTCTACCCAGGAGGTGCTAGTCCGGTTGGCAAGGAGGAAGTGTTCTCTTTCTTTGTCAAACAGAGTTCGACTCTCCTGAAATTAAATCTTGAATTTAATCATGAATGCATCAGGCTGATAAGGAGAAATGCAGATCTTCTGGGAAGAGGTTTAGTAGAGGTGCACGTAAACTAACTTACTGTAAAATAATAATAAAAATAAAATAAAAACAAGTGTCCAAAATTTTCTAAAATTTAAATTCTAGACCTGCTCATGTACAGGATGCCCAAAGCAAAATAATAAATCAGTACCTTCAAAAAGCAGAGAAATTCAATGTATCTTTTAAAATTACGTAATTATTAAGTGAATTTTTTTCTTTGAAAATGAAATTAGGATTTTTGGACTAAGTTCATGTACTAATTAGGTTAATATTTTTTTTTCCCAATTGTTTTGACTATGACGGTGAGGAGGCGAATAGGAGTTAGAGTAAGAATATAATAGATTTGGTGGTAGTTTGGTTAGACTACTACACTCTTGAGCAAGAATATTGTTTCTGAAATCAGCTAAAAATACATTGATCAATTATTTTTTTGAGAATAATTAAAAAATATATTAGGATAAAATAAACTAGTACAAACCCAACAAAAAATATGTTACTATTGACCGATTGTTGAGAGGCGAGCACCAAAAGGGTTTAAAACAGGGGCGGAACCAACCCTACTAGTTCTGGGAGACCAAATACAATTTAAGGGTCTATTTGTGTATATTTAAAGGTATTTTTGTATAATTTTTTCATATTTCACATAAATGTCGAATATTTTTTTAAAATTTACCCTTTCCCTTCCGCCCTTGGTTTAAAGTAAAAATAGTGAAAAACAAGTAAAAATAAATAATAAACAAACAAAAGAAGGAAGGTTGGAATGCCAACAGAGAATTCATCCGACCCGATAGTACCCATTTGGAGATTGTCCAGTGTCAAAGTCACTGAATGGGTCAGTCACCAATCCCTAAAAGAGTACCTAAATGGATTAACCATCCAACTCATGGCTTTAGTGCTTCCATACTATAGCAAGACCTCTCTTTTTTAACTGTCTCACTCTATTAACCCAATTTGACAAAGTTTTGAAATTCTCAAGTATCCGATATCAATAACTAAAAACTTTAAGGACCAATATAAGATTATTTTTAAAATTCCCCAATAATGGTGTAATTTGTAATATATAATGTTTATACACGCGTGCATGTTGTTGGAAGTGGGCCATCCATCATGGTGATGGGGAGATATTAAGGGGGTGGATGGGGCATTAGATAAAGAAAAGTTAAAAAATCAGTAGACACATACATTGATGATGATGATGATGGATGCATGATGTTGATTTTGATGGATCGTTTATAGTATATGACAAAAAGCAATTGGATTGAGAAACTTATTTGTTCTTATCCTTCTCCCCCACCCTTCCTCTTTTTTTGTCTTTTTGTCCATGAAGGGTATTTTCGTCATAAAATATATCATTTTTTTTTTAAATTATTTGGTTTAGTTTTGGAAAAATATATATTTTTAAAAAAAATTAGAATATTTTTAAATTACAAGAATTTGTTTGGTTTAATTATGAAAAAAAATATTAAAAATTATAAATTACCACTGTTTTCGAGTATATCTTTTGGTTGAGAGTTGACATCAATTTTAGAAGAATGAATGGATGTAATTTGATTATAAACTTTTGGTTAAGAGTTGACATCAATTTTAGAAGAATGAATGGACGTAATTTGATTATAAATTATTGTCCAGAAGTTCACATTCCCACTTCTAACTTGTAAGGTAGTTGAATTAAATTATATTTTATATCTCTCAAATTTTAGACTTGTATTGAATTGGCTATTTTTTTATTAGTATTTACTTTTTTTTTATATAATTATAAATTAAAAAATTAATATATTGCCTTTAGACAGAGGAATCCCTAATTTATTAATAATATGTTTTAAAAAAAATAAAAATAAAAGTGACTTAATTGGTTGATTGAAATACAATGTCGAAAATTTGGATATGATAATTATGTTTATTGAATGAATGTATGGTAGAGAAAACTTGTAGAGAAATAATAATAAATAAAAAATTAAATTAAATGTTGTAAAATAATTAAGTATTAGGAGAGGTGCTCCGATAAAGTATTTTCGAGTTTTTTAAAAATAATAGTTATACTCTTTTAATATTAACTAGATTGAACCCTTCGAGTTAATATCAACTAGATATTGATTTTGGGTTTAATGCCATAGTAAAATTTTATTAAAGTATTAATAACTTAAATATGAGTTTGTACAATTTAAAAAATATGTTCTACAATAACATTAGAAATAAAAAAAACAAATAAATATAGAGGAATATAACAAGAACTCATTTTTAAAAATAGATTTTTGTTTACCTCCAAAATTTACGATTTACTATTCTTTCAACTTACTCGATACAATAATTTTTTTTAAAGTTATTGTACGCCAAAAAAATTATTATAAATTTTTACATGAAAAAATTATAATGACTTTCATGTAGTATAATAATTTTTAACTTTTAAAAAAATTATTATAGCACGTAGATTGTATGAATGAAAATATTAATTTTGCACATTGTACACTATGAACACCTTAAATGGTTTTTTTATAAATGAAAAAATAACAAAGTATTTTTATTTTTTAAAATACTTTCATTGAATTTTTAGGGTGTGATTCTTTGTTATGGCCAAAAGGGTAATTTAAGGTCAATTTTAAAATAAGAAAACATGAAAAAGACGAAACAAAGAGCTATTTTTGGCATTTTTTCTGTCAGCTTTTGCCATTTTAACAGGTTATGATGACTTTTACTATTTACCCTTTTCTTGGTGAATCTTTTTCTTGGCATCTTACATTCAGTGTAGATCATCATCGTTGTACAAATTAAGTTGTACACACAAGCATATATATTATATATTTTTGGCAGAAAAAATAATTTTGAATACTAGATCTTTCACAAGAAAAAATAACTGATAAATTAGAAATCTTGAATTATATATATGTATATGATAAAGAGGATGTGTACATATTTATATAGTACCGATATCATTTGACATAATTTTCTTTTAAGGTTGATATTTACGTATTTGATTTAACGATTGGTCGAAACACTATTTGTCATTTTATCTTAAACTAAAGGCAATTTTTTTATAGTGTAAATAATATTCTTCATTCTCGTTATTATTTTAATCTGATTACTTGAGGCACTCTTTATTATATTTTATTGTAAAAATATTATAATGTAATATTTTTTTCTACCTCGATCGATCGATCTCTTTTTTATTTCTTGTATTTTTTATTTCATTTCGTTTTTTTTCTATTTTTGCATCGAATTTATAGAAAATAAAAAAATTGAAAATAAAAACCTAGAAAAAAAAAACCAAAAACCAAATATTCAATAATAATAAAAAAAAATACAAATTCAAAAACAAAACTAAAATAAAAAATAAATTTAAAAACAAAAATAAAATTAAAATACAGAAAAAAAAACACTTTTTTTGGGTGTGTTTTTGTTTTTGAATTTAAAGGTTTCCTTTTTTATTTTGTTTTCATTTTTAATTTCTGCTTTTTATTTTTTAGTTAATACCATACACAAAAATAAAGAAAACAAAATAAAAAATATGTAACAAAATAAAAAAAATAAAAAATAAGAGATGGTAGAAATAAAAATTATAAAATTGCAATTTTTTTTTCAACAAATGTGATAAAGGATGTCGGATACAAATTTAAAACTATAAAAGTTGTACTTGGTAAAATTTAAAACTACAGAAGTTGTACTTGGTAAAAGGCCAAATCACATGAGTGTCCTTTATTTACCTTAACTCTGTAACATATTTAATAGTACATGCAATGATAATATAGAGGCAAAATTACCAGACAGACCCATGTCAAAGTTTAAATTACTAATCAATACCTACTGTTTTAGGTTAAACTATTTAACATTGTTGACTTGACTTTTTGAATTGTTTAATCTCAAATTTAAAAATTCTAAATTTTCTACGACTAAAATATCCTTGAAAAATTTGCGAGATTTAGAATTTTCTTTATTAAATGGTTTTACAAAAGAAAAATAATTTCCACAAATAACAACAGATGAATTTTTTCGTTTTCAGTTGCATTCAAAATTAAAAAAAAAAAAAATAGTTTCATTAAATAACAACAAAGGAGATTTCATTTTTTTCGTTTTTTCAGTTAATGTTATATTCAACACCCGACAAAAAATAAGAGGTTCTAATCGTATGAGGTGCAGAACTCGTGTATCTTCATAGAGAATGAATGTTATATTCAACACACACACAAATATGTGGGATATGATTTGGTGTTTTGTGAAAGAGATATACCACATTTTTAACAAGCAGTCATGTTATATGTAATATCAACACACAATTAATTAGCACGGATTGTAGCGGTGTTATATAAAACATTAACATCGCAGTTAAATTTATATATGTGACATTCACAGGTAATTCATGTTGAATGTAACAAGGATTTTAATCTTGAATTAAAAAAAAAAAACGATTAATATTTCATTTAAGAGAGCACGATTCACAAATCATTGTTCTAAAAAGAAATAATTGATTAACCACTGCAATTTAGAGAAATTATGTAGATTTTTGTTTTCAGTTTGTTTGATCACATCTTACTTAGTTGTTCCGCATTTTTAGGGCGAAAGAAAATGAAAAAATTAATTACACATATATGGAAGGTAACATTTCATTAATAGGGGTCAGTCCACGAATTTTAGTAAGACTAACTGGTTAAAAAAACACAATTTGGTTCATTTCATAGTTTCGGCACTCATTTAGGTTTGGGTGGTAATCGCCCCTAATATAAATAGAACAAATTAAATTTGTCTTTTTAAGATGACTAGACTCGTAAGAGACAGATTCCCGCCCTTAAGTGCAAACACCTAACTTGCAAAGATAATTTGATTACGAGAGAAGAGAAACTAATTCCTGTCCTTAAGTGCAAACACATGATTTACACGAATAATTTGACTACGAGATAAGAGAGACAAATTTCCGTAATCTTGCTTCGGTTCTAACTTAAAACTATATGATTGTCAAATGGAATAGGTCATTTTATTTATATACTAGCTTGAACACTCTCCTGTAATTGATGTGTGACTGAAATAGCCAGGACCACATCCTCTTGTCGGACACGTGGCATACAAAAAAACCCTTAAAACAAAAGAAAGAAAAAATAAAAACATAGAAAGAGAAATGACAGTTACCCTCGTCAAATATTTGTCCAAAAAATTCAAAATATTTTGAACCCTCCAAATCAAAAGTACAACCCCCCCAAATCCACACTCATATCTTTCTTCATTTTTGTCTTTGTCTTATATTGATCATCTCTCTCCCTGTCTCCCTCTCTCTCTCTATATGTATATATATATATGTATGTGTATGTATATCATCTTTCTCTCTCTCTACAGTGCTCTGCCCCCAACGTGTACTGCATTTTCAAATAAGGACATTTTTGTGATCTTGGACACTGTACGAGTAGATATTTCATTCATAAAACGTTGTCCTTGGGTCAATCATATGACATTGTCTTAATTACGTCAAAAGCTGTAATTATTTCTTAATTAATTTGTTCTATTTTGTGTTAATTAATTTAATCCTCATCTAGGGTTGACTTTGACCACTCTTATCTTAGGATTAATCTCAAAACTCGTTAAAATCGATCCAGGAACACATCTAATCTACAATAAAATCATAAACTGAACGGCAAGAAAAAAGTGTCATATATTTCCAAATCATTTAAGCGTATGTTTGGCTTGTGATAACTATTTTTTGCTTCCAACAAATATATATATATATATATTGGATACTAGGTTATTGGATGGTGGTATTCAAATATATTTTTTGCTTAATTGTTGTCTTACTATAGTACCAGAATAATTAGGTTATTAGATACCGGTATTCAAATGTTAATTATCGTTATTTTTTAATAAAAACAAGTGTATAATGTTTTATAAATAAATGATATTATGTCAAAATAAAAAATTAGATTCTTTTTTTTATTTTTCACCCGTGCCTGAAGGCACGGGTTACGCCCTTACTATATATATATATGTGCGCGTGTATACATTTTTTTTTTGTTGTTTTTTTTGGGGTGGGTTGGGGTTGTTTGGGTTTTGGGGGGAGGGGGCTTGACTGGTCCTACGAGGTGGTTCAAAATTTTCTAGGGCATTTGAATATAAATGATTGGGGGGGAAAAAAGGGAGCACGTACGGACCATGCAATGCGTGCAAACAAAGATTAGATTTAGGAAGAGGGAACAAAAATCTATTTCTTGAAATTGTCAAAGTTTTTGTCTCCAATAAGTTTGGGTTTCTCAAACTTTTTTTTTTTTTTTTTTTTTTTTTTTTTTTTTCTCGATAACCAATTGATTATATTAATAAGGGACAAATTTTCAGGATAAAGACATTTTTGACCCTTCATAAATGACTCTGGTACTTAATTGTTCCTTCATATTTAAAAGTCGACATATTTGTCCCTTACCTTTGAAAATTGTTTCAATTTTGCTCCAATTACAAATGTGAGGGATAAATGTGTCGACTTTTAAATATGAGGGCAATTGAGCACTGGAGTCATTTATCAAAGATCAAAAGTGTCTTTATCCCCAGGATTTCCCTTACTTACTATACGGCAAGAAACGACCATGTAGCTTACAAGACATACCCTGACAGACAACACCACAAAATGTTTCACAGACTTTTATCCACTCCATTTCAACAAGTCAAAATAAAAAATATATATATATATTTAGAAGTGTGGAAAAGTTTAGAAAAATAAAACTAAAAAAATAATATTTTTTATCTTTTATGAAAATAAAACGATTGTTTTTAATGTTTTTTTGAGACGAATTTTTTTAAAAAAATATAAGATTTCATGTTTCGTTAGTTAAAAAAATGAGATAAAAAGAATAAATTTATTTATCTAGCTATATACTATTTTACACTAATATATTACAAAAATAAATTAAAAAATATATTATCAAGGGTATCGCTGTAATTTTAATTTTTTTTAAAAGAAAAAAAATTATGCATTTTTCTTCCTTTTTTTTTTTTTTTTTTTTTTTTTCGTGCATCCTTTTTTCCACCGTAACATGCACACACTAAAAGTTTTTTTTTTTTTCTCCTTTTTGCAGTATTTTTTTTTAGATTTTACTATATTTTTTTTTTAAGTTTTTACCACAGACATTGTCAAATTACTGTAATAATCCACAATTACAATATTATCCCCCAACTTTATGTGATTTGTTAGTTAGTAAAATTAATTAAATTTAATTATGATACTAAATATAAATCAACTAGTTAATATTAAAGAGATAAATTTAACATCCAATTTATTCTAACTGAATGAGTAAAAATGCTCCTTCCATTCCCGGCTATCTATTCTTATAGAGTCCTCATTCTCGAATTGGTCAGTTACCACCTTTGTGGCATCAACGCCGACGATTTATTAGGAAAAAAAAAAAGATAAAGATGCCGAAGTAAGGAACCATACTAACCTGACAAAACATTTTTTTTTTACCGATCAACAAGAATTGTGAAATTGTTCCTCAGTGTGGGGACCTGAAGGACATTGTCAACCAAAAAAGACCGGCTTCAGTCTATATGCCAAGTGGAACAACGAGTTAACGCTCATACAACCTATAACAAAACATTTTTTTACATTATATTTTACATTCTAATTTCTTGTGAATATAGTATAAAAAAAGTAAAATTTAAAAAAAAAATGAAAATGATTTGATTTATATATATCACCTTAGATTTTTAAAACAAACTTCGACACTCAAAATTGAAATAAATGTTACATAATTTTACATCTGAATGAGAAATGATGTAACATTCAAATTGCATGCATTATAAATCTGCATTGTTACAAAATAATATGTAGTTATATTATAAATTATTTCTATTGGGTAATGTTTTGGTTGAATGTAACTGCACTGTTACAAAACACTAGTTTTGCTTCTTTTTTAAAAAATAAAAAATAAAATCATGAAAATTTTCTAAAACGAAAACATTACACGATTGAAATGCGAAATGAAAAATTGGTGAGACTGATTCTAGATGTTTTTGTGTGTATATATAAGGATTGAAAAAGTTAATATTCAAAATAGGGAAAAGTACATTTTAAACCCTCTAGGTATTGGTACTTTTTTCAATGGTCACTCTCCGTTTGAGCGTTTTATTTTAAACTCTTTAAGTATCAACACGTTTTTATTCGATCATTCTGTTAGAAATTCTGTCAAAACTAACCTAATGTTGAGGGCAAATCCGTCATTTTATATTTTTAAGTTATGGGGGGTGAACACTCCTTGTGAAATGAGGGAGGGAGAGAGAGGAAGAAGGAAGGAGGAAGAGAGAGAGAGAGAGAGAGATGATCGGGAGAGAGAGATGAAGAAAAAAAAAATCATTAAAAAAATTAAAAATAAGTAAAAAAATTATTTTGTCCCTATATTCTGTTAGTTTGGATGTAATTTTTGACAGAATGATCAATTAAAATGTGCTTATACCTAAAGGGTTTAAAATGAAACACTCAAATAGAAAGGGACCATTTAGAAAAGTGTTTATATCCAGAGAGTTTAAAATGTATTTTTCCTTTCAAAATATGAAATCAAAAATCGATTAAGATTTTCCAATAGGATATAACAATAAGTCCCAAATTTGGTACCCAGAGAATTTATTTTTTACTCCTTATGAACTTCTATTTTAATCTTTATGGATATTTTAATTAATTTCAACTGTAATATTAAATACAAATTCAATATTAATCTAATCCCTAATAAGAAAACCTAAAATTGAAAGACATGAACTCTAAATGAAGGAGAGCTCAAATTATCTTTATCCTCTCATCTCCTTACTTCTTGTCTCAGCCATCAATACTTGTCGGACACCTTCACCATCATCATAAATAAATACCCCATTTATATTACACACCATCATCATCATCAAATTCTCCTTGCTCTCTACCTCAAGCATTTATGCCTCTACCATCATCATTAAATGCCCATGTAACATTCATCATCAATTACACATTTCTACCACAAAGGCGTCCTCATCAATGAACCGTTTCAACCACCTTTTCCCAATCTACCGTTTCGATTCTTCTTTTCTTATTCATATATAGAGCATTGGGTTTCTTCTTGGTTGATTATCTGCAGTAACAAATTCAATTGAACAATTGGTTAAAAAAAGAGAGGTGTATATGCTCAAATTCCTTTCCCTCCATTTGTTTGTAGACTATTTTACTCCATTTATTCAAGAGTTGTCTAGCAACTATAGCCTTTATTTGTGATATTTCTTAGGAAAGATGTATGCTACTATAATTAAATAATTAAATAAAAAACTCGTATGCTTTCTATGTTTTGTATAATTACTTTTTTGTTTGTGGGTGTATAAAGGTTTAATTTATTTTTGGAAAAAGTACAATTTAGACCCTCTAACTATTGACACATTTCTAAGTGGTCCCTCTAAATTTAAACGTTTCATTTCAAACCCTCTACGTATCATAACGTTTTAAATTCATCATTCTGTTAGAAATTCAGTTAAAATTGACGAAATTTAAGGGCAAAATGGTCTTTTCACTTTTTTAATTTTTTTAATCATTTTTAATTTTTTTTTTCTCTCTCTCTTCCTCCCCTTCCTCTCTCTCTCTCTCTCCCGCCACCTCCCTCTCCCTTCTTCCCTCTCCCTCTTCCTTCCCTTCTCCTCTCTCCCTCCAACCCCACCCCCTGTTACGGGGGTGGTTCCACCCCCCTAAAACAGGGGGCGCAACCACCCCCTGCAGCAGGGTGGCACCACTCCCACCCCCTGAAACAGGGAAGAAGGGAGAGGGAGGTGGCGAGGAGAGGGAAGAAGGGAGAGGGAGGTGGCGGGAGAGAGAGAGGAAGGAAAAAAAATTAATTAAAAATGATTAAAAAAAATTTAAAACGTGAAAAGACCATTTTGCCCCTGAAATTCTGTTGGTTTTAACGGAATCTCTAACGGAGGGACGAATTTGAAACGTTATGATACGTAGAGGGTTTGAAATGAAACGTTTAAACTTAGAGGGACCACTTAAAAATGTGTCAATAGTTAGAGGGTCTAAATTGTACTTTTCCCTTTATTTTTTTGTTTGTGGGTGTATAAAAGTATATATAATTACAGTTTTGTTTGTGGGGTGGGAGGGAGAAAGGGGAAGGGGAGGAAGAGGGAGAGGGAGGTGGCGGGGAGAGGGAAGGAGGGAGAGGGAGGTGGCGGGAGAGAAAGATGAAGGGAAAAAAATTAATTAAAAATGATTAAAAAAATTTAAAACGTGAAAAGACCATTTTACCCTTGAGATTCTGTTAGTTTTAACAGAATCTCTAACGGAGGGACGAATTTGAAACGTTATGATACGTAGAGGGTTTGAAATGAAACGTTTAAACTTAAAGGAACCACTTAGAAATATGTCAATAGTTAGAGGATCTAAATGGTACTTTTTCCTTTATTTTTTTGTTTGTGGGTGTATAAAAGTATATATAATTACAGTTTTGTTTGTGGGTGTATCAAAGTTTATATAAAAAAAAATTCGATGTGTAAAGCTTTATAAAATTATATTTTTATTTTGGGGTATATAGCGGTTGGTTGGTTATTTGGAGAGAAAAAAAGAGATGATAGAAAAAATAAATAAAGAAAAGATAAGTTGGGAAGAAAGATAATAAGATAGTGGATGATATTTTTTGTTTTGTGGGTGTCTAAAGGTATATATATTATATCTTTTATGTGGATGTATGAAGATTTATATAATTAGATTTTCTTTTTTTGGATGTATAAAGGTTTACATATTTTTTGGGTGTATAAAAATTAATATAATTATAATTTTATTTTTGGGTGTGTAAAGCTTTATAAAATTATATTTTTATTTTGTTAGCGTGTAATTGTATAAGTTGATTATTTGGAGAGATAATGGACGATAGAAAGAAAGAGAAAAGATTACCAAAAAATGAAGATAAATAAAATAATGGATGCATGTGATGAAAGAGGTTATTGGGTATACGAAAGTTTATATAATTATATTTTTGTTTGTGGGTTTGTAAAGGTGTATAAGTGTAAATGTGTATGTAATTATATTTTTTATTTGGGAGTATGTAAATGTAAGTTGGTTATTTGGAGAGATCGTGAAAGAGAGAAAAAATAACACAAAAAAAAAATCCGACGAAATCAAAAAAGAAAAACTTAAATTTTTTATAAAAAGTGAAAAAAAAATTACATTAATATTTTTTTACTTCAAAATAATTGCACTTACTTTGACTAAAATATGAATTTTCTCACTATACTACATATACAATAAATGAATTCACAATTGCATGTATGTTCGACCAAAAATTTACCATTATATGAAACATTAAACAATACTCTCAATTTGAACACATAAAAATAAAATGTTCATAATGTAAATTGAAAACAGATATTATATATTAAAAAAAAAAAAAAAAAAACTCTTAAATAATTTCAACAATCCCAATAATACATAGTTAATCTCCATAAATAACTTAAAAAATCCACTAACTAATAACAAAACATTTTGTCGAACACAATTGATGAGAGTATTTTCGGGCACCATTGAGTCAGCATCTGGGACTCAGTCACGAGTCCGTCCTCGTAGTGACATAGACGTATTTTGGAATTCAAGCGCTACGCTAGAACATACATCGACCACGGCTCCTCCTTGAAATCTCATTTGCACCTAGGGCGAAGCAAAGTGTCCCGTAGGGACGTGTCACCCTAAGCTTTACACCGTGCCCCAGGCGGCCAGCTTCAGGGGCTCAGCCATTCACTTCGACTGGCTCCCCAATCTTGCTCGTTTCCTCCCCCAAGACTCCAAGAATTTCTACTCTCCTCCACCAACTTACCACCACAAGCCTGACAGAGGCCCGCGGGCTTCGCCAAATGGGCCCAAAAGCCCAAGCACAGTGATTATCTCCTAAACATCCTAAATTATCGGCTAAACACATGATTTCACCTAATTAACCGTGTTTAAATCCGACTAATCATCTCTAATGCCTATATATATCAGGGGGTTATGCAAGCTCGAGATATGCTTTATTACGCGCATGCATTGAGTTCACTTGCTTACTTAAGATATTCCTATACATTTTCTCTCTAAGTTCTTATTCTCACATTTGAGGGGTTTCACCGGGACAAATCTTGATCTGAGCCTTCTACAGGTATATTCCCTGAGGAGCAGGACTCTAGACACACCAAGTCAGTCTTCCTAAGACCCGACACAGTCTACGTGAAAAAATTTCAACCACCGACTCCATCTTAGTGAGAGAACCCACCTATCATCCGACTGGACCACATTCAAGGTGTATACCGATTTTATACACCAACAACAATAAATATAAAATTAAATTTACACAATTAACTAAAATACACATACAAATTAGTAAAAAATCCACACTTAGCAGGCCTAAAAATAGTCGATATAAACTCGATAAATTCAATTGAATTAATATTTGATGGTGATGGATTTGGTAATGGGGCATGCAATGAAAAGTCCAGGGATCCCTGAATGGGCCTAGGTCTTTGCGGGTCAGAAAGGCCGAGAGTCACCATGGCTAATGGGCCCAAGTCTTGGGAAAGAGTTGAACGCCTAGAACGAGCCCATGAGTACCAGAAACTCAGACCTACACATAGGTCGGGTCTAAGGGGCGAGTCGGGTGGAAAATTCGCTAGAGAGTCACGCTGATATCACTAAAAGATCTGCGCATGCCATGAGGGTGCGGGGATATATAATCATGATTACATTGATATCAAAATCATGATTGTAGACCCTCTCTCTCTCCTCATTCGCGCAGTATGAAGGACTATATAAGCCCATGTTGGTATGAGGTTAAGGTATGCACAATTTGGATTTATAATCAGCTCAATATTATCTTTTTAAAAAATATTTACTCTCACGGCAAAAGTTTTTTACCTGGATCCATCTCTTGGTATTAAGAATTTATGCAGGCATCCTAGGGGCAAGGAACAAAGGACTGCATGAATTAATTACAAATTTATTGTGTCACCATTTCTTGGTAACATGATTATTAATTGAAAAAAAAAAAATGAAGAGAAAAAAAATTGAGGGGAAAAACTATAAGGGTGTGTTTGGGTAAAAAGGTATTTGAAAAATATATTTCATTTCGAGGAGAAATTTATAATTTTATTTATTTATTTTATAATTCAATTTTTTATTTTTTTTTACTTATAAAATTAAAGGTGACTCCTAAGTCCTCATTCTCAATAAAAAAACACAAATTAAAAGTGACAAATCAATATTTAATTATTCCTTTTTTAATTTGGGTGAAACTTGTAGATACATTACTTACTTTTCTTCAAATTGAAAATAAATTATTGGCTAATCCCAAATGAGTGGAACAACTTGGGTTATTTTAAAAATTGGGTCATCAATCCTGACGAACTCCAATGAAACATTACATATGAAGCTTCCACAATGAACAAAATTCAAAAATAACATATATATATATAAAAGTAATTAAAATTTTAGTCCATCGACGCGTCACAATAATTTTTTTAAAAATCTAAAATTACTATCAAAAGTCCAAAAATCACCATAGAAGTTACTATTACTTTTCACATCAAAAAATTATGGTAACTTTTATGTATTATAATAAGTTTAGATTTCTAAAAAAAAAATATTTTATTGTAACCCGTAAGCTAAAATGTTAAAATATATATCTAATAATTAAATAAATAAATAATGGGGTTTTCAGAATATGATCTTAACTGGTCATCAAATCATAGTATTTGAATCCAATGAAGTTGAGTTTGTAATAATTGATGCATAAATTAGGCAGATACTGAAGAATATTATGAACAATACAAAAACAGAGAATTATTCTTTTTTTCCAATGGTGGTCTAACCATTCAAATATTCTCCTCGATTTATTTTCCTTTTTCAATAATAAATTAAAGAATATTAATGAAAGTTGATATGCTTTAGGCTACTTTACTTTTTTATTTAATGATTATCGTCAAACTAATTACGTAATCATTAAAAAAGAGAATCCAAGATTTGTAGTGTAACGGTTATCTAGTGTGTAATAGGAGGTTTAATGTTCAAACCTCTCCGTTTATACAAAAAAAAAAAAAAAAAAAAAAGGATAATTGTTCGAAATTCCTAATTAATAATTTCGATCTATTGTTCAATTTTTTTTTAATTTTTTTGAAGCATAATTTTGTCTTTTTTAAAAAATATTTATTTTAATTCTACGTGATTTTAATTTTAAAAAAATAAAATGAAATTCAAGTCATTTTAAACCGTGAATTTTTATTAATTATTTGTGTGTTGGAAGGTCTGAACAAAATATATCTAAAAAAAAGGAACACAATTTAACGAGGCACAATCGTTGTTTGAGGGTAGTAAGGTAATTTCATATATTGCATTCTTCTTGGGAAAATTAAAATTAGGACAATATAATAGTGAAAAATAAACTATTAAAGGAAAAAAAAAAAATAGAGTGAAATTACCCTTATTATCTGTAGTTTATGGCCAAATGTTGCGTACCAATTAAAAACTTCTTGAACTCACATGTGCCAATTGAAAATTTGGATAATTATTTGAGTTTTTCAAAACTATTGGGAATGTTAATTATTGGTACACTTAAGATATCCATTTATACCTAACTTTACTACTTACGGAGATAATTATTGGCACTCTTAAAATATCCACCTACACTTAATTTTACTATTATTTTTTATGATAACAGTTTTACGTGAACATTTTGAAGTTTAGTTTGGTTCCTGTGTGACTTTTTAAAAAGAGGTGTTAGAAAATAGCTGTTGAAAAGGAGTTGTGAGTTGTGCGGTAAAATTGTCAAAAAGTAATTGTTGAAAAGAAGAAGAACGCAGTAAGCGTTTGATAAATATTTGTGTAAAAACATTAAAAGACACTTAAATTATTAAAACAAACATATATCATATTTATTTAATTGTTTCTAATATTAACTAATTATAAAAAACAAGATTTGTTTGTATTAACCTATGATTAATATAAAATTTTATAATAAAATATATATTATATATTGGAAATAAAAAATAGATATTGTAAAATAAAAAAATTAATTTTCTTGCATCTTACAAATAAAAAAAATAAAATATCATTAAATAAGAAAAATAAATATCATTCATAACAAGAAAATAAAAATAACGGTAATCTTGTCATACAAAATTTCATCAATAAAAAATATAATTTTAACTTTTAAAAGTAATTTTAAATACAAATCAGAAAATGAGAAATAACTCTAATTTTTTTAAAATGTTATTTGCCAAACATAGTTATGTGGTCTTATTATTAAACTTTGAATATATATATATATATATATTATGACAATGATGAGGATGTGATTATGATAATGTATGATTTGGTAATGTTGTTGCCATATTTCATTATGAATGCAAAAAATCACTATCAACACCAACAATTTCCATCATTTAGTCATTACCATCACAAACATCCACACTCTTTTCCCCTTTAGGTCTTTCTTTTGTCTTTCTTTTATTAATTAATTATATAGACTCTAAAAGTAATCAAAATTCACACACTACAATATATTTATATATATATATATATATATATATATATATATATGTCTATATCTATCATATCTTAATATTAAACCAAAAATATATTATATTATCCGTAAAATAATTCACGTCGTAATGTTTTATCCCTGTTTTTTTGCTCTTTATTATTCGGTTGTTCCGTAAGTTTTTGTTAATATCAACTAGAATTAATACATTTAGTTTATATCAACTATATTTGTTATTGTAGCCAAGCAGTAAAACGTAAGTTGCTCAAACAAGTGAATTAAAAGAAAATCATTTATAGGCTTAGTTTGTCGCGTGTGTGACCTTTTTAAAGGAGTTGTTGAAAATGAATTATGAGTTATTTGGTAAATTTATCGTAAATAGTTATTGAAAAAGAAAAGCACCCAATGAGCGTTTGAAAAATATTTGTTTGAAAATATTAAAAAAATATAAATTATTAAAGTAGAAAACAATTTATTGTATCAGTAGAAATTACAAGGGATGATGATAAATTTCACACTGTCAATTTACTCACTCAATTCTCTCCTTGTCTGTTTGTGTTTAGTCACTGCTTGGGCATATGTCTCTCACTCTCTGAAAGTTCACCCCATGGCCTCTTCTTGATCATGGCCAATAGCCCTTACCTTGCTCTCCCAAATGGTACATCCTGCCTTTTGCTTCATATAAACTTATGAATTCAAAGTTTATTTTAATCCGAGCGAAAGACAAAATAGACATTATGAAGAAGGCTTAAAAAGTGTTTTACTATTCATGCGGTTCATTTTTCAAGCGGAGTTCACATTTCACGTGCATTCTACTGTTCACTAGTAGCTAAAACGTGGAGTATACGAAACTATTCACAAAACACTACCAACAATGGTTCATAGAATTTCTCTAGGGACACATCAAAGTGTAGTGTTCCATTATTATTAGTGACAATAATTGCTTTCAATTTCCAATAAAGAAAAAAAAAATATAGTGCAAAACACACTCAACAACTCATTTGATCATCTTCTTGGATCTTTCCAAAATTACCCATTGAGTTTATATGCTTCTATTATTTTTCCCATTAACAAAGACTAACACTAATGACCTCTAAATCTATTTTTTTAAATGATAGGGAAATGTTAATTTACGAAGTTCATTTGTGTGCTTTCATGATATTGACATACAATCATAATTTTAAATTATTTAAATTTTATCATTCAATTCTAAATTTATATATTATTTATACTGTTGTAAATCAAATCAATTATATTTTAGTGTAAAACATATTTATTTATTTTTTTAAATATTTGTAAGAAAAAAAAATGTTTTTTATTCTTCTAACCATTAAAACTTGAATAATTTGTATTATGAAAACTACGTATATGATTAATTTATTTGGATGTTGTTGTAAATAGACATGGAATGTATTGTATGACTTAGTCAATTAAATTAGGGGTTTTGAAACTTTTCAGCCCTGAAGTTTGACCATTATTTCATATCAGTCTTGTAGTTTCAATATGAGCACATGACACCCTGAAGATTTGTAATGATCCCACCTCAGTCCAAATCAACAGATCCATTACAATCATAGATGACAACCTATCACTCATCGTGCACCCAACTATTTGAAGAGAATATTAAGGGTATTTTCATTCTCTTCCTTTGATATTTATAATTTTTCTATAAAATCTTGAATATATGTATACATATTGTGACATATCTATATGTTTTGACTTCAAAGTATTTGCCCAGGAAAGAGAATGAAGGATGGGAGAGAGGGAAGAAGAAGGCTAGAAATGTCCATAAAAAATCTTAAAAACAATCATATGCATAACAAATTACTATTTTCTGTCCAAATTTTGTAAGGGTAAAGACTTGGACTGTAGTGGGATGATTAAAAAACTTTAGAGTGCGTTTGTTTGGGAATAAAAAAAGATGGATAAGAAAATGAAAAGGAAAATATGATTAAAAATGAGAAAAACAAAACTTGTTTAGTATGGATGGAAAATAGGAAAAAAAAAAACCTAAGAAGAAAAATGCAGATTTTCTAACCAATTTTTTTTCCCTCGGGAAGAAAATGAAGGAAAATGAGGGAGAATTTTTCAAGTAGAGCAATAAATTACAATTATTCTCTTAACAATATAATTTTTAATTTATTTTTTGCAATATATGAAGATAAAATAGTTTATTAAATTAAAGTGAATTATTTTCTTTTATTTCATTTTTCTTTCTTAACTAAATAACACTAGAGAAAATAATTTTTATTTCACAATGAATAAAAATATTATATTCTTATTTTTTTTTTTCTTTCTCCCAACCAAACATACCCTACTATGTTCAAATCGAAACCACTGGGATTAAAACGAGATTTTGGTAAAACTTTAGAGGTATAAAATGTCAAAACTTTAGAGGTATAAATTATACAAAACATATCTATCAAGAAACTATAGAAACTTCATAATTATTTAATAATCACTAGTCCTCCACTTTTCCTTTCGTTTTCCAATTATGTAGTTTTTTTTTAAATATGCACAATAATTTGGGGGTCATTTTCAAAATAATAATAAATATTTAAGCAGTAAAGAGGTGAAAAATATCCAGGGTTCTCCTGCCCCCACCCCTACATTTGGAAAGCAAATTAAAAAATTAAAATAATATCAACAATAATCAATTTTGTTTAATCTAATAATCCTCATTCAGCATGACGTATCAGCTTCCTTTAAAATGCAATCATTATTAATGGTCCGAGTTGGGCTCGATTTTATTGAAAATCAAAACCAAAATCATTAAATATATATAAAACCAAAATCAAAATTGTCGATTTTTTTCTAAACGATTTTAAAATCGGACCATTTAATTTTAACTAAAACCAAAACCGTGAAACTGTTTAAAATTTTTAAATTTTATAAAAAATCAAAACCAAAACCGTAAAATCGCGGACCATTATAAAACATAAATTCTAAAATAAAAAATTAAACCACAAAACTATTAATTTTAAACGTTGCTAACGATAAATAAAATATAACAATAAAATTATAGATAATATTCACAAATGATACAAATAGTCTCCAAATCATTCTCATACATTAATTTTTAATCTTGCAAAATCAACTGCATAATAAACAGTCTTCGAAATAATACAATCAGTCTCCAAATCTTTCTCCAAAATCAACTACGTAATAATTTTTAATCCTGCAAAAAAATCACTTAGACATTAATAACCTAAAAAAACAATGTGAAATTGTGAACAATACTATGGTGAGAGCTAGATCTGTGGTGAGAGCTCACAACGCTAACGAAGTGATCCGGTAAAAGGGTCTCAAAAAAGATCAAGCACCACGCTGTTAAACTATTAGTAACATGATGGGGGAGGGTTGGATCTGTGGTGACGGCTCATGACACTGACGAAGACGGAGTGACCGAGTCGGAGAGACAGTCGAGATATGAGAGGAAGAGAACACAGCAACCGAGCAAGATGAAGAGGAGAGTTGATTCTGAAGAGGAAATCTAAGAAGTAAGAATGAAACAAATGAAAATTATGAAATAAACCCTAGCGGCTCCCTATAAGCATATATGTACTAGGGTTAAAAGGGTTAACTTGTAAATAAATAAATAAAATAGGGATTAAACTATAAATACTAAAAAAATAATATATATATATATATATATATATATATATATATATATATATATATATATGTATATTGGTTACACGGTTCGGTCACTATTCCATAATCAAAACTTAAACGGCTTTGGTTGCTAAATTTAAAACTAAAACCACAACCAAAACCATTTAGTCGATTTCAAATCGAACCATTCGATTTGGTTTCTCTCAGTTACCCATCAATTCGTTTTTTGTTTTTTTTTTTTCATCCCTATTTTCAAGTTTGTTGATACGAAGGGTTCTTGATTTGGAATATCAAAATGTTGTTTGTTTGTTTTTGTTTTTTTTTTTTTTTAAATAAAGGTGATGTTTTGGTAGTTGTTTATCATTAATTTCTCACTTCCCACATTATATTAATTTTTAAATTTATAAATAAAAAAAATAGTAAATAAATTAATTAATAAAATATATATAAAATTTAAAAGGTATAAAGTATGATAAAATATGTTTATCGTGTCGTGTTCGTGTTTATTCTTATCGTGTTATTGTATAATGACCTGTTACACGAATTGTCAGTCCTAATTAAAAGCATTGAATTGGTAGAATTATGATAGTAAAATCAATTGAAAAATATTGTGAAAAATAGTAAATAAATTAATTAATAAAATATATATAAAATTTAAAGGATATAAAGTATAATTAAATTCAATCGTTTTGGTTATGGAAATGTGAAATTTTTAAGCCGGGTTGAATATTGTAGAAAAATTTGAAATTAGTAGATTGAAAGGTTTCACAAGTTCAATCTCAATCATTCATCTTCTGTTTGGACCATTAAAATATTTTTTTTCGTTCTAATTTATTATTAATAGCTTATTATTTTTTAGTTTTGTTAATAAATAAAATAAAATATAATATTTTGGTTCGACAATACATATATATAGTCCATGATTTTTAGTTTTTGAACTGTTTTTTTTTTTTTATTTATTTATTGAAAATTTTATTTTTAATCTTGTATCAATATTTTTTTTATTTTTTTATCTGTATTTTAGTTAAAGTGAACTACTGTATCACATATAATTTTAATATTAACTAAATAAATTTTATTTATTTGAAACTAAATAAAAGAGTAAATAATAAAATATATAAATAAAATACTATAAGTAATTTATTTCAAGGACCATATAATAATAAAATAAATATTTTATGAAAACAAGACTATATAATAAATATTTTTTGTATCTAATTTTTTATTTTTTTTGGTGTTTTCTAGGATTATTTAATTTAATTTTTTATTTAAAATTAAAAACAGACCGACGAAAAAAAAAGTTCACGTTTATAAATAAAATTTAACTATAAAATTATTAAAAAATATCAAAATTAAAATAAAATAAAATTCATACTATCAAATTGCACAGCTAAGATTTAAAATAATAAAAAATTAAACTTTATGGGGCCAAATCGAAATAAAGTACTTTTTAAGAGCTTTAAAAAAAATATCTTTTAAACAAATAAATAATGATATTGTTAATCATAATCCGGAAAAGCCACTCCTTAGTAGAAGTAATGATTGGGTTTTCAGTAAATGCAGCGCCGCTCTATCAGGACCACTAGTGAAATACAATCCAACGGTCAAGGAAATTCCAAAAATTGGTTCGAACGGTAGCGGATGAAGCCACGTCGCCCTTTCCATTAGGGAATTAATTAATTAATATAAAAATAATGGGGATTATTAAGCATGATGATATGATATCTATCATGCATGGTCGCCGTCACGCACCATATAAAAACTGACTCCACAACAAACGCGTGGCATCATGCCCATGGCCCACATGACGTGGACATAGTGATGCTTATGTTAAGTTAATACTACACCAATAACTAAGGTAGCTTGGGTAACCATTTTTGTTCCTATTCGAACATTGGAATGAAAATAGGATAGGATGGGATAAGAATTTTCTTTTCTTTTTTTAGAGTAAAATCGCGTTTGTTAAATTTATTTTTTTATTTTTTTTTAGGAAGAAAATTATGTTAGGTAACGATTTTATCCTAATTTTTTTTTTTTCTTTCTGTTTTGGCCGGCCGACGGTGGCTCCGGCGCCGGAGACGGACGGAAGGCGGTGGCGCCCGCTGGAAGGCAATGGCGTCGGCGCTGACGACGGCCGAACAACGGTGGCAGGTGGGTGACAGTGGCTGGCGGCCGGAAGTGGCCGGGAAAATTCCGATCGGACGGTGACTTGCAACGGTCACCGGAGATGGCCGGGGGTGACGGCGACGGCGACGGTGGCCGCCGGTGGTTGACGGCGGCAGACAGTGGTCAGGCGGTGGATAAACAGTGGCCATGTGTTTTGCAAATAGAATGAGAATAATGAGAAATAACTTTTTTTTGTTTCTCATTTCTTAAGAAAAAAGTGGGCACAATTCTCAATTGGGAATGAAATGGAAACGAAAACAAAAATTACCAAAAGTTATTCCCAAACAGAATTCCCAAAAATTTGGGAATGAGATGGAAATTTCTGGAATGGAAACGGTTACCAAACGGGGCCTAACCCTTTGTCCCAGGGTGCACGGTAACGCTTATCTTAATCATAAATAATAAATAATAAGCAAAAGTATATTTGATTGGAGGTAAAAAGGGAAAGAGAAATGAAAATAGGGGGTGAAATAAGCCATTTTTTTTCCTCTCAAATTTGGGGGAAAATGAAAAGAGGGTAAGAAAAAGTCAAAATTATCATTTTGTTCTTTTATTTTATATAACAAATACTCATTTAATTTATAGTAAGAGTAAAATAGTAAATTAAATAAAAAATATATTATTTTTTTCTTTTTTTAATATACACAAAATATTATTTCCTCTCTTTCTATATCCCTCCAACCAAACATACTAAGGGTATGTTTGGTTAGAAGGAGTGGAAAGGAAAAAATAAATAAAAAATAAAATATTTTTATTCATTGTAAAAGGAAAATTATTTTCCCTAATCCTAATGTTGTTTGGTTAAGAAGGAAAATAAAATGATAGAAAATAATTTACTTTAATGTAATTTATAATTTTGCCCTCATATTTCCAAAAATAAATTAAAAAATTATTTATTAAGGGTATAATTGTAATTTTGATATCCAAGACTATTTTCCTCTCTTTTTCCTCCCAAATTTTGGGGGGAGGGGAAGGAGGACTTGTCTCGAAATTTGTGTTTTATTTTTTTCATTTTCATTTCCTTTCTATTTTTCTTCCATACCAAACACAATTTTTTTTCATTTCCCTTTCCATTTTTCATCCATACCAAACACACCCTAAGGAAAATGATTTTTCCTCTACAAAAATTAAAAAAAAAAAAAAAAAAAAAACTTTTTAATTTCCCTTTTCATTCCCCACCCTTCCAACCAAATATACCCTAAGACCCTAAGGGTCCGTTTGGTATGGATGGAAAATGAAAAATAGAAAGAGAAATGAAAAAAAAAATTATGTTTGGTATGGAAGGAAAATAGAAGAGGAATGAAAATAGGAAGGATAAAACACGAATTTCGAGATAAAAAAATTTCCTCCCATTTTTTTTTCCCTTTCCCTTTCCCTTTCCCTTTCCCTTTTCCCCTCATACCAAACGGACCCTAAGTCTTTGTCTCACCTATGTGGGATCGAAGGTAATGCTTATGTTAATCATAAATAATAAATTATATTTTTCATGTGATTAAGGGCGAATAATATATTAAAAGAATAAAACATATGTAAACATAGTGCTTATTTAGATACGCTCGAAATATATTTTTCCCCTCATACCAAAATATATTTTTAAAATATCAATCCAAAGAGATGAATAGGGTCTAAATATCAAGATATACGGAAAAAAAAATGTAACAACGTAGCGAAACATATGTAAACATAGTGCTTATTTAGATACGCTCGAATGACTCTTTCTCCAAGTCGATCTCCTAATGTGATAGCAACTTTAGCGGTTGCATGAGCGGTACAACTTGTGAAAAATTCTTAGAAAAATATATTAGCTTAAAAAATTCACACCCTATATTTCGGTTAAATTAAACTATACTTTGGACTTTTAAATTTTATGTTATATATTATTTTTTATTATTTATAAATTAAAAAAAAATAATACAGTATTTTCAGACGCGAAGAATATCTAATTTTAAATATTATTTATTTAGATAATATTATTTTATTTTCGATTTGAATATTAAATTAATTAAAAATAATTAAAAAATTAATATAAAACAAGACAAAAAAAAAAGGTGAAGATAAAAAATTGTAAAGTAATCATTCCAAAATTAATCTTGAATTCCATAACTAATAAAAAAATTATGTACAATCAAATACCGTTATTTAAATTTAAGAAATCATTCTATTTTGATCTAGAAACACCCGTCTATATTTAATTAATTTTTTAAGTTAATTTTTCAATTACAAAATATTTAATTATTAAGGCGATATTTGATTTCGTTTACCTTTTGTTTTCTAGTCTCATAAAATAAAAAAAATATATATATATTTTAAAAAAAAACTCAACTAACTCAAGTGGTAAGATACGCTTGAGTTAAAATAATTAAGGGACCTCTATAAAATTCGAAATTCAAGTCTATAGAAAAATACTTGTTGGGAGGGACAGTCACACACCCCGAATGAGATTAGTCTCACACTTTGTGTGAATGTGAGGACACTTGTAAGTATAAGATCCGCTTGAGTTAAAACAGTTGAGGACCTTTACAAAATTCAGAGTTCGAGTCTGTAGAAAAATACTTCTTAGAAGGGACAGTCACGCACCCCGAACAAAATTAGTCTCATACTCTGTGTGGGTGTAAAGACACTTATAAGTATAAAAAAAATTAAATATATAATTTGAATTATGAATAAATGAATAAAATTATAAATCCAATTTTGTAATTGCTAATTGAGCGTTAAATGGAGATTAAGAGGGAGAGAAAGTGGCTAATCATTACAGATGGGCCCACGATAGCAACTATTCGTTTCCTCCCGAAATAAATGATTAAAACCACTAAATTGCGCAGCCAAAGCCGCCATTTCGACATCTCTCCTTTTGCCCCCCCCAACCTTAATTACCCACTAAACCCAGAAAAAACAGCGAGAGAGAGTAATAAATTTCTTGGAAAGCAATGGACGGACAGAGAATTATTTTTAATAAATTTAATTTTAGAGAGAGAGAGATTGTAGAGAGAGAAAGAGAAAAGCAGAGCCTCCGAAATTAAGTATAAAAGGGCCGCAGCTCAAGCGCTTAACTACTTAAACCTCTCCGAAATCGAGTGATTGAATCTCTCTCTCTCTAGTTTCCACTCTTATTTCCTTCTTCTTCGACGATTAGATTTAATTTTACAGAAATACCGTTTGATAATGATCAGTTTTTAGAGAGAGAAAATAACAGGGCAAAACAGAGTGCTTTTTTAGTCTAAAAACAGAGCAAAACAGAGTGTTGTTGATAATAAGATGGTGGAAGATTGTGGTGGTGGGTTGGTGGTGGTGAGAGAGTTCGACCCTAAAAAAGATATTAAGGGAGTCGAAGAGGTGGAGAGAAGGTGCGAGGTTGGACCCAGTGGCAAACTGTCTCTCTACACTGACCTTTTGGGCGACCCGATTTGCAGGGTCCGCCACTCCCCTGCCTATCTCATGCTGGTACTACTCAACTCTCTCTCTCTCTCTCTCTCTCTCTTCCCCCCCTCTCTCTCTCTTGAAATGACAACTGAGTAAAATTTTGTGGGTTGATTTTTGATCAGGTGGCGGAGATGGTGGGAGGTGAAGAAGAGAGAGAAACAAGAGAGATAGTGGGAATGATAAGAGGCTGCGTAAAGACGGTTACCTGCGGGAAGAAAATCTCCAGGAATCCCAAAAATGGCAACGATCTCTCCAAATCCAAACCCCTCCCTGTTTACACCAAACTCTCCTATATCCTAGGCCTTCGGGTTTCCCCTTCCCATAGGTAATTAATTTTTCTCAAAATAGGAAAAATATATCCACCCAATGATCATGAATTTGCCGGATATGGAAATTCTGAGTTGAACCCATGATCGAATATGGTCCCAGCTATTGTGGGTTGTTGATAATTTTTAATGATTTTCGGATATTTGTTTTGAATTTGCAGGCGAATGGGGATAGGGTTGAAGCTAGTGCAGAGAATAGAGGAATGGTTCAGAGAAAATGGCGCCGAATACTCTTACATGGCCACTGAAAACGATAACCAGGCTTCTGTCGAGCTCTTCACCCACAAATGCGGCTACTCGAAGTTCCGTACGCCGTCGATTCTGGTTCAGCCGGTGTTTGCTCACCGGGTACGGGTGAATAACCGAGTCGCTGTTATTAAGGTATCACCGTCGGAGGCGGAGTTGCTCTACCGGCGGCGGTTCTCGACAACTGAGTTTTTTCCCCGGGATATCGAGTCTGTTCTGAACAATAAGCTCAATCTGGGTACGTTCGTCGCCGTCCCGAGCGGCGGCCGTCGCGGCGAGTCATGGCCGGGTATCGACTCGTTCCTGGCGGACCCGCCCAAGTCGTGGGCGGTGCTCAGCGTTTGGAACTGCAAGGACGTGTTCAAGCTCGAGGTTCGCGGCGCGTCGCGCGTGAAGAAAGGGTTTGCGAAGACGACTCGTTTGGTCGACCGGGCTTTGCCGTGGCTGAAATTGCCGTCGGTGCCGGAGGTGTTCCGGCCGTTCGGACTTCATTTCCTGTACGGTCTCGGCGGCGACGGCCCGATGTCGGCGAAGCTGATGAAGTCGCTGTGCGGCTTCGCGCACAACCTGGCGAAGGATAGCGACTGCGGGGTGGTGGCGACGGAGGTGGCGAACCGGGAACCGCTCAAGATAGGAATCCCACACTGGAAGAGGCTATCGTGCGCAGAGGATCTGTGGTGCATTAAACGGCTGGGGGATGACTACAGTGACGGGTCTGTGGGTGACTGGACCAAGTCACCACCTGGACTGTCCATTTTTGTTGATCCCAGAGAATTCTAAGTTTTACCACCCGGAAAGTCGTCTCTTTTAGCTAAAGAAAAAATGAAAAATCTAATTTTAGAAGTCAAAATATAGAAAAGGAAACCTTTTTTTTTTTTATTTTCTTTTCCAATGATAAACGGTTTTTTTTTTTTGTTCTTTTATATTTATTTAACTAATGTGAAATGTGCAAAAAAGAAAACGGCGAATAGTCCACAAAATTAAAATTTTAGTTCATGCGATTCGCATCTTAAAATTACTGCAGTAATATTTTTTCCATGTAAAAAATTATAGTAACTCTTAAAATTATTGCAGTAATAATTTTTTCATGTAAAAAATTATAATAACTTTTTTATGACGTACAGTGAATTTTGGATTAAATTATTGCATGGGGTTAAAATTTAATTTCACGGATTATTCACAAAAAAAAAATCCAGAAAGATCTAAATATACGAATTATTATTTATTTTTGCGGGAAAAAAAATAATAATCCAAATTGAACGATAAATTTCGGGGCCAAATCAAATTGTTTGTTTTTATCTTAATAAATATATAATACCATAAAATATAACTAGTATTTGGTAATATTTTTTATAATAAAAAAATATTTTTACTTAAAATAAAATCATAAAATCAAAATGCATTTGATAGGATGGATACAATATATCTTAGGATTATTTCTATAAATCAGTTCTTAATTTTAAAAAAAAAAATTAATAATCGGGAAAAAAAAAAGTGATATTTCTCAGATACATCGATGTCTTATAATAAAAAAATTAAAAATTTTTATTTTTATTTTAAATAAAATAATTAAATTCATTTTTATTTTTTTATTTTTTAAATTAATTTTTTAATTGGGAGAAAAATATTACTCATGAAATTAAATACTTTTCACTAGAAAAAAATATCACAAAACTGTAATTAAAAATATCTTGCAAAATCTAGTTTATGGATCTCTATTGGTATCTTATAATATATAAAAAACAATAATTTTTTTTTTTAATTATTGTTTAAATGTGAAACAAACGTGTGTTTTTGAAATTAATTATTTTTTAGTTAAAAATAAAAATTTATTTATTTAAAAAATCTACAAAATGATGCTATAATAATTGAATATTTTAATATTTAGAATGTTGTGACCACTCTTATGTGCACCTCTATCGTTGGATCCACACATTTTTTTTTTTCAAATTATTTTCATTAAAAATAAGAGAATAATATTACTTTTTTTTCTTTTTAATAAATTATAAAATAAAGTGGATTTTGAGGCAGAAGGTGGTGGTGGCGGCCTAAAAGGAGAGAATGAGAAGATATGGCCCTCTTTTTTAGCTTATTTCAATAGAGAATATCCATTAACTTTATTTATTTATTTATTTGTAATAATAATAATAATATCTAAAAAAATACTTTTTAAGACAACTTGTTTCATCCAAACAGAGCGTTAGTTATTTTTCCATGTGAGGTTTGTTACTCAATCTCGTCATATCTAGGGGCTGATGAAACCATTGCCATTCGAATTTATAAATCATGTGTTTGTTTGTTTGTTTTTTGGTTTCCAAGATATCCCCACATCACGATTGGTGGAGACTAATTCCTCGAGATATTGTTAGGTACCAAAAATGGGGACCTCTTCCAACATAACACTTTCCATACACAACCCCCATAAATCGAACCCGAGATGATTACTTAAGGAGCCCAAGTCTCTTCCACTTAAATCAACTCATGTTGATATAGATCATGTGTTCCCACATAATAAAAGGCAACATATAATTTTGATTTTAATTTAATTTTTAAAATATTTAATGATGATAATGTATCTGGTCATGGGAGGTGAAAACGAGCCACTATTAGAACCATTCTAAACATGAATACAACGGGTTGTGCAATGGAAAGATCCAAGGATCCATGAATGAGCCTGAGGTCTCCGCTGTTCAAAAAGGTCTGGAATCACCATAACTAACGGGTCGAAGCTCTTGGAGAGAGCATAACGATCAAAATAAGCCCATGAGTACCCGAAACTCAAATCTACACATGCTCCGGGTCCAAGGGGTGAGCCGAGCATAAAATTCGTTAGAGAGTCATGTAAGACCCGATTTTGTATAAGGTATATTTTATTTGTATTTTATAATACTAAGAAAAATATTTGGGTTTATTACGTTATTTTAAATTTTATTTTTAAAATTTTTGAGATGTAATTAATATTTGTTTTAATAAAAATAGTTTGTGTAAATAAATAAAATAAATAAATAAAACTAAATAATATATGGATGAGATTTGCTTAAGAAGATGGAAGCAAATCTTAAAAGATATGTGCACGTGTCATGTCGAAGAGTTACCAAGAAAAAAAAAAAAAAAAAAGAAGTGAGGTGGTCGACTCTCTTTCAATTTCGCATATATATATATATATATAAAATAAAGAATGCATAATATTTTGGTTCATTTCACTGTTTCGTCCTCATCCTCTTGGTAAGTTCTCTTCTTTATTTATATATATATATTGGATTAATATTTAAATTGTGTGAAAAATTTATTTAATGTAAAATTATAAACTTTATTAAAATGGTATTTTTTTTTTATATTTCGTTGACTAGTAATATTGTTAATAGTCAGATAATATCTTTTATAATAATCAAATTATTGACTGATAAATTTTATAAATATAACTATAATATTTTAGTTGTATAATTAGTATGAGGTTGAGAAAATAAAACATTTATTTTTAATAATTTTATATAATTAAAAAAATTTGAGAACGGAAAATATCACATTTTAGTGTCGCGTGCATTTCATTGCATATTAGAGTTATTTAGATAAATTCTTAATTTAGGCCCTATCGTAAGTAGGTTTACAAGCGGGGCCGACTTCGTCAGTGGTACGACAGTAGTGTGAAAAACAACGTAACAATCGAGGTGAGTATACTGTCTTCTATGTAAATTTTTAAATTATATTTTTGTATAAATTATGAAAAGAAAATATTTATTAAAATGAACGGTTTTATAACCTATGTGGATCAAGTAAGTTTTTAAAGGTGAAAATTGGTTTTTATTATCCGACTATGATATTGTTGTCTTCTCATCAAGAGGGTATGTCCTGCGAGATGTGGATATGTTGTTACCTGTTAAGCAAGTCCTGCAGGGTAGATATGTTGTTACATGTCAAGCAAGTCCTACAGGGTGAATATGTTGTTACTTGTCAGGCAAATCCTGCAGGGTGGATATATGTTGACATGTCAGGAGTGCACATCCTACAGGTGGTTGCCCCTACTATTGGTGATATTGAATGACCCTTACATTGATAGCCACCTTAGTTAGCACAGTTGTACAGATTACAATACCGTCGTAACTCCCGATCGTGAGGTGAAACGATCCTATAGCTAGTAGGGAAGTATGTGTGCGATATTTTATTATATGTCAAAATAATTTGATTGAGTGATTTAAATGCATTATTTTATTGCGATGGTAGCTGTGGTATGTTATTTCGGCTCAGGGTGTGGTTATAATTATATTATGTTTTGAAAAATGATATTTGATAATTGTGTTTGATTCATAAATTATTTTTATATTATGAAGACAATACACCGATAAAATATTTGGTCTTAGATACCGCAGTTAGAGACAGGTCTACTACTGGCGCTAGGTAGAGTCGGAAGATATAGTGGGTTTTATTTTAATGGCTGTCAAGATAACTATTGAGAGTGAGTTGTTGAAATATTTTTGTAATCTTGTTACAAAATCGACAACTTTGTATAAAAGTTAAAAATAAAAATTTTAATTGGAGAAGAATATTATTATTATTTTATCAGAGTAGCGCAGTAGAAGCGTGGTGATGAAGTGATTTGTCTTTTGGCTCTATTTCTTCTCGGAAGAAACTTAGTGGCAATCTTGAGAAATCGGGTTGTTACAGTTGGTATCAGAGTTGAATTAATAATAATATTAATTTATTTATAAACGGTGAAATATTTGAGATATAATTCTCCTTGGGAGGAACCTAGTAGCGGCCTTGAAAAATCGGGTCGTTACAAGTCATGCCAATATCACCTAAGGAATTTGCACATGCTAGGGGATTGGGTGCTGATAACATATTCTTGATTGCATATTCTCTTTCTCCTCCTTTCTGCCACATGAGAAACTATAAAAACCCAGGTTAGCGTGAGGGAAGTCAGGCATAACTTAAATTCATAATCAGCTTGAAAATCTTCTCAAATGTACTTCCTCTTACACTAGAGTTTTTATACTGGGATTCGTCCCCCCCGGTGTTAAGAATCTGTGCAGGCATTCTTAGAGTAAGGAGCGAAGGACAGCGAGGATTAGTTACAAATTTATTGTGCTACCATTTCTTGGTAACATCATTTATGATAAATAAATCAATCAAAATTTAATGGATAATTACGTTTATTTCATCCAAAAATTAGATAAAAAAAATTGAATTACATCCATTTTTAAGTAAATTCCGTTAATTTAAACCAAAAAAAAAATTCAAAGTAGGTAAAAACTGAACTTTTTGAAGTGAAAGATGATAAAGTAAGAATTAGACAAAACAGAGAGAATAAAAGACAATTTAACCCCGTGATTTGATATTATTATTATTATGATGATGATTTAACATCTAACACACCCCTTATATTTAGAGCAATACTTAGATACTGTTTATCATATTTTATTGACTAAAATACTCTTATAATATAACAATTTTTATTTTTTGTTTTTAATTTATTTTTTTCTATTTTCTACTTCCTCTCTCATTTTTTATTTTTTTTATTTTGTACCATATTTTTCATTTTATTTGTTTTTGTTAAGGCGTAAAAAATAAATTCAAAAATAAAAAACTAAAAAACAAAATAACAACAAAACGAAAAAAAAAAACACCTTTTTTTTTTAATTTAAATTCTTATTTTAGTTTTCATTTCTTAATTCTTACTTTTTATTTTTATTTTAATGAAATTTCTTTTTGATTTTATTTCTGCCTTTTGTTTTCTAGGTTTTTAGTTTTTATTTATTTATCTATAAACACCATATAAGAAAATAAAATAATATGATTAATAAAAAATAAATGATGAAAGAAAAATATAAAAATAAAGAGTTATAGATATTAAAAAATAAAAATAAAAATAAAAATAAAAAGCTAAAATATTACATTACAAGGAATTTTCGACAATAACATGTGATAGAAGATGTCTCGGATAATCAGATTAAAATGATAAACGGTCTTTTAGGTATAATTCAAATTATAGAAAGTGTCTTTAATATAAGACAAAATGATAGGAGGTGTCTCAATTGTTATTATTAAAAAATCTATATCTATATCTATATATATAATATGACTTTATGGTCTTCTTATTCTGAGTCATAATATTCATACTATGAATTTATAATGATATCGAGGGGCTTTTAACTTCGGTTTATGATTATTTGAGAATATTCTTTTCATGTTATGGATGGAGAATTATTTTTAAGTTGTTTTTATACTCTTAAGTGGAAGGTGGATCAATCTCAAAGACTTATTATTTGATTCCTAAAGTAGTTTTTATTTTAAAAAAAAAATAAAAAATAATTGTGAATGTAGAGTATCCAATCATGCCAATTTAATTATACAAATACTACTAAATCTTCATGCATAAAAATATTTTTTGATATAATTTTAAAAATAAAATAATTTAATTTAATTTAATATTGTAAAATTTTAAGTAATTAATTATCTTAAATTATTTATATCATAAAATATGATGATGTTTTGTTGACAAATTAATTAAGTTATTATTTTTATAAATACTAGTTTTAGACCCTCATAATATGTGAGTCTAGGAAAAAATATATTAATATATATTTTTAATTTGAATATTTTGTTGTTATAACTTTGATTATTGATCAACATATAAGAGAAAATATAGAGTATTTTTTAAAGGGTAAATTTTTTGAGGATTATTTGAAATTTATATAAATTAGAGGAGGAATATATGAAATTTTAAAGAATGTAATTGATTTTTTTTTAAAAATAAAGGGGTAATGTATATTTTTTAAAAATTAGGATTAATTAATTCATAGAAAATCTAAGGTGATAATATTATAAAAATATTTTTAAAATTAAATCATTAATAAATCTCAATCGTTTTAGTGACAAAAATTATATATAGAATCCACACTGTTCAGATTTTCAATATATATAAATTTTAAATTATTTTATTTTAATATTTAAATTTTTAATCATGTTACCAAGAGATATTTAAGTTCGTGATTTTTCATTAGGGAGAGTCACGTGAATTGCATTATGATCACATGATTCATGAAGGTAGAAAGTTAACAAGGTGGATTTATAAAATTTAAAATAATATTTTAAAAAAAAAAAAAAAGTGATTGATCATGTGATTTTTTATTATTTTTATTTTTTATTAATATTATGTACAGTAAAAATAAATCATGTGATTTTTCTAAAAGATATTTTATGTAAAAAAAATAAATTTAAATAGTCTCGTTTTTAAATTTTACAGAAAAGTTTCGATTTTGATGTAAATTTAGTTTCCTTCTATTATAAAGAAAGTTTTAATAATTTTTATTTTATGAATAAATATTTTAATTAATTTGATTTTTGAAGTCAAGTCAAAGGGTCAATGGAATTAAGGAGGTTCTTCGTTCAAGTTGATTCCTACTTCCTAGTATCAACTCTTAAGTGGACCCCAACTTATCTCAAAATTTATCCAATTTTTGTTGCTCATTTCTATGCAATATATATATATATATATATAATTTTTAAAATTTTTACAGTGCTGTTGAATTCTGTTACATCGATAATTTTTACGGTGGTTATAAGAAGTTAGCCAAAAATTTAATTACACTAGTTGCGGATTTTTATTTTTATTTTTTATAATTTATATTACTTTGAAGGACTAAATAATAAAAAAATCACACACATATATATTTATATATATATATATTTACTATTTCTTTATTAATATTAAAATGAAAAATATAAGCAGTCAAGTCCACTTGCTATGAATTGGGCCTGGCCTGCATAGATAGGCCCATTGTTTTTTCAGGCCAGGCCCGGAGATTTCACCCATTGAGCCCACCTATTCAACTATATAAGTAATTTAAGGGAGAATTTTATTTGGGCAATGAATTTTACAAATTTTGTTTAGAATTTTTTTTATTTGGGTATTAAGAAGAAGAATTTATAAAATTTAGGAAATTCTTTATTTGGGTATTATGAAAAAGAATTTATGAAATTCGTTCATTTGTAAAATATGATAATAAGAGAGATCTGTAAATCCCTTCAAAATACTTATTATTACTAAATCCTTGAAGAAGGAATTTGCTATTTTTTTAATTCCTCATCCATTTCACTTCAATCCCATTTTTCGTTTTGTAATTGTATGAATTTCAAAATTCCCTCTTCTATATATTATATAATAAAATTATATTTGTAAAATAGGTATTAAAATTATATTATTAAAATAATTTTGTATAATTAAAATTATATTATTAAATTACTAAAAAAAATATATTATGAGATATATTTTTATCTCTTTTATTATTAAAATTTAATATATTTTAAAATTATGTGTACAAATATTTGTCTATTAGAACAATGGAATTATAAAAGTATACAATCAAATTCTTCATCTAAAAAAATTATCTGAATAAGGAATTTGTAAATGATGAGATTTCAAATCTCTTACAAAAACCACAACCTTAGGAGTGGCAATTGCGTTAGAACGGCTGAACGGGTGGATAACCGAATCAAACTAAACTGAATGGTTTGAATTTGAATCCCCTTCTTTACATAATTTCGTCTTTATACAGATAGATATAAGATCTATGGAATAATTATTTATAAGTATATTTTGTGCTACAGCCTTTTCTAACTGATAGAAAAGGAGCCCCTGATCTAGAACTGATCTTACCTAGGATTGCAAATCACAAATATGTCTATGAAAAACACATCTAATTGTATTAGTGTCTACAATTAATTTCTTCTGTGTAATACTAATCAATAGGGCCTCAATGGTAAGTGCTGCTATTAGATCTAGTGCATTGGAACCACCCATGGTTGGGCCCGAATCCATTAGTATGGAACATTTTCTTAGTGAAATAAAATTGAATCAAAATTAAAAATAAAGGACATTATAGTCTATATCATTTAAAACTTGAATGAAAATTTTGATTCAATCTATTTTGTTAATTTAAATTGAAAAAAATATTTTTATTTCATTTTTTTGTTCTGAAATTTTTATTTCATTTTTTTGCTTTTGTTATTTTTTATGGCGTACAAAATAAATTCAAAAGTAAAACACGTAAAAATAAAATGAAAAAAAAAAATATTTTTTTTAAAAATTACTTTTTTATTTTTTTACTTCTTTAAATTTAAATTTAAATTCTTCTTTTTCTTTTCATTTTTTAATTCTTACTTTTTGTTTTTATTTTTGATGATTTTTCTTTTTGTTTTTATTTGTGCCTTTTATTTTCTAGTATTTTGATTTTGATTTTTTTTTTATAAACACCATATAAGAAAATAAAAAAAATAAAAAAAAAGATATAGACAATAGAAAATAAAAATAAAAAATAAAAAACTAAAGATGCAAGGGATTTTCAACAATAACTTGTGATAAAAGATGTCTCAGATAATCAGATTAAAATGATAAGCAATGTTTCGGGTGTAATTCACACTGTAAAAGGTGTCTTTGATATAAGACAAAATGATAAAGGGTGTCTCAAGCGTTATTGTTAAAATCTATATTGAATTATATAACTTAAACTAATTGTAAAAAATAAAATTATATGTATATAATACAACTTTAGGGTCTTCTTATTCTGGGTCAAAATATTCATACTATGAATTTATAATGATATCGAGGGACTTTTAGTTTTGGTTTATGATCATTTGAGAATATTATTTTCATATTATGGATGGAGAATTATTTTTTTAGTTGTTTATATACTCTAAGTGGAAGGTGGATCAATATCAAAGACTTATTATTTGATTCCTAAAGTATTTTTTACTTTTTTTAAAATAAAATAAAATAATAATAATTATGCATATAGACATATCCAATCATGCCAATTTAATTATACAAATACTACTAAATTTTCGTGCATAAAAATATGTTTTAATATAACTTTAATAATAAAATAATTATATGTAATTTAATATTATAAATTTTTAACTAATTAATTATCTTAAATTATTTATTTTATATTAAATGGCATGGTGTTGATAAATTAATTACGATCAATAAAAAAAATTTATTATTTTAGTAAATATATAAATAAAAAGATAAAATATTTTTTAAATTAAACCATTAATAGATGTCAATCATTTTAGTGACAAAAATTATACATAGAATTCCCATTGTTCAAATTTATTTTAATATTTAAATTTTTAATCACTTACCAAGAGATATTTAAATTTGTGATTTTTCATTAGGGAAACTCACGTGAATTGCATTATGATCATATGATTCATGAAGGTAGAAAGTAAAAATTTATTATAATAATAATAATAAAAAAAAAAAAGTGATTGATCATATGATCATGTTATTTTTTATTATTTTAATTTTGCATTAATATTATGTAAAATAAAATAAACCAATTCCGATTCAAAACCCGTAAAACTATTTTTCTAGAAGATGTTTTACTTTTATAAAAAAAAAATTATAAAATTTTAAATAGTCTCGATTTTAAATTCTACCTAAAATCTCCGATTTTTTAAGATTGACCTTGTATATTGAATTAATTTTAGTTATTTTCCTTCCATTATAAAGAAAAAATTTAATAATTTATTATTTTGTTTTTTATTTTATGGATAAATATTTTGATTATTGAAGTCAAGTCAAAGGGTCAATGGAATTAAGGAGGTTCTTGTTCAAGTTGATTCCTACATCCTAGTATCACCTCTAAAGTGGACCCCAACTTATCTCAAAATTTATCCAAATTTTGTTGCTCATTTCTATGCATATATATATATATTGAGATTTTTAGAGCGCCGCCAAATTCCACCTATTATATATGCTATGCGGCGGTTGCAAGAAGTTAGAGTGGCAAATTTTGTAAATTAGAGCATAATTATTGAGGTGAAATAACGGGATTGTTTTCGAAAATGTCTTGGAAGGTCAAAATTTTAATTACAGGGTATTTTTTTATAGTTTCTCTATTTTGGAGGACTATATATATATATTTTATTTTTATTTTTATTTATTTTTAATTTTTTTTACTATTTCTCTAAATATTAAAATGAAAAATATAAGCAATCAAGTTCACTAGCCAGTGACTTGGGCCTGGCCGGAATAGAAAGGCCCAATATTTTTCAGGACAGACCCGGAGATTCCACCAGTTGAGCCCACCTATTCGGCTACACAATGTAAGAATTTTTTTTGTTTGGTTTGGGGTAAAATAATTTAAATGTATTCGATTTGTAAAATAGGAGAATAAGAAAGATTTATAAATTCTTTCAAAATATTTTTTATTACTAAATTGGGAATTTTCAATATTTTCAATTATTCATCCTTTTTAGTTCAATCTTATTTTTCATTTTGTAATTGTAATTATATGAATTTCCAAATTATCGTCTTAAAAATTATATTATCAAAATAGTTATGTATTAAAATTATATTACTAAAATATGTATAAATATTATATTATTAAATTACTAAAAGAAAATATTATGAGATTTATTTATTTTATTTTTTACTATTAAAATTTAATAGATTTTAAAATTGTGTCTATCCAAACAATGAAATTATAAAATTATACAATCAAAATTTTCATCTAAAAAAATTATTTGAATAAGGAATTTGTAAATGATGAGATTTCAAAATTCAATTTTTTTACATCTCGTCATTTACAAATTTCTTAAAAAAAAAAACACAAGCGGCAATTGTATTAGAACGGTTGAACGGGTGAATAACCAAATCAAACTAAATTAAATGGTTTGAATTTGATTATGGTCAAATAATTTTGGTTTTAGTTTCAGTTTACGAATTTAAAATCAAAACGGTTCAAGTTTTGATTTTGGGTTTAGTTCTTTTATTGTAACCGTAAAACTGAACCGCAGAATTGTGTATAGAAAACATGAGGACACACACGTGCAAAAATTTGATTTAAGTCATGTGGAACGTCTCTCGAAAGGGAAATGTAGACTTAAGAAAACATAAAACAATTATTAAGGTGACATTTAATGTTTTTGCTTCTCTATTTCTACTTCCAATAATCCTGGATGAGAATTATGTTTCTATTTTGGAGTATTCCGGAAATAAAAAACACGTTTAGTTGTAATAGTTTTTTTTTTGTTTTGTTTAATGTATGGTGGCCAATATGGTAGTGGTGGCTAACAGGTGGTGGTGTCACTTGGTGATGATGACCGATGGTTTGGTGATGAGAATAATTTTGTAGGAGTGAATAGAAATCGACATATTTTTTTGTTTCAGTTCAGAAAATATTCTCAAAATACTCTCAAATTTGAGAACAAAAACGTGTTCACCAAATACGTTATTAATTTCAAAATTTTGGGAGCTAGAACAAAATTAAGGAAACAAAAATGGAAACGGTAACCAAACGAGGTCTAAATTTCTTACAAACTATGAGCAAGTGAACATCATAAACAAAAAATTTAGTAAATCCCACTATATAAACAACCAGCTCTAACACAATGCACCAAAAACAAACATCTAAAGACATAAAATGATTGAAAAACTGGATTGTTTTGGGGGAGACACAACTGATGATTATGAACACTTCCTTAAGGTTAGACAAATTAAGTGGTTTTCTAACATCCTAAAATGCGTAGAAATTAAGGATACAAATGTATCGCCAATCTACGACAACGAATATCTCCGGCTTCGAGACCGCGTCGATTTCGTTTCCCCAGCGTTCGACGAGCCAGGACTCCCCGACGTATCTGAACTGCTGTTCTCGCTCACTCTCTCCTTGCTCGACCACAGCTTCGAAAATATCTTCTTCGACATCACCGGAATTTTTGCTTTTCCGCCGCCGTTTCCAATCTTAAGACCGGCGAGTTCTCCTTTCAGAGCCTTGAGCTCGTCGGAAGTCGCGACGGCGTCCCAGTCCTCTGCGTTGGTGGTGGTGGTGGTGGATCTCGAGCTTGCCCGGAGTGAGGCCGGTAGTTCCGGCGTGCTGCCGCCACCGGAGGAGGAGGTGGCAGTGGCAGCAGCGGCCCGGGCTTGCTCGAAGAAGAGGACCTGAACGACAATTCGTAAAGGGAGACGCTCGTTTTGGATGGCATGAGAGCAGGCGTCGGCCGAAAGCTTCTTGCAGTCCATCAACCGGCAAATTCTCTTCCTTTCGCTCTTGCTAATACCAGGATGTTCCTGCATTTAAAAAAAAAAAAATCATTAATCATTTTTGGTAACATTTAAAAAAAAAAAAAATTAAATCGAGTTCATAAATTACCCTAAGATACATATCGATGGCGCGGTAAAGCCCGTCATGAGTCGTTCTCGGAAAACCCGATACAATTTCTGCAAGATCAACGAATTTTGCCAGAGGTAGATTTGGATCCCTTCCTATTTCGGTGAGATAACCATCGACCAATTTCGAAACCCTAAGCTTCGAATCATCGGACACAACAAAAACTGGACACATCTCGAATTCGCCATCATCTTCGTTCTGTTCCCCCATCGCAAACCGCTCAACGAGATCCCGTACAACATCGACATTACACATTGTTGGTTCTCCCGGCGGGGCCCGTATCAGAAGATCGGAAACCGACGCCTCATCCAACTGCCGGCTGATCCCTCTCATCAGCCTCTCTCTCTCCCTCTCATCGCACCCCAAAATCACCGACGCCTGTAACAATCTCATCAAGAAACCGAAACCAACCGTTTTTCTCCAAGTCGGCAACATTGAAATTATTGTATTAACTAAATAACGGTATTTTGTTAAATCCCCACCTTGAATAATCCCGTTTTTGAAACCAGGTAGCCGTTTAAATACATAAGCTTTCAACGCCTCTCCTATGACATCATCGGACACCGACCCGTTTGTCTGAATCGTCATTATCACCCGTTTATATAAATCGATATGGAGCTCACACAAATCCTCGACCCACCAATCTTTCGGAACGGTTAGCTGTTTTCTCAGACCATTGTTCCCGTTTTTGCGGTTGTAAGTAAATGACCATTCTACCCTCGAAGTATCGATAGAGGCTTTGGAAGCTATGGAGTCGAGACAGTGACTCACCACCTTTAATTCTTCGGACCACAGGAGGAGAGGCTTTGTCGATTGCAAAACAATGATCGTGTCTTTCCAGCTTCGGAAAATGCTCGAGCTGAGAAAGACATCGATTTTGTATACGAGGTTTCCTTTGTCTGAGGTTTCGTACATTTCGAGGTATTCGGCTGCGCAGCGGGCCCCGACAACGTTGTACGCATTGAGGGTGACGGTTATTCCATAACAGAATTTGGCGCAGATCTCAAAGGCAGCAGGCCCACCGGGTATGTCGCTGATGTGGATTTCATCATTGCTGTCGGTGTCATGATCGGTGATCGAGACGAGTTTTTGTAATCGGGCGCTCTTGGACAGGAGAGGAAACTGAAAAACACAAAGGACGGTTTATTTAAAGAAGCACGCAGGGCTAAAACACGTTTTTAAAGAAAAGTGCGGGGTTATGTCTCAAGTGAAATTTAAAATACGTTTAACAATTAATTGAAGCGTCTAATTAGGCGTTTCAAAAAATAACGATCGAAAGAAATTCTTATATATATCTATAGTACTAAATGAGTAGAATCGAAAAGGATTTAATACCTTGTGCAGATAAAATTTCACATCTCCAACATTAATCACAATATCGGTTGACAACTCTGTCGCTACATACCTGGAGATAGTACACATATTATGTATGACTATATATATATATATATATATATATGTACAACAATTAAAACTGACACCCCGGCGCTACAAAGCTCCCGCGATGCGGGACCTAAGGAAGGGTCGGACCACTTAAGTCTATTGTATGCAGCCTTACCTTGTATTGCAAGAAGAGGCTGTTTCCACGACTCAAACCCTTGTATTGAAATTGATTTTTTTTTTTCACATTTTTGTCAATATTTAGATCATCAAACACAACCATTCTCGGGTCCGATTCAATAGAATTATCATACAAAATTACCTTCGTGTTTGGGTAAAATATTTGATTTCAAGAAGCAATTTTGTTGATTTTTCTTAAGAAGATTTTACAAATACCTTCCAAAAAATAAAATACCTACCTCACCCAAACAGACCTTAACAAAAAAAAATAAAAAAAAATAAAAACTTAAGAAAAACTTTACAAATCGTTCCACCAAATCAAATACCTCAACCAAACAGACTATAACAAATCAATGGCTGCCCGATCTAATGCAGCCATACAAGTGTATGAACTACAATAACAAGCTTATAATAAGAAACAAATACTAGTATAAGGCGCCATTGGGTTAATGTTTCCGTTCCTTGATTTATGTTCTTGCTTCCAAAATTTTGGGATTAATGCACAAAACACGTTTGGTAAACATGTAATTCATATTCACTTTCATAAAACTATTCCCACCACCAGCCTGCTAGCCACAATACATTTAAAGAAAAAAAATGTTGCAATCATGAGTGCTTAGTGTTTCTATTCTCATCTATTAAAGACAATTTCGGGACAATAGTTGCTACCGAACATGTTTCTATTCCCGGACTACTCCAGAACAGAAACATAATTCTCATCCCAATTAAATGGAAGAAGAAACACTAACCAAACGCCACCTTAGTTTAGAGCAAAATATGAGATTCAAGGAAAAAAGGGATGATGTTCTACTAACCTTATATTATCTCCATCAGTCATAAATGAATCAGGCTTTGACCCCAGTTTCATAAACTTCATCTTTCCCCTTGTACACCAAAATCTCAGGTTTAGGGAAAAAACAGATAATGGCTTCAATCTTCACCACCTCTCTCTCTCTCTATATATCACTTGTTTCGAGAAAACCCAAACCCTAGAATCCACATTCCTCCATAAATCTGCTCTCAGGAGGGAGAACCTGCCAATGCCAATGCAAACAAAATCTCGATATCAGTTTAAAGAGGTCACCAAATAAGTAGACAACTTGGTTTTGGAAGATCATGGATATATGAAACAATCCAGCACTGGTATCAATGAAATTGTTTCGTAATGGAAGTTTCAAAAAAACCCAAAAAAATGAAGCACCAAACACGGCATAAGAAAACCAACAAGTTGTAGCTCACGTGGGAAGGGAGCAACAAGGTGTCGCTCAATTGAGCTAAAGCAGTTGAGAGACTCTACAAGATGAAGAGTTCAAGTCTGCAGAAAACCACTTGGTCGGAGGGGCAGGCACGCACCCCGACCGAGCTAATGGCATAAGAAAACCCCAAATGCAGGATTGCTAAAATCACAGGAGAATCAGCTTCAATACAAAAAATTGAGCCAAACCCAGATCAAAAAAGAGCTTGAAGATAGCAAATCCAAAAACAGATCCGAAATTGAAGAACATTTACCTCTGCGATCTCCGGTAAGTCGGAAATGGAGCTACGAATCAACTCCGGTGGGCGATAACATTAACAACAACCGAGAGACAAAATCCAACAAACCCAAAATCAGCACTATTCCATCGGGGAAATCGGTATAAAGAAGAACACAAAAGCAGCACCCATCAAAACAGATGAGTTGTCCCCTAATCTTTGCCAGCCACCATGGCTACACTATGTTCTCGCAAAAGGCCAAGCTCAAGCTCGGAATGTTCCCTCCCTCCTCACAATCTCATCCCCTTTAGAATCGCACCACCGCCCCCACCACCACCACCACCCAAAAAAAAAAAAAACTCAAAAACACCCAGAATCTAAAATCGCACAAAAACAATCGCCAAAAGTGCCGATATAAATATATAGATCTGTATTCGTACGATTTCTTACTGTATTTCAGCTGGAAGTATGAAGTGGGGTGGCTTCTTTTTGCCGATACCCCCCCTCCTCCCTCTCTCTCTCTCTCTCTCTCACACACACACACACACACTGTTAGGCACGCCGATCTGACAGACCCGCCTTTGTTGCTCGCCCTCAATCAGCAATTGTGTTAGCCTGCAGTACTCTAGAAGTAAATTGCTTTTTAAAGATTAAAGGGGAAATTACATTTTTGGATCCTGAAATATAAGGTTTGCATCTATGTGAACTCTAAAATTTGTCAAATTATACATTTGATCCTTTAAGTTCATAATTTATTTCAATCCTATAAAATTAAAAACGCTATCTATGTGAACTCTAAAGTTTGTCAAATTATACATTTGATCCTTTAAGTTCATAATTTATTTCAATCCTATAAAATTAAAAACGCTATTAATGATTTTGAACGAAAAATAAGTTTTTAATAGGGGATATTTTTATTGTTTCATCCCATTAATCCTAAGACCCTTTTATCCTAATAATGATTTAAATTTTTCTCTCTCTCTTCAAGTTGCTCAAAAAAATTAGAAAAAATCGTCTTAAATTTGGTAAAGTGATAAAATAATAAAAATATCTCCATTCGAAGACTATGGGCTTACTAAAGTCCATTTTTCATTCAAAATTATTAACAATATTTTTAATTTTGGGCAATTAAAACAAATATAAAATTTGAGTGGTCAAACATATAATTTAACAAATCTCAAGTTCGATGATTTAAAATAAATTAATTTTGGTGCCAACCTTTCATGTTAAAATTAATTAAAAAATTAGATTTTTCCCCGCTCAAAACATATGAAAATATATATAGATTGTTAAAATGGATAAAAATAAGATTAATTTTGTTTTTTAAAAATCTAAATTTTTATATAAAATTATATTTTTTTTCGGAGACAAATGATTTGGATGCCAATTTTTAATATTTGTTATTTCAAATTATAGTATTTTTCGGAGACATATCTACGCATATATATATCGTGTAAAAATAAAATTAATACTTTTTTTTTATTAATTTTAACATAATTTAATTTAGCATAATTTAATTTAAAACATAAATAAATAGAGTCTCTATTCTTAAAATATAAAAATAAAGTAAAAATAGGTGAATAAACTTCAATTACCCCCAAATAAAACTAAAAAATGGGCCATGAATTTCTCGCGACAATGAAATGGTAGAAGTAGGGATGACAACAGTTCAGTTTTGGACCGGTTTCACTAGAAGCCAAAATCAAAATGATTAAGCATATATTAAACCTAAAACCAAAATCAAAAGCGTCGATTTTTAAAAAAATGATTTTAAAACTGAATCGTTTAATTTCTTGCAAAATTAAAACCGAAACCACAAAACTATCAAACAATTAAGTTTTTTTTTTTTTAATTTTATATAAAACCAAAATTGAAATTGTGAACCCTTATTTTTTATATATAAGTAAATTAACCTTATAACACACATATACACACACAATAGGGATCAAAATGTAAATAAATAAAAAAATAAAATAATATATATATTAAAATATATCTAAAATATTGGTAACATGATTTGGTTATGCGGTTCGATTTTTTCATTATTATATTAAAATTAAAATCGCTTCGATTTTTAATTCAAAAAATAAAATCGTAACTAAAATAATTTAATTAATTTTAAAATTAAACCGTTTAATTCGATTTGGTTTAGTTAGTACTCGGTTGGGTTTCATTTGTGCAGAAGATTATTTTATCGTGCGAAAATGAAATGGGCCTGGGCAAGACACTGGGTGTCACATGGGTTACTCATGCCTTCTTGCATAGGAGTTAGGACTCCTCCCCCCCCCCCTTTACTTTGAGCCTTGTTCTTATTTTTATGGATTTTTTTTTCTCATTAATTGAGCTTATTTTTATTTTTATTTTTATATAATAAGATACATTCGGGTCAATTTACGTTCATCTTAATTAATCACTTTACCGGACGATTTGAAAGACACATTCTCACACGTCAACCTGATGCATTCAAAATTTAATTCCCAGAATGTTCACTGGAAAAAAAGAAACATTCAAATAACAATTTATATTTAAATTTAATAACTTTGACCAAAATCTAAATTTACGGTAATATAATCATTGTAATTTACATAGTTAAGAATTAAGATTTAAAAAAAATATTACAACGCGTAAATTATATAGGCAAAAATTTTATGTTTCTATTTTGTTCACCAAAAATTTCGAAAATAATTTATCATAACTTGGTAGCAATACATGATAAAATTCTATATTAGTCATTTCTATTGTAATTGGTTTGTTAAGAACTCAAGATGGACAAGGATGATTGAAGATAAAAAAAATATCTACCATGGGAGAGCAAAAGAAGCGTCAACAAGGCAAAGATCGAGATTTAAGGAATAATAAGGTAATAATACTCTCGATCTTAAGAAATATGCACAATTGAGCATCTATGAAACACACACACACTTTGCATTTATATTGTGTTAAACATGTGAGTTTGATCAATTAATTGTGGTTAAAATAAGTTCATAATGATTCAGAACAAATTCGGATAGGAGTTGTATTAATAATTTGAATAAAAATGAAAGTATGTAAAAACTAGTCGACCGATACTCTCATTCAGTTAATCAATTTTAGTAGTAGGACTTATTGGTGTCGGAAAATTGGCCGACCAGCAGTATCGTCCGGATACCCTTGAATCGGGAAAAAGAGAGATAGTGCTTAAGTGATCCTTGTCATCTCTTGTGTATCACAGCCATACTGGATAGGTGTTATCCGACCTACGTCCAAGCCCGGGTCTCATATTCCTGGCCTGATGCTCTTTGCCGTTGTCTGGGCTGAGTTTCAATCTGTCACCTGCACACAAGACGGGCCGAGTTTTTCTCGGCGTGTCCCCTCCGGTGTGAGAGTAAGAGCCCGAGATAGAAATTTAGATTGGAAAGTTACTATTATCTCGATCTGTTTGTGCGACCTATGGTGGAATCTCTCTTTTTAAAATCATCTTTAGTCCCCCAAAAGTTTTGGAGAAGTCTTCTATTTATAGGCAGAGATGTGATTAGCGTCAGTAAGATTAGGGCCTCAAGCTCGGATCAGCGCTAAGTCGTCAAGCACGTGGGCAACACGGTTAATTAGAGCTATGGGCAGGTCGGCTCACGCAACAGGGCACAAGTCGGTCTAGGCACGCCGACCTGTTATGACGCGACGATCCTTCGAAAAGTTTGCTGACTGGAGATCCTGGAATGCTTCCTATTCACTAATCTGGGAATCCACCCGGACTGTCTATAAATCGGGCTGACCCAGGTTGTCGTAACGTGGAGCTAGTGACGTGGCAGGTCTGATCCAGATAACTGACACGTGGAGGAAACCCGATTTTATCCTCATCAAAATTAACAGAATATAGCTCAGGACAATCCGATTAACCATTCACGTGGCAGAACTAACTATACCCAGGACCTCCACTCAATCACAAAAAAAAATCATTTGAATTCTAACAAGATTTGACACCAACAATACCAGTAAAAAAAAAGAAGAGATTCCTCTTATAATCATGAAGAAGATCTCCCCTTCACCAGTGGCCAAATTGTGACCACCAAACATCCCTTTTTCTCCTTTCATCCATCAAATCCTTTTTATGCCATGCTCCCAACTATCACCAAAATATTCAATGAAAATTCACATCCACACACGCCACTTTCTCGTCGCCTTGTTCTCGTTCTTTGAATAGATTCCTCTAAAGTTTTGTGTGAATTACACTTTTCACCCCTCAATTATGATCCTATTTCGACTTTGATGGCTTTATGAAATAGACCACTCAAGTGAAATTAATTAATTCATAAAAATAATGGAGAATAAAGTGGTCACTGTTAGGCACATGGCCGAAAAAGATTAGACTTTTTGCCTAGTTTCAGTGGTTGCTAGCTTTTTCCCGTTCAGGCCCACATAATATATAATACTATTTTTATCGACAAGATGTAGTTTAAGTGTCAATATAAACTTGAATTGAAATAATTAAAGGGTTTGCGCAAAATTAAAAATTTGAACTTACATAAAAATATTTGTTAAAAAAGACAATACGCACTCTGAATGAGTTAGTTTTTTATCTTGTGTGAATAGATGACACTCCTGATATAAAATATATACATATAATATTATATTTGGACTATATGTATAAAATATTATATTTGGACCTTTTCAGGTAATCAATGGTTTTTAAGTTGTGGCCTTGAGGCATCTTTTACAGTTCAGTACTTGTAAAGGTGGGCTTTGTTTAATGTTTAGGTTCTTAGATTAATATTAGGGTCGGGTTTGGTTAGTGTTTCTGTTCCTAGATTTTTATTTTCGTTTTTAAAATTTTAAAATTAATATACAGAATTCTTTTAATAAACATGTGTCTGTTTTCAAAATTTTGAGAGTATTTCATTATTTTTTTAAAATTTTGAGGAAAAAAATATGTTGATTCCAATTAACTCTTACAAAATTATACTCATCGCTACGTCCTTGGCTACTACCATAATACTGGTCACCAACATATTAAAAAAATAAAAAATAATAATTTTTATAATCAAACGTGTTTCTTATTTATGTTCTAATCAATTAAAAGAAACAATTTCAGAACAATGGTTGTTATCAAACATATTTCTATTCCTGGAATACTCCAGAAACGAAACATAATTTCTATTTTCATTGTCCTTAAATTGTTTCTTTAATTTATGAAAATAAAAACAAGAAACACATTTTGTTGCAACACTTGTCTTTTTTTTTTTTTTTCCGTTAAATATATGGAGGCGATGTGGCTGTGGCTAGTGGTGGTGGTGGGTATAATTTTTGGTGAATATGAATCTACATCTTTTATGTTTCTCAAATTCTTAAGAAATTCAAGAGTTACTCCCAAATCACTTTCAAAATTTTAAGAACAGAAACATATTTACCAAACACATTTTCGTACACTAATCCCAAAATTTAAGAAGCAAGAAAGGAAATCAGGGAACAAAAACAATAACTAGTACCCAAATGGGAGAATAAGTATCTATTTTTGGTCTTTCAAATCAATATAAAATTGATATAAATATATATTAAAAAAAAAAAACTTGACTACAATACAGCGACTGTACTGATACAGTCGCCAAAGTTACAGGTTTATGTTGAAAAAGTGACAAGTTTATCTGAAAAATTACAAGTTATAAGTTCATCTAAAAACTTGTAACTTTGGCAGTTGTATCGGTACAGCCGTTGTACCGTAATTTTTTTCAAAAAAGAAATAAGAAATTAATATTTTTATTTTCTATATATACATTGTCAGTACAGTAATGATTTCAAATATGGAAAATAAAAAATATTTGATTTTATTTTTCCAAATGCATGCATAATCAAGAATCACCATGATGATAGTATTGTATTAGGGCATAAATGTAAGCTTTAATGTTGTGGTCCAATGAATATATTCAACTATTGGCTTCAAAAAAAAGTTGATGCTGATTATTCATTGTCATTGAATTGATATTTCACTTTTTATTAAAAGCAAAATCAATTATATATTGAGAGAGTAAACGAGGATGATGATTATGCTGAGCATGGGAATCGTTTTATTGATTATTACTATTTTTTTCGCCTTTTTTTTACACACTAGGAAACAATATAAACATATATATAATTACAAACAAAGTCAACTTTATTTTATTACTCAGCAAAAATAAGTAAACAGTGGACCGTTGTCCACAGTTTACTGCTTGACTTAGTCAAATGCCTACGGTTTGTGCCAAGTTATCCCAACATCGCCACACTGACGTTTTGCCAACCGATAGTTGTCTAACTTTGGTTAAATTCTGTGTTTATTTCCTACCAACGCCTTTGTAAGGGTGCTACATGCGCTATGTCCAGTTAAAAATATGCATAGAGTCCGTGTCTTTTTGTACCAATGCATTTCTTTGGTATTGCATATACCACATTCGGTTAAAAAGCGCACCAAGTCCTTACCATTTTTTCCTAGCATTGTAGGGGGCTTACTGCCGGCTATAATATATATATATATATATATATATATATATATATATTTCAAATAGTGTGCAAAGCATTGTTTTAATATATTTTTTATTGATTTAAAAGATAATAAATGACTAGAAAAACTGTGTGAAAAATCAATTCAACTAAATAAAATATCAACTAGTGCTTTGATAAAAAAAATGCGATCCCAAAACAACACAAAATTATTGTGTTAAACACAAAAATTAGCCGGTAATTCTGAATTACATTGTGACTACTCATCAATATGTAAGACAATAAATCACACAAAATTAATTAATCAGATATTTTAATAAATTATTTAACATCTATAATTAATTAATCGGGACATTTTTTTTTAAATGTCTTTTCATTAACGGTTTGAATTAATTTAAGGGGAATGAATAGTTGGGATGACTTGCTCAAAATTTTTAGGCAGAAACCTTCATTTACAAAGCGTTTGAATTTAATTACATTTTGTACTTTTTAAGTTTAAATATATTTTATTGGATTTTTTTTTTTAATTTTTTTTAACACTTGCAAATTTGAAATCGATAAAGTGACTTTAGGCAAGGAGAATCCCTAGTCTTGTATAGTATATTTAACAATAACATTAACATGCAATTTGTTAAAGAACTTTCGTGTGACACGATTAATTATCGTGTTGTATCATTATACTGTGTTATTATGTGACAACTAATTATATTGTTGTGCAGTTTCGACACGATGAGACATAGCGTTGTGTTTCAATATTTTGACACGATATATTATCGTGTCGTGTTTATATCACGTATTATTGTGTTTATGTCAGTTGATGGAATGACATGTGAGTATGGAGGTTTCAAATTATGATTTATAAATTAAAAATTTATAAATTGGTAGTGGTAAAAAAAATAGAGTTTTCGGTTAACAACCTACCATTTCAAATTTTTAGCCCATAAGTTTCAAAACTTTTGGGACTTTCATACCAAGTCCAACAATTTTTTTGGACAAAAACACCCTTATTTCTTCATCAAATTTACAAAAAAAAAAAAAAAATCGGCATTTTTTCATCATCTCTAACTCTTAAAAAAAAAGTCACAAAAAGTTGATTCAATATCAGAAACAAAATTGATCAATAATCTGGAGTTGTTGAACGTAATTCCACAATATTCAAATCCTGAGATCAACTGCTATTAAAAACCAATAAGATGATACATGTGTTATTTGGACGGAATAGTTTGCACCTATTATAAAAAAATATATAAAAAATAGATCACTGACCCAGCTTGATAACTTGTTGAACCATATATTGGGCCAAAAAAATTTGGGCCCATATCCAAGAAACCTAAAAATTTGAGAAATCCTCTTGTTCTAGGCCCAACCCAAAGAATTGACAACTCTCACGATTCTTGCCATCCTCCCACCTCCTCCGCCTCCCACGTTTCGCCGATGACTCCCACGTTCGCCTCTCTTCTCCCCTGAAGATCCATCCGCTTTTAATCCCTCTCTTCTGAAGTTTGTCGATCTAATAGTCCACGCAACCTACGCCGCCACACAATCGTTGAGACGAAGCTACCACAACCAGATCTCGCTCCTTCGCCATCGGCGTCCTCCAATCGCAGGTATTACTCACTCTATTCTTCACAACCATAGCTAATAAATCTCTGTATTGCCTCTCTTTTTATGATTTTCTTCCGATTTTCACCAGGTAAAATTAGGGCTCTACCGATCAAATTTGCAGCCAATTGTTCCTCAAGCCTCATTGTTCCCTTTTCTTTCTTAGATTCACCATCTTTTCTTGCCTATTGCTTTGGCCTACTTATGAGCTTTCTTCATCTCTTGTTTCTGGATTTGATTGATGCATCGTTTGGGATTAATTTTGTCCTTTAATTCCTACAATAATTTAAGTTTTGAAAAGTTCAATGTTATTTAGTTTGGTTGTTCTCTATCACGACGCTGATTAACATACACATTATGTGTATTCTGGTATTGCACACCATGTGTTTGATAAAAGTCTCCTTAAGATTAGTCCCATCGATAGCCTATAGAATACTATGCAAACACAATGCACCACTTAACCTTTTCCTTCCAAACGGACGAAAGAGGACTTGGGTATACAATGAAGCATGAATATAGTCATTGATATTCATCCAAATGAAGTATAAATATTGCAGATAGTCAATGAAATTAGCTATTAGGAAGAAACTCGGTGGTGTCAAAAATCATGCTAGGGGGTTGATGGAAGAAATGAAGGAAGTTTGGTTAGTTGAAGTGATGTGTATAATCTTGCTTGCTTGATATTTTTTTTCCTAAGTAAATTGATGCCACGACGGAAGTAAGTTAACACTTAACATGCTTGAATTTGGACTTCTAAACTTCTAGCAGGATCCTATTAATCACTCCATTAAGGGTGAAATTTTGTTGAGGTTTTCTGAACAAAAGAAGTTCAATTTGTTAGGGAGGTTTGGCATATTTAAATGTATTAGCTAATGCATGAATCATATACATATTCATCCCAGTTGTTGTTGTGTCTTGGATTTCTATTTGCTGGATAGTCATGCTAATATTGGTCAAATGAAAATCTGTGACTTCAGTTGCGGTAAGGAAACTGTATTCGGCCACCTGAATTTTGAGTTGCTTATTCTTTTTTTTATTTGTTTGTTTCTGTGTGTGTTCCCAGAAATCTGTTGTAGTAGAGGTTGATTCTTTCTGTTTTGCCTTTAGTTAAATCATTTGATTCAACAACCATTTACTGTAGTATTTGGCTCTACCAATTTTGGATTCAAACATGTTTGGAATAAAAACAAACACTCAATCCCTGTCTGTATTTATGCAGTGTCACTGCATATAAAAAATTGATTTAATTAATGCTAAAGTGGACTTATAGACGTTGGATTGGATCTATTTCATTATTTTTACTACTTGTGGGTGTGGTAATTTTTGAATTCTTTTAGTGTTTATTTGAATTGGGTTTTCTCTTATATTCAACCTGTAGTCCATCTGCTTGATAATGGGACTCTTTGGTTTTGGATTTTGATTTGAATTTATAATTTGGAGCTATCAAATGGGTTTTTAGTTGAATTCGACTGGTTGTGCTTCTATTTAACAATTGAACTATTTTTGGACTTTAATTCCTACTCTCAAACATTAATTCTATACATATTCTGCTATGAGATTTTACTTCTATTGAGTATTTAAAAGAAGTGTTGAAGGTTGAATCTATACAAACAGCTTAAGGTTTTAACTTTGTTATTTTATTTTTTATTTCTATTCCCTTTAAATCTGATTGCATTTAGATTCTGATTGTGCATTTAGGGTTTGTGAAATTGATTTATTGCATATTAATGTTTTTTTTATATAGTATGCAAGATTGAGAATTCAAGCTCAGAAGTTAAACGGTCGAGATTATCAGGGTTTCTGAAATTCAAAGAGATCACCGCTTAGCAGAATGGATCCCAAACACACGGGAGATATGTTGAAGTAAATTCTACTTAAGATTTGTTCTCAGTTCTTTTGTTTTCTCTTGCAATTGCATACAGAAAAAAACTTATTTTGCCTAAACGATGTTCTCTGCAGGCATTTGGATAAGCAGAATGAGTTGCTTATGGATGGCTATCGGTCAATGTCTCATGAATTGCATAAACTCCAGGTTTTTTTCCTTTGAATTTCTCATCTCATCTCTGATCTCCTTAATTACTATAAGCTGTGAATATGCATGTAACTTGTTCTTCATTGCCATTGGTTAGTTTAGGTTTTAGATATATGGGGCCAGATTGTTTTCAACATATATGGTTTCTGTGCTTGAATCATTCTTTGGACTGATATATGTAATCAATGCTGAAAATTTTCAATTAAAATAACGAAACTGGAAACATAAAATTTATGTTTCAATGGAAAATTTCAGATTGAGGGTGTAGAAGAACGGGAAACCAATTTGAATATGGTAGAATTGTTGATTTCGCTGTAATCTTCTTTCCTTTTTGCAAAATCAGATGATATTTGTAAAAAGAAAACTGCCGGAAGAACACCCCTAGCTCATGGAACTGAGAACAGAGAGGGCTTCAAGAGAAACACGACTACCCCTCCACCCCACCCCCAACTAACTGTAGCATAAGAACAAACAAGAACAAACAGAAACAAAACAAACAGGAACAAAACCAAACAGAACCAAACTAAAAAAACCAGAAACAAACCAAGACAGGCACCAAATTCTTGTCTCCCAGGAGCTAAGCTGGAACTTCATAACCTTCATTTGAGCCATGAAGAAAACCTCCCTTTGTAAGCAATCCACTTCTCTGGAGTCAATGCTCAAATATTCTGGAATTTTTCTCTTTCCAAATGATATAAACCATGGGGACTGGGACAATCTAAGCAATAGAAGATCCAACCTCCTCCTCCTTCCAATTGGTAATTCCCCAATTTAGCATATCCGTGAGATTGACACCTTGGGGAAGATGGCACTTTTTAGCAAAAAGTCGAGCTCCCTAGAAATTCTGCATTTGAAAAACAGGTGATCATGGCTAGGGCTGGCAATTCTTGTCATTTGCTGACACGAACACGATAACATGCGACATGAACACAACACGATAATTAATTGTGTCACACAATACCAAAATATAATGATATAACATGATAAGTAATCATGTCACATAAAAGTTGTTTAACCCATTACACATTAATTTAATTACTGAAACTATATATATTTTAAAAATAATTCATTAAAATTTCTAGTAATTGATTAATTAATTTTGCGTAAGTTATTATGTCATCTATTAATGGGTAACCCAAAATATGATTCGAAATTATCGTGTCATTTCTTGTCAATTATTGCGTTAGTAGATAAATCCAAAATAAGAAATGTTTCCTGTGTTTGACATGATAACGATTTGAAACCTGCTAAGGCCAAACTCATGCATGGTGATTTTGTGCCGCTTTCATGTCATGTTTTCTGTGTAAATACCCATATTGCATGTGATTCTTCCTCCTCATTGCAAAGAACGTATTAATATTGTTTGTAGGTAGAGGAAGAAATGATGATGCGCAAGTTCTATGAACTCATGGCAGCTCAAGGTCTGACTAAAAAGGTATTTTTTTCCAAGCATATGTTGTCTTCTCTTTCCCTTATCTAAGGTATCTATCAACAATTACTGCTTACTTTGTTTTTTTTTCTTTTTACCCCTTATGCTTTGAACTTGTTTATTTTGTCCAAACCTACATGAAATGATCAAAACCTACATGAAATGTCCAAACCCTTCTACTTATAATAAATTGGATTTTTTTTTTAATAATTTAGTCTAAAATGCTAAAAAATGGGTGCAATTGAGTTGTTCATCTAAAATTTAAATGAAATGGTCAAAATCACCCATTAGTTTAATTTTTTTTTTGCCTTTACTAAAACAAGGAAAGAAAAATAGAAGTAGAGAGAGAAAGAGCTAGAGAGAGAAAATGTTAGTTTTTTTCCGTTTATTACTTATATATGTTAAATTTAGATTAAAAAAGAAAGAGGAATTAATTAATTTTATATTTTTTAATTGAATAAAATGTCAGTTTCTCTCTTTAATCAAGAATAGATGGGGCTATATGTAGGTTTTTAAAGTGAGGGGGTTAAAATGAAACAAAACAGAAATACAAGGGGTTAAAAGCATTAAACCTTTTTTTTTTTTAATTTCTTTTTGTCTTTTCTTGGATTTGATGCGTTTGGGTAATGTTTGATTTTTTGTTGTGCGTTGGTGCAGATTGAAGAGAATGAGGATGTGATGCATAGAGAATTGATTAATTTCAGTGGCGATGAACACCAACACTAGCTAGTCTTAAAAATGGAAGGGAAAACAATGTTGGATTTTGATGATTTTATTTTATTATTATTATTATTTTTTTATAGTTTTTATGGTAAGGTGTTGTCCGGGCTAATCTATGCTCACCTCAATCATCTCCTCGAACAATCTTAAGGGCGCATTCTTCCACATCGACCTGGTGCACTTAGAATTAAATTTAAGATTTAGTGTCTGGAGTGCTCATGAAGAGAGTCAAATTGTGGTTGGTAAGAAAAATGGACATGTCTCTCCTTGCTAACCGGCCACCTCTTGGGTATTTTGATGAATTTCTCTGACATGGTCTTTTAGATTTATGTATTTCATGAGGGGCATCAATTTAATATTTCGTTTGGAACACTCAAATACATAGGGTAGGTCTTATCGTGCGGAAGATGCGTAGATTGTCTTGGCTTAAGCTCTACAAGAAAGATGTTACTATATATATGGGGTACTCTGACTTACTTTACTTTTTAGAAGGAGCTATTGAAAAAAAATTATGAATTGGTTTTGTAAATCTATAAAAAAGTAATTGTTGAAAAAGAAAATATATTGAACATTTGGTAAATATATGTGTAAAAACATCGAAGGATTATTAAATTTAAAATAGACAAGTATTATTTATTTATTCATAATAGGGTTATTTATGGGCTTAGGGTTTGCCTGGCTTAGGGCTTTGCTCAGCGAGCCTTGTCCGTTGGCTATTTTTTAGAATTTGTATTTGAAGTTTAAGCTCAATGATAGAGCCATAGTCCAAAAATTTGGTCCGATCATTTTTAGTGCAGTGTTAGGGTCTAGTCATTTATATTACGGGTAGAGTAGTCGATTTATGCGAGTTTCTATAAACCCCTATAAACGGGTTGTAATCTAGTTGTTATTTATTGAGCCTCCAAATCGGAGGTCTAGGGTTCGAGACTTCCCTCACTTAGAATAGTTGTACGCATATAGATTATATTTTATTTAAAAAAGTTATTTAATTTATTTTTAAAAAAGTATTTATTATTTATTTTAAGAATTATATAGGACCGAGTCGGCCCTAAGATCGGGCTTGGGTTTTATACAGTTTACAATTTGCGGGTTTGGGTAGGGGAATAGGGCTTGATGTTCGATTTTGGGCCCAACAAATTCTTGTAATTGATTAGTTTAGGCCCGACCCAAACTCGGTCTAGTCCGGCTCATAAACTCCCTTAAATATTAGCTAAACATAAAAATACAAGATAAATGCAAAAAAAAATAAAAAAATATTAACTTGCATAAACTTATGATTGATATAAAATTTTACAATTAAAAATATATTAAATGTTGTTAAAAAAATGTAAATATTATAAAATAATTTTTTTAAATATATTATGTTTTCTAATTAAAAACTAAAATATCGTTAAACAAAAAAATTAAATATAATTTCATAATAAAAAATAAAAATAAGGGTAATTTTGTCATATAAAATTTCATAAATAAAAAAAAAAAATATTTTTTGGCTTTTAAAAACACATTTCTCTTGATTTTTAAAAATAATCCAAAAAAGAAGAGTTCACCTGTGACTAATTTAAAAAAGAACTTGATGTGTGGTATTTTGGTCGGATGTCACCACCCACTCAAAACGTTACACGTGGAAGAGTTGTCACCTTAGAAAAGTGACTTATGAGAGAAGTTTGGAGAATCAGCCGGTCTCCGTCCTCTAGACACTTTCTAGTTGTTAAATGCCAAAGAGTGTACCCCTTAGCCGAGCTCCGTCCTCCAGACACCCTTTGGTCGGCAAATACCAAAAAATAGTTCCCTCAGCCAAGCTCCGTCCTCCGGACACCCTTTAGTCGGTAAATGCTAAAGGATAATCCCCTCCACCGAACTCCGCTCTCCAAGCACCCTCTACTTGGTAATCTTCAAAATGGAGATCCTCCCCTTTGTCTGAGCAGGGTTTCATAAGTTGACCCTGCTTAGATAAGTAGCCTAGAAGATCTTTGGGAGCCTTCGTCAAATCACCGACCTCCAAACAACCTCTGCTTGGTACAACAGTGTTTCGCGGCCTATTCTTAGCTTCAAACTCCGATCAACGTTCTCCAAGTAGCCTCAGCTCGGATTCTCCATCTAAGGGACTCCTCTCCACACTTACGTGGGTTTCAAATGAAGGTTTCTGCCCCGAGATCAACACTGAGGGCATAACGACTCATCTCGACGACACTATTACCATGGGCTAGGTCTGTTCTCCTTAATCGTGTTGGCCGACCCATGGATCCTCATTAATGGGCCTGAAGGCCAATTTCAGAAGCTTAATCTCCTCACTCACCCGCTCATTGTCCATGCGCTAAGTTACGGTTATAAATCGAGCTTAGGCCCCTAATCTTGCGGCGCTAATTGAATTTGTCGCCTATATATACTCATATATTCAATGTCATAGGTAATGCTGGTTATTTGATTGATAGCATATTATATGCTTCTATCTTGAGCTCTTACTGTCACGCCAAAAGGGCTTCACTGGGCACAACCCTAGTGTGTCTTTGTGCAGGTACCATTTCGGAATCTCTACTTGGATTGTACGGAAGTGACTCTGGACCTCAAAGCAACAAAAAAACACTAATCTCCGATCTCAGCCTCCAGTACACATTATCTCCATCTCAGCAAGAAAAGTTCAACGTGTACTATGACTAGATCAACTTGATGTGTTAATCATTTTTAGACACCAACAGAACTGATCATCAAACATACTTTTATCGACTTTCTTTTTTAAAAGGAGAAAGCACCCAAAAAAGAGGACAAACTAAGCCCATATTGACCTTTGTTTATGAGAAAAATAAATTATTTTCTTGTCATGTTCCTAGATTTTTAGATAAAATTGTGAGAATAGAATTCCGGAAATCAGCTTTTGTTCCAAGTTTTTCAGGAACAGAAAATGAGAACAGCGACACTAAAGTCTACACAAGTAGTCTTAATAAATAATGAGTTAGGTCACCAATCGATCAGAATGGCGTAGTGAAACTGTGGTGGGCCCATATTCCCAGGATCGAAACTTGCTCTGATAGAAGAGTTGCTTCCTTCTTCTACCATCTATTTTTTTCCTAATCATCATATGCAGCTATATATATATATATATATATATATATATATATATATATATATATATTCACCACTCTGTTTTGAACACATGGAAACATAGCACAAATTTTGAAAAGGAAACACAGAAGCAAATACTTTCTGTCTTCTATTTTTTTAAATAAAAAAGGGGAAGAAAGGAATCCATTTTTCTGGTGTGAAAATGTTCTTTCTCTGGACTTCTGCCGAGAGACTAAGGTCGCGTTTGGTAACCGTTTCTGTTTCCATTTCAACAGTGGGATGAGAATGAGAATTTTGTTTTCTTCTTGAGAGTAGAATTGCGTTTGGTAATGATAATTTTTTTTTGTTTTGGAAAGAGAATGTGTTTGGTAACGATTTTATCCTAAAATCTTTTTTTGTTTTTTTCTTTCTATTTTGACCGGACAGCGGTGGCGCCGTCACCGGCCGGCCGGCGGTCCAGCGGTGGCTCCGGCACCGGCGACAACCGCCGGCGGTCCGGCGGTAGCTCTGGCACCGGTGATGACCGCCCGGCGGTGGCTCCGGCCGCCGACGACTGGACGGTGGTGACGCCGCCCGGAGACGACCTGACGGCGGTGGCGCCGGCCGGAAGGCAATGGCGCCGTCGCCAACGACGGCGGGTGGGTGACAGTGGCCGGCGACCGGATGTGGCCGGAAAATTGCCGGCCGAACGGTGTTTGGCGACGGTCGCCAGAGATGACTGGCGGACGGCGGCGGACGGTAGGGACGACGGCGACGGCGGGCGGTGGTCGGCCGACTGATGAACAGTGACCATGTGTTTTGGAAATGGAATGGAAATAATGAGAAACAATTTTTTTTTGTTTTTCATTTCTTAAGAAAAAAGTGGGCACAATTCTCAAATGGAAATGAAATGGAAACGGAAACAAAAATTACCAAATGCTATTCTCAAACAGAATTTCCAAAAATCTGAGAATGGAATGAGAATTTCTGGAATGGAAATGGTTACCAAACATGGCAACAATAGTTTTCTTGTTATATACTCCGTTCACCAAATACCAGTTATATGATTTTTTTTTTTATTAAAAAAAATTGTATCAAAATTATTGAAGTCTTGATTTTAAGTGGCCAAAGAATTAATTTAGGTTCTTGGAGAATAATTCTTTAAATTTTTTGTCTATACTACAATAATATATATTTATGAAAGTCTCAAAACTATTATATATTTTTACAAAATTATTATGCAACGTCTAACCTATTCCACTGACCTAATATCTTTTGGACTGAATTCACGTTCCAAAATGTTTAAGTCAAGTTACTAATAATAGCCCACGTGGTATTTTATATATCAGATAATTTTTTCTAATACTTTGAATGTGAAATTTTACAATTATTATGTGATGTGGGAAAATTTGGTCGTCCAACTGTATGCTATGAGGTCTTACACGTGCAGGGTGCCATCGACTTGGGAGAGGAAGCCACATGGTTTAAGCGTGGCAAAACGCCAGAGCACAGGGCTCTGTTCACCCTCCGCTCGGTTTTCTCTCATTTGACAAGGTAAAACTGCCAAAAGGTCTCCCTAAGGTCGAGCATCGGGTTTTGTTCACCCTTTGCTCGGTATTTCCTTATTTGGTAAGGTAAAATCACCAAAGGGTATTCCATAACACCAGGCTTTGTTCACCCTCTACTCGGTATTTCTTCATTTGACGAGGGAAAACTACTAAAGGGCCTTCCCAAGGCCGAGCACCAGGCTTCGTTCACCCTCTGCTCGGTATTCTATCATTTGGTAAGGTAAAACCACCAAAGGGTCTTCCCAAGGCCGAGCATGGGGCTCCGTTCACCCTTTGCGCGGTTTTCCCTCATTTGGCAAGGTAAAATCGCCAAAAGGTCTACCCAAGGCCGAGCACCTTGCTCCTTTTACCCTCTGCTCCTTATTTCCTTATTTGGCAAGGTAAAATTGCTAAAGGGCCTTCCCAAGGCCGAGCACAGGCTCCATTCACCCTCTGCTCAGTATTCTCTCATTTGGCAAGGTAAAATTGCCAAAGGGTCTTCCCAAGGTTAAGTACTATGCTCCATTCACCCTCTACTCTCTATTTCCTCATTTGGAGAGGAAAAACTGCCAAGGGGTCTCCCCAAGGTCGAGCATTGGGCTCAGAGCACCCGTTGCTCGGTATTCTCTCAACTGGAGGGTCAGAGCCGCCAAGCACCTTTTCATAATCGTGTACCGGGTTCCGAGCACCCACTGCTCAGTTTTACCTGTTTGTGGAGCTCTTCGCCGTGCAGAACCTCATTTCGCTCTCTGCTCGGTCAAAAAAGTTACAACCAGGCGCTTTCTCTTTATTTGTTTTGGGCTGGCCTATAGACTTTAGCTAATGGGCTTGGAGGTCAGGTCCAAAGGCTTAAGCACTTTATCTATCAACTCATTAGCCACGCTCCGGATTAGACTAATTAACTGAGCTTAAGTTCCTAATCCGGCATCACTAATTGTGCCTTTGGCCTATAAATACTCCTTGACATTCAATGCCTTAGGCATTGCCTCTCATTCATTTGAAAGATTTTTAGCCTTTTCCCTCGAGTGCTTACTCTTACACCAGAGGGACTTCACCGGGCACAACCCCGGTGGGTCCTTGTGTAGGTACAAGCTCGGAGTTCGGACAAGGATCTTAGCTCGAATTGTAAAGATTGACTCAGGACCTCAAAGCAAGAGAAGTTTACCCATCTTAGAGCTCGATTTCCAGAGTGCATCACCTCCTCCTCAGCAAAAAATTCACACGTGTCCTCTAACAGGACTAGCTTGAGGTGTTAGTCAATTTTTGACACCAACAATTTGGTACCGTCTGTGGAAAGTGCACTAGAAGCCTTCCTTTGATCATCACTTTCTGGTAAGTTAAGACTTGATAATCACAAGGTCTGATCAAATCATCGGACTAGCAGATCAAGCACCCACCGTAAACAACAACCCCACCACCTAACTTACCAGAGCTATGTCGAAGGTCCCAAGGTTGGATGCTCGAGCTCCACCAGCCGAGGACAATACTCCACCTACCGGACAGACAGACCTGTCCACCTTGCCATCAGGTTCGTTTGTTGGATAGACTTCAGGGGCAGTTGAGGCCGCAAGCATCAATATCCTAAAGCGCCGGCTTAGTGAGTTCTAGACCTAATTTTAGGTCCTCCTCGCTCTTCTATTGCCGACCCCTACCCCAGGAGGACTGACCCTCCAACCCGTGGGAAAAAAAAACGGGCCCCAAAATCTGAAGACCGTGTGATCCATTTTAAGGGGCACACACCTAGGGCTCAACCTCGACCTAATGACCAGGGGCAAAAAAAGCTGGACATGGTGCCCCCCACTGCTTCAAGATCTCCTACGCCACCATCGCAAAGGTATGGAGGAGACCACGGCTCAGAGTCTCCCCCAGATAGGGCCCCTGACCACGTTGCAAAGTCGGAGCATAAAGCCGAATGAGCTCTGGAGGTATACTTTTACTCTTCGTCCTCCCATCACCATGGTGCCAGTACTGCAACAAATTATATCCTTGCAGCTCTTCTAGAAGGGAGATCGTAGTGGAGCACCGGCTTGCCGATATAGAGGCGGCCTTGTATCAAATATAGGGGGTGAAGAGAGCAACTGGGCCTCCTTCTGAGGTGAGATCCCCTTTTATAGAGGAAATTTTAGACGAGGTAGTGCCCAGACGGTTCACCCATCCACAGATGATCCCTTACGATGGAACCTCCAACCCTGTGGACCACCTATCTATATTTAAGTTGTACATGGATATGTACACGGCCTCGACGACACTGAGGTGCAAGTATTTTCCTCTCACTCTCTCTAGGGCTGCCAAGGCATGGTTTGAAAATTTACCCCTGACCTTTATCTCCACGTTCCATGAGCTCAAGTAATTCTTTCTCGGTCGATTTAATCGCTCACGCCTCAAGCTGAAGACCATGGCACAGATTCTCACCCTTCAGTAATTGCCTGATGAATACTTGGGAGATTACGTGGAGTAATTCAATCGCTAGTCCATCGACTGTGATGAGCTCTCTAATGTGGTGGCAATGAACGCCTTTATCGACGACCTCAAGCATTGGAGATTGTCCTATGACCTCTGCTTCAATCCTGTATTGAACCTCGACACAACACAAGACAGAGGGACTCAGTTCCATAACACCGACTTAAGGGAGACTGCAAAGAATGATCGGGATGAAAATGAGAGGAAGAGGAGCAAGACTGAGAAAGGATTGGCCAGAGCTAGAGGGCGAAACGACTGCAGGCGAGGGTAGGCTAGGGCCTCTGCTTGGGAATTGGAGGCCACTTCTACCCAGGGCATTGTCAATAAAGCTTCACGCCGCTCACGGCCTCGGTCGCCACCATCTATGCATAAAAGTCTGGAAGGAAATTATTCCCCTTCCTCATGCTCCAAGGGACAAACCAATGGGGAGGTCCTTGAATAAATACTGTGAATTTCACCGGGATTGGGGCCACTCCACAGAGGACTGCTTCCAGCTTAGGAGGAGATAGAAGCCCTCATTCAAAGGGGTTACCTCAGTAACTATGTCCGGAGAGATAATAGAGGTTGAGGTTCAAGGAAAACGATCGTTGTGAAGAGCATATGAGTCAAAGAAGAAGACAGAACCATGATCGTCCACCGCCCAGAAATGAAGGGATAGCAGATGAGGACGACCAACAGGTGGATGGCGAGATCAATGTCATCCACAGAAGATTTAGCTCAAGAAGTGAGACATCCTCCTATAGTAAAAGACACGAATAGAAGGTCAAGAGGATAGTTGGGAAGGACGTGTATGAGGTGAGCACGGGCGATGCTGCCTTACACAACGTCATCTCTTTTAGCGAGATTGACCTTAGGGGGGGGGTTCACGTGCCCTACGATGACGCTCTAGTAATCATAGACTTGATCAACCATTTTAGAATGGAAAGGATTCTAGTCAACAAAGGAAGCTTCTCTGACACCATCTTTAAGTGGGTTTTCGACAAAATGAAGGTAGAGCCAAATGCAGTGCAGCCCTCGAAATCTCCTTGGTCGATTTCGGGAAGGGGGGGACGTGGTTAATGCTTCGGGGTGGGTGTCTCTGCTTATCACAGTGGGGAGCAAGCCAAAGTTCTCAACGGTCTAGACCAAGTTCTTGATAATGGACATGCTTTCTCCCTACAACGCGATCGTGGGCCTAACAAGTGAATCATTGGAGTTTCTGCGGGCAAGTTCCTCAGATACATAGTCTCTCCGCATAGAATCGATGCAAACCTCGACTAGATAAGCGTTGTGCTCAAAATAACTTTTCTCTGGAGCAAAGAATGAAGTACAAATGCTCATTAGAAGACTCGTAACCCTGAATCAATTCATCTCTCGATCCTTCGAGAAGTGCTTCCCTTTCTTCAAAGTGTTTCGGGGGAACAAAAACTTTGAATAAATAGTGGAATATGAGACAGCATTCCAGGAGCTTAAAGGTTACCTCTCCTTAGATCCCTTGATCAACACTCCGAAGGAGGGGGAGAGGAGGAGAGTTATACCTATATATATCAGCGTCAACAACAGTGGTCAGCGCGACTCTTGTAAAAGAAAAGGCCAGCATCCAGAACCCGGTATACTACTTCAGCAGAATCCTTATGGATACTGAGATAAGGTATTCGAGGTCTAAAAAACTTGCCTATGCTCTGTTAGTGGCCTTAAGAGAACTAAGACAATACTTTCAAGCGCACACGATTATCGTGCTAACCGACCAACCTTTGAGTTTGATCTTACACTCTTCTGATGTCTCGGGACGACTTATGAAGTGTAGTCTGGAGCTCGGCCAGTTCCATATCGAGTATCGACCTAGGACGGTCATTAAAGACCAAGTTTTAGCTGACTTCATAACGTAGCTCACCTTCCCCGAAGACTAGGAGACCCTACCAAGGACCACGGAACCCAGGCCCTCAAGGACCCGGGAACCTCATCAACTCCGATATAGGACTTGGGGCCCAACACGTGGCAATCTTTCACCGATGGATCTTCCAATGTCAATGGTTGCAGGGCTGGAATGATTCTCGTGGCCCTAGACAAAGAAAAGGTCGAGTATACTCTTAGGCTGGGATTCTGAGCAACCAACAATGGGGCTGAGTACGAGGCCCTACTTGCTGGGCTCTACTTGGCCAGGGATTTTGTGAAAACCCTCATTTTCTTCTATGATTTCTAACTGGTGGTCAATCGAGCGAACGAGGAGTACATGACCAAGGACCCGAGTATGATGGTCTATTTGGAAAGAGTAAGGACTCTCATGGGAGGGTTCGAAAAGATACAAATAACCCAGATACCCCGTGAAGAGAACAGGCACCCAGAAGCCTTGGCCAACCTCCCATCAGTAGTAGAATGGACCCTGAAAAGAGCGTGCATGTAGAGTATTTGGACTCACTAAGTGCCGCTGGGTCTAACCAAGTGGTTACCATCAGCGAGCCCGACAATGAACCAACTTGGATGGATCTGATATGGGAGTACTTGGAGGGTAGAACCTTACCGGATAACCACGCCGAGGCTAGAAGAATGCACTATCGAGCAGCAAGATATTCTGTCAACGATGGATTCCTATATAGCAAATCCTTCTCGGGTTCTTACTATAGGTGCCTTTGACCAAAGAAAGTTGAGTACGTCTTAAGGGAAGTTCACGAGAGGATCTGTGGAAACCACTTAGGGAGTAGGTCCCTGGCCTGCAAGTTGCTCCAATAAGAATATCATTGGCTGAAGATGCTCAAGGAATCAATGGAATTCGTAATGCGACAAGTGCCAAAGATTCACGTCGCACCCTCACGTCCCTTCGACTACTCTGGTGCCGATGACCAACTCATAGCCATTCGCTTAATAGGGCATCGACCTGCTTGACCTTTTTCCTCAGGGCACCAGCTAAAGAAAGTTCTTGGTCATCACCGTAAATTACTTCACCAAATGGGTCGCGGTCGAGCCCTTAGCGTGCATTACAAAGGAAAAGATTTGAGACTTCGTATGGAAGAGCATGATCTGTAGGTTCAACATTCCGAAGGCCATCATGTCTGACAACGACACCCAATTCGATAACGACCTCTTCTTCGAATTATGCTCTAACCTCAGAATCCGAACACATTTCACTTTCCCAGTCATCCCCAAGCGAATGGACAAGTCGAAGTCATAAACCAAACCATCTTACACGGTTTAAAAATGAGACTTGACAAATCAAAGGGTATGTGGTTTGAGGATCTGTACCTTGTTCTCTGGGTATATCATACTACTTCATGGACATCGACAGAGGAGACTCCTTTTTGGATGACCTACATGTCTGAGTCCGTCATCCCCACTGAAATTGACATGTCGACCCTAAAAACGGCGGCAACGGAGTTCGACCAAGTAGAGAACGCACCTTGTTAGTTCTAAACTTAGACCTCTTAGAGGAGCAAACCCGCGTCTGCCAAGTGGCCTACTAGCAACGGGCGACATGTTATTACGACTGACGAGTTCTCCCCCGCTCTTTTGACGTAGGCAACCTAGTTCTCAAGAAGGTCACTTTGGTTAGTAAGGAGATGAACACCGAAAAACTCACTCTTACCTGGGAGGGCCCACATCAAGTAACAAGGATTGCGAGACCGAGCACCTAAGAGCTCAAAACTGAAGAGAGGGTGCCACTAAGGCACTCGTGGAACACTAATCACCTGAAGCGGGATTTCTGTAGAGAGAAAATGATTTTGTACACAGTCTAATTATTTTACAAAGTGTAATGAAATTTCATATCAATGAAAGGGGTGTTCAAGTACAATATGTTCTTAACGCGTACATGTATCTGCCAAAGCGACATCCCGACGCCAGTTATCGAGAGTGATAACCGAACCCTTGTGTAGTCGACAGTCTATACTCGAGGATAGACCAAGGTCATACACCAATGGTGGCATGCTTACCAGGCTTGAGGACCCACCGAAAGTCTCATTCTCCTTATCAGTTGACTAAGAGTTAGGTGTCTTAAAGGCGGAAGGGACTCTTGTGTGAACTAATTTGCGATAACCTAAAAATGCTTTGGATGAGACTAACTACGAAGAACCTACCAGTGACCAACCACGGGGGACCAGTGTTCACATGGCACCCTACGGACCACGAAGAGCAGGGACCATTTATAAACTTTCACTGCTCAAGCTTGCAACACGAGCGCGCTCCATAACTCCGCTCGTTCTCTAGGCTTGGGGATAGGAAAGCTATGGCCTTGGGAATGTAACAATTCAAAAACGTTATGGAAGAGGCATACGACTAAGTTTTTCCACGAAATTTGCAAAAATATGCAAGTTAAGGATATTGGCCGGACACCATTTTCCGAATACTCTCTATTCGGATTTTATAAAAAATGGGAGCCTTGGCCGACTATCGTTCCTCAAAAGAGGCATACGACCAAGTTTCTACACGAAATTCACAAAAATATACAAGTTAGGGATATTGGCTAGGCACCATTCTCCGAACACCCCCTGTTCAGATTTTGTTAAAAGAAGGAGTCTTAGCAGACCGCCGATCTCCGGACACTCTCTGTTTGGATTTAATCAAAAGTAGGAGCCTTGGCAAACCACCGCTCTCTGAACACTCCCTGTTTGGATTTTGTCAAAATTAGAAGCCTTGGCTGACCACTAATCTTTGGACACTCTTTGTTTGGATGTTATCAAAAGTAACAATACTGGCCGAGCACCATTCTCCGAGCACCCCCAACTCAAATCTCTCCAAGGGAATGGGGCGTTAGCCAAAGTCTTTTCTCCCAAGGGGCTGTCTCCTTCGCCCATCGATCACTTATCGATTTGTAGATTCTCAGCATGTGAACTATTAAAAGAAAGGCAAGGGTTGAGAAACAATCGACCCAAGCTAAGGTTTCTGCCTAGGGCTCTTATCCGCCTTTTAACTAGGACTCAACTACCAAACAAGGAGGGAGGAACTTTGAGGAAACACTCAAACATACAAACGAAGGATAAGGAATGCAAAAAAATCTAATCTGTGTTTTTCTTTATGTTCAAAAGGACGTTACATTCTGTGGGGTTCTTGCCCGAGTACACAAATCAAGAACAAAAGGGCAAAGAAAGAAAATGCGAAAGAGAAAGACAAAATAAAGAAAAAAAAAATCCTAACTCTATGAAATAAGCAGAGCAGGAGCCCTACTGGCTGGGCCCCTGGCTGCTCAAGTAGTCCATCTCAAGGGAGCCCTCCGAGACCTGCTCGATATCAATCGTGCCTGCTTGGGCTCTATTTTTCTCTTCATCTTCGTCGCCGTATCTCTCGTGGACGACCTCCACCATCTTTCCCTCCTCTTTGTCTTCCGCTTATTTGGGGAATCCATCTGAATTATTTCGTAGGAAAAGCTGGGGAACTGACGACTGAGGGATCGTATGGTGGCTTTAAAGCTGTCCTTGATCACGTCGCCGACCAAGTCAACCTTGATATCTTGAAACTCCTGGCTAGATTTATATTTTTCGATGGCCTCCTCATTGGTACTGTGCATGGCCACAGCTTTCACTAGCTCTTCTTTCCCCAGACACTTTTTCAAGGTCTCCACCTTGGAAGATTTAACCTTGAGCTCAGTAGAGAGACCGTACCTCTCTGTTCTTACCTGGTGGAGGCAGGACTGTAGGATAGATTATGCTTCGACGGCATTATCCAGCTGGCCGTTTAGCTCTTCAACCCTCCAAGGAGAGAGTCCCTCTCTGTCCTGATGGTGGTGTCCCCCATGACCTCCTTAGACATCCTCTCGCCAAGAACGGATAGGCGGATTAGGCTCTACACAAGGACGGATAAATCAATACACTTGGAGAAAATTTTATGTTAAACATTTAAAGAAAGAGAACACTGAGCACTTACCCTAAAGTGGTCCTGACCTATATAGCGCAGGAGTCTCCTGGTCTCCATCATCTCCAGTCTGCTCTTGTTCTTTGGAGGGGTGATTTGCCTCAAGAAGTTGGGAATCACCTGAGGCGATTCCATCAAGTTCTGGTTGAAGGGGAGCCTTATGTAAAGGCCCAATTTCTCATGGCCGCCACGCGGTTTCTCCTCTTAGAGAATTAACACTAAAACTGATTGACCTAATTTTTATTTTATAAAATTGGATAAATTTTACAACAACGACAATTTTAGTTGTCGATTTTACAACGGTAAATAATAAATATAATAATTACAATTTAAATTAACCGAATAACCAATAATTTATTTCTCGTAAATCTGAGAAATTTTACAAACAACGGCGACAGTTATAATTATCGATGACGATAATTTTACTAAATAATCAATAATTTATTTAATAAAATATAATAAATCTTACATACGATGATGATAATTAGAATTATCGAATTTTCGAGTTGATTTTTTTATAACTGTAAATAATAAATACAATTATTACAAATAGAATTTCAGCTAAAATTCTGGTCGCCATTTTCCTCCCACCGGCCCTACAATCAAGACTGTGGAGGTTGTGAGCTAATGCTTAGTAGAATTTCAATCCCTCTAATACATACATTTAATTAATACAACTAATAAAATACATAGACATGATTTTTCACATAATCACCATTATTTCATGGAAATTAACCGTTAAAATTCTAAGACAATAATAATATAAATCACACAATAGAGAAATTAAATATTTATATTAAAAGAGTTAGAAATTCTACCTAAAATCTAAAGCCGGAATCCGAATCGAAGGTGTGCAAAATATATACTTCCAATGGCTTTAATATACATATAGTATCTATATACACGTATAAGCTTAATACATATATACTGAAGTTTCCTTCACCTCCCCTTTTCCTCTTTATGATTATAGAATATTCATATAATATATAGGTCCATCCCATTTTTCCCTTTTCCAACGCCACTTTCATTTTGATCATTTTTTAGGTGTGTGTAATATAATGAGGTAAAGTTTGTGGATGCCAATTTTTCCTTTTTTTTTTATTTTTTTTTGTGTGTGTGGCATAAACAATTACTTAATTGTTAAATTTTAAGAAATTACATTTAGCACCCATAATTATAAAATAATTCATATTAAATTTAATAATTACACTTATCTCTCTAAAATTATTAAATATTTATTATAATTTTTTCACAACATACAAAATAACCCAAAAATATTAACCTTATATAAAATAATATTTTCGAAAATATAAATTTAACATTTAACTCTAATTTTTTTTTTTAAAAGTATATATGTACACCACAAATTTATAAAATCATCTCCAAAAATATTAAACTTATTTAAAATAATATTTTCCAAAATGTAAATTTTTGGGGGTATTACAATCTACCTCCCTTAAATAAATTTCGTCCTCGAAATTTCGTTCAAGCAATACAAATTCATAATTGCACCCTACTAGTCACTCTTGGTTAAATAATATTAATCGCAAGTCATCACTATACTCCCGCTGTGCTATTATGATAAAAATGGTAATAAATAATAATAATATATCTTTAAAATATCACGATAGTCTCACTGGATTGAGTTTATCTCAATTTCAACAGGTTCACGATCTCAATAATTTTTTCATTTGGTATGATTTTCCAAGTCTACTGCCATATCCTATAACTAGCGTTCATCAATTTTTTTCTAACATATCGCAACCAACATCATAACCAATAGATAACCCAAATTCCTCGTGGACTATCTCGTGAGACTAAAAATAATTATTTTCAATATCCACATCGAAATTACAACAATCTCGTAAATCTTTTTTCATAAATATCAACACAATCCAAACTTCCAATAACGGATTTTCTAAAATACGTCTGAAAACACATAAATACCTCTCAAATATACAAGTATATCCCAAACCACATAAGTACATCTTAACAACATAAATACATCCCAAAACACATAAATGTGTCTTAACCACATATCGGTACTCCCATGGGACAATCTCTGGCGAAGTGATCCGGTGCCCCACACTGATAGCATCTACCTCCCCCAACACGACTAGACGGCTGATTCCTTCACATATTCGAACAATAATATAACAATCACAACCGAGCAGTGAAAATCAACCAGCATATTATATCTAACCAAATAGTGTAACGCTACCATAGCAATAGATATACCAACACAAATGAATACACCAATCCAGTATAAAATAATGTATATATTTGTAAATTTTTATTCAATCGATTCATCGTATACGACAAAACACCACTCCACCCTCTGACTAGCCATAGGATCGTTTTAACCTCACGATCAAGAATTGCAACGGTACCGTACCACCCGTAGGATTTGTCTTCTTAACGGGTCATAAACAACACTCTGTCGGACTTTGCCTAGCAGGTAAACAACACTCTGCCGGACTTTTCCTAACAGGTGAACAACGCTCTGCCGGACTATGCCTAGCAGGTGAACAACGCTCTGTCGAACTATGCCTAGCAGGTGAACAATGCTCTGCCGGACTATGCCTAGCAGGTGAATACTATGGTGTAGTCGGACCAAACACCAATTTCCATCTAAAAAATAAATGACTTTTTCCACAATCAATTTCCACCCCTTTTGAAATCAACTAGATTCAACAATTCATTTTCCACCTATTTTAAAACCAACATAATCCACAAAACATTTTTAATTTCCACCAACACCCAAAATCGCTTGATCCATATAAGTTGCAAATTCATCCATTTTTAAATAAACACATTTTTCATAATTTATACGAAAATAGATTTTTGAAATTTACTAGAAGACAGTACACTCACCTGGCTATCCGTTCCTGAACAATTTTTTTTGATTACCCTCTACCGATACTCCGGTGCCTGCGAACCTAATAGTGACAAGGCTTAAATTAATATTTTATGTAAAATAATCTAAAAATGCAATGCAGGCCCTAAGTTCCGTAATTTTCCATCCCCACATTTTATTATGAGAAATTATTATTTGGTTAATCTCGCTCCGCTACAAATTACTGTACCCAATTAGAAATATGATCGGTCTCAAATTTATTATTGCAGTTACAATATTTTAATGCTAGAGATTAAGTTTAACAAAATTAGAAATCGGTCGAAATGTTACCCATTTACGAATCGTCGACATTCTACAGTTTTCTATTTTAAGGTCCACCGCCGAGGAGAGGGTTCTACCACCGCAGCGAACTGCTCTTCTTCTTCTTTGTTTTGCTACTGCCTCGCCACCGCCTAGGCCGTCGTCTCTCTGCCTAGGCGAACACGCTCAACCTCTTCTTTCTGATGCTTCACCGCCTAGGCGAATGATGTCACCGCTTAGGCGAACGACCGTCGTCTTCCTCCTTTCTTTGGTTCTATTTCAGGTTTGCTTTAAACATACCTCTCTCTCTCTTACCAGCTCTGATGACCACCCCCAACGATCCGAACACACACACACATCTCTCCGACGCTCCCCTACTCATCAACCCACACACATATACACAACAAATATAAAAGAAAACATACACCCACATGCACGCTGAAATCGGAACACACATATGCACACACATTCTCACAGTCACCCACATACACCGATTGAACAAAGCAGAACACACACACACACACACACACACACACACATACGTCTACACAGAGCACACACGAATGAACAAGCCCATACACAACCAACGGAACATTACACTGCCGACCAGCCGAACACACACACCATTGATAGATCAAACACACACACTGATACACCCAGAATAGAAAAAGAAACAGAGCACATACATACACTGTCAGCAAAACTCCCACGCATGCATGCTCACCAGATCAAACAGGAGAACACACACACACAAGCAACAACCAAAACACACTGCTCGCCGGAGAACCCACCACCGCCGGCGATCTTGAAATTCGACGACCCCCTTCTCCGGTCCTCTCTCTCTGAATTTTTTGATTTCTTTGTGATTTGATGATTTCTACATGCATGATCATGTATATATATGCATGTAAGTAGTGGTTTGGGAATTATCCTTCGATTGACACGTCGCCTGTTCCTTCCTCTCCCTGTCGCCGGCGATCTCACTACACACGCACAATATATACATATATATATACATATATACATATGTTTAAAATAATCTTTTGGTTAATTACTCTTTTCTCCCTCTAACTTCTTTAAGTCCTTATTTTAATCCAAATTCAACTTTTAAAAGTTCTAAAATTATAATTTCACCCCCTTTAAGTTTTGATTAAAAAGTTAAATGTTAATTTACCTCCCAAGATTTGGATTTAATGTTTCTAAATTTACGAATTGACCCCTAAACTTTTAATTTGAATTTTTAATTGAAACAATTTCATCCCGAATTTTTCCAATGGTTCTAAAATGCAACTAAAATGACGTAATTGCTACGATTAAAGTCTTACACAATATCCCCAAGAATCTTAATTCCATCGAAGTCTATTCGTTTCTGATAAATTTGTTAACATTTGTAATTTAATAGTTAATCAAATTTCTCTTCAAATCAACATTGATAGCTTAAATAAAATTAGGTCATTTTAATTGCAGTACTTAGCTAATTTCTCATTACCAATCCCTGTGGAGACGATACTCACTCACTCACTCACTTTATTACTTGTTTGAGCTCATACACTTGCGAGTAATCAATAACAATAGAATTTGCAACAACGTCATTGAATAGTCAATTTAATTTTTTTAAGTAGTTCTGATATGTAATTGGGAACACTCGTTCGCACAAATCCAAATTAAAAAGAAAATACGAAATCGATAGTTCCAAAATACGAAATCCATAATTCATAACCTGATTCTCTATCCTTTTTTTTTTTTTTTGAAATTTAGTATTTATTTTTCTTGTATTAAAAACTCCAAAATTCAAAATCGAAACCCTTTCCATTAAAGAAAGAAAAAATAGTTAAGAATCAATAATTACAAGACCGATCCATAAGTTTTGACTCCCTACTTAAACACCGTACAACATTAGTATTGGGGTGCCAAATTAAGGGTATTATTTTTTAGCGATCAAATTATGGCATCGTTGTCGGGATCGGCATCGCTAATTGTTGATTTCTGTTGATCCTAAGATTTGGATGGACAATTAAATGTTGATATTTTTGGTGGAACTAATGATTTTATTGAGAGTTTCAGTTTATTAGTTCCACTGAAGAGATTAGCATGAAGATATTGAGAAAAATATTAAATGGATGCTAAAGACATTGATAAAGATGATGGACGTTAAGAGATTGGAGAATTTGAAGAACTTAGAGGAAAACAACTCAGGTTAAATTTTTACTCTTGATGTATCCCGATTAAGATTACACACGAAACAAAATAGTTTTTTACAATTATGTGTGCTTTTGATAGGATCCTAATTAGTTAACTTATTTACTCCTATGTGTAATTGAAGAAGAAATATTGAGTTAAGAAAGATAATTAATTAAAATTGAATTTAAGAATTTAGTGGAGCGAACCGAGAAAAAAAATCGGTTAAAGGGGCAAAAATGTCGAAGAAAATTGAATTAAGGAAAGATTCCAGCAAGATCAGCAGGTAGGTCGACCTGGGCTTAAATTGTGAATTCTCTAAATCTCTAGGTCGATACGTAGGTTGACCTATGGTCAAAAGAGGAACTCTCTGAATCTCTAGGTCGACAGGTAAGTCAACTTGTGAAACTTGCTGAATCGTCCGGTCGACAGGAGAAGGATCGATGGTCGACCGATGGGTGAAGAGATTTTGGCTTGGGCTATGTCCTGAATTGAGCGGTCGATCGATGGGTATTGATCGGTCAACTGATGGTCAGTTTTAGGATTTGAGATTTTTATGGTTTTGATTCAAAAAGTAGCCGTTGCTAGTTATTTTATGGTTAAGATATGCGAGATATCTTAGGGATCTGATATATTTTGAGCTATTTAGTTGATATTTTAATATCGCTATAGATATGGTTCAAGTATTTTTGATATTTCTCAATTTGGTACATGAAATTCTTTCTATCTTATCAAATTGAGATTGAGTAAAAGTTTGAGAGATTAAATTGAATGTTTTAAAAGATATAATTAAGAAAATATACCAAGAATGAGTCATTTTGATATATAGGGTCTATTGGAGTAATTACTTGTCATAATATATGAAAACTAGCCATTGGAGGGCTTGTTTTTATTTCCCTATAAATAGATCTGCGTTTTTCATTTTTGAGATATCTTGAGAATTCAAATCAATCAGTTTTAAATAGTTTTCTAATAGTGTTTATTCAGAAGTTTTGTGAAATTTTTTCTTGAGAATTGTTCTTGGGAAATTATTGTTGCGTTCATCGACTTGAAGCTTCATTGCTAATAATTATTTATTCGGTGGATTCCTGGTGAGACCATTCCAAGTCTTTGTTATTATTTGTTGGTTGATATCATTATTTACAACTTGGAATTTTGATCTTTGAAATCGTTTCTTTCTGATTTCTGTAATTGAAAATTATTTTTGAAACGATTTCTTGTGAAAATTTGATTACGTGCTAAATTACTTGCTACCTATTTTATGTTTGAAACCACATTTTAAAATTCTTACTTTATTTCTATCACTAGTATTGGGATATTAATTGAGTTTAAATTTATCTAAGGTGATAAAAGCTCCGAGTGGGAAAACCACTTATCAATTTTGTAATTAGTGTGTTGAGTGTCGGATTAGATACTATTGAGAATGTCTAATTAATGGTAACTGATGTCAATCTCTTTCGGTAAAGATATTGAGGTTTTGATCTTTGCTTAGAGTATAAAAATATTATGTTTTAATTCTTTCTTGATAGAATTAATTTGAGTGATTTTGTAACGGTTCAATCTTTACCAAGTCAAAGGATATTTGGAGCGTTTTGTGTGGTTTGATTCTTAGCCTAAGTACAAAATAATTAGGTTAATCTTTAGTCTGTAAAAAGATAGGGTTATTCTTGAGCCTATGAAAATGAATTGTAAAGGTTGATTCCGAGCCTGTGGAAAGAATCGTTTTGTAAGAGTTTGGTTCCTACCTAGTTAAAGAAATCATAATGATTAGTGGGTGCGACTCTCCGTGGAGCTCGGGGGGCTAGATTAACTAAGAATAACTTGATGAATCAATATAAATTTATGGTATGCTGCATTCTTTTACTTATTTATTTTTTTGTTGTTTGGTGTGCACCTAGTTAATACTTAATTTTCGCTACTATATAGATAATAATTAATTTAGGGTAAAAAATATTTATTTGATTTTTGAGGTATTTTATTTGAATTAATTTTTATCTACCCAATCCACCCACTTTCTTAGGTAGCTCACTAGGCCAACAATTGGCATCAGAGTTGGTTTTAGCTCAATTAGGCTTAACAACCTAACTAAACCGGTCACGTGCACACACCATGGATGATGTGTTTTGTGTATCTTCTTTTGATAGTGGTAAATTCATATATGAAAATGTGGTTTATGATTTTTGTGATTTTTGTGGTAGTGATGGAGATGATGATAATAAAAATGTTCATATTGTCATGAAAAAATTACTTTATTTCACACTACTTTTTGCTAAAGAGAACTTAAGTTTAAAAAGAAAAAATGATTATTTTGAAAATAGTAAAAAAATTGTCCGAAAATATAAAGTGCATTTGGATGATTATTGTGGTACAAAAGAATTTTCGGACATTATTTTTGAAATTAATAATTTGCTCTCTAAAGTGAATTTTCTTAAAAATGAAAATAGAGTTTTACAAATAATTTTGACATGATTTCCAAGCAAATGTCAGATCTTGTTTCTAACATCGATTTACTTAAGAAAAATTTAAAAAAAAAAAATCAAAATTTGACCTTAAGTCTGTTTCAGGAGATTCTAAAAATGATTTTTCTAGGCAAAGTGGATATGTTTCATCGTCTCATCATTTACCACAGGCCAATGATAGTTATGTGGCTATTGTTAGAAATGATTCCTACTTTACATCTCGTGCTTTTTATGATAAATCGGATATGAGATGTTATTATTGCCATAGGGTTTGGCCTTTTAAAGTACCATGTCCATTCAGAAATCCTAAGTTTATATCTAACAATGATAGATCCAAAATGAAATGGATACCGAAGAGATCTGTTGAAATGTCTTGTGCAGAGTTACATCATGTTGGAAGTGGACCCAAAGAAACAAACAAAGAGATTATATCAAAGCTAAAATAGAAAGTCACCAAAGATCCACAAGTGACGCGTGCAAAGCTAAAATATGCACCAAAGACAGAATGTAAAATTACAAAGAAGCCACAAGCGAAACGTGCAATTAGAAAAGAATTGTCAAAGCTAAGATGGGATATCACCAGGAAACTACATGTGACACGAGCAAATGGAAGTATCAGTGAATCAAATAGCAAAAATCAAAGGCTGAGAGGATACAGACAAGCCAAGAAGAATTGTGCACCCAAATCAATCATCAATATAAATGAGGTAAAGAGCAAAGTTGTCTCGGAAAACAGTAAAGGTACTCCTAACCCTTTGCATTTTAAATTCATTAAATTTATTAAAGATGGAGGTGTCCAACTTGCCAAATAGGTAAGTTGGTGATGGTTTCTAAGACCTATTTTCATTGATGCGTTTACTTGTTATTTTAGAAACATTGCATGATGATTATGTGAATCACATTTAGTTAAAGAGTATTAACACGTGTTTATGTGCTTATATCAAGTAGTAATCATGTGTTAATTTTAAAATATATTACGTGATTTGAAAAAATGAATTAAGTATATGAGTTCCCACTAAGTAGTTGTTATGACTTATTGCATATGTATTTTAGTAAAATTATTTGTATCAATCATTCACGTTATATACTTTTATACAAATAAGTTAAATTGAGCTGGGTTTTTATTTATCTTGATTTATTAAAATGAACGATATTTTATTTGAGGTGAATTAAATGATAAAAAATGATTTATTTGATTTGAATTGTTCAGGACCGTGATTATATGCTTACATGGATATATTTATATGAATTAAGTATTTGGTTATATACATGATAATAGGTCATTCTTATATGTCTCATATCTCCTGATTTTTAAATGATTATTATTGTGTAAGGGATTGAGTATGTTACTAGATAACATTTTTAATATGCATGTTATTGATTGAGATATGATTTATGTTCTTGGGCGTTAATGATTATGTGTTAATGAGAAACATGTTACTTGAGAAGACTCGATCTGAATTAATTGGTTTATAGGATTAAAATTGCTTGGAATTGATTAGTGAACATACATGATGATGAGAATAATTGATAAATATATGTTCACTTGATCTCCACTAATGATCTTCTTCCAAGTATGTTTTAAAGAGTTCTAGGTTATAAGATTACTTAAGGAGAAACAAATATTTATACCGAAACTCAAAGTTAAGTTAAGAATAAGAACGAGGTTGATTCAAGGAGATAATTGATTAGAGTTGAATCTTCATTTAGCTCTGTGGTAAAACAATCTTATTCTTGTATGATTATGTGATGAAAAATTATCATCTAATCGACTCACATATCTATAAATATCTTGATTATATGCCTATGAGGAATTCCATTGTTAGCTATTACTGATTTATTGATGAAATATTTATTGCTAAGAAATACTTGATATCAGTATTAATCATGATCTTACCAATTGACATACTGTATGAATTTAAGCTTACATGATCGGTATCACTTTATGAGATCTCATTAATCTATTTATGATATCATGAATATGATCGTCTCAATATATATGACATTTCAATCTGTTGCATATGGATATATAGGTATTAAGTGTTTGGCATACAACAAATATCTCTCGTTCTATAAACGATTATTATTATAAAAGAGAGATAAAATTTTATGAGAGACTTAGACGATATTTGATCAAAAATAGTTTTCGAAGGGGTATTTGTGATATAACACTATTTGTTAAGCAAACTGATTTTGATATCCTATTAGTACAAGTTTATGTTGATGATATTATTTTTGGATCTACTAATGAGGATCTATGTCAAGAGTTTGATAAGATAATACAGATCGAATTTGAGATGAGCATGATGGGAAAGCTGCATTTTTTTCTTGGAATGCAAATTAAGCAAACCAAAGAAGGGATATTAATAAACCAAGCTAAATACACCAAGGAGCTGTTAAAGAAATATGGCTTTGATGGCGCTAAAGAGTACAAAACTCTCATGACAACGACTACAAAGATAGACAAAGATGATACAGACAAAAGTATTAATGAAAAAATATATCGAAGTATGATTGGTAGTCTGTTGTACTTAACTGCTAGTAGACCTGACATTATGTATAGTGTTTGTTTATGTACTAGATTTCAGTTTTATCCTAAAGAATCGCACTTGACTGCGGTTAAGTGAATTTTTAGATATTTAAAGGGGACGACTGACTTAGGATTATGGTATCCTAGGGGGAGTGATTTTAAATTGATAAGTTACTCTAACGCTGATTTTGCCAGTTGCAAAGTTGAGGGAAAAAACACAAGTTGGTCATGTCATTTGTTAGGACATGTCTTGGTTTCTTGGTCAAGCAAGAAACAGAATTCAATAGCCTTATCCACTACTAAGGCTGAGTATATGACAATTGATAACTATTGTACTCAAATTTTATATATTAAGTAACAGTTAAATGATTTTGTAAGGTCCTCATAAATATAGTTGGGTGGTCGGTTGGTGATGGTTTGTCATCCAAAATTGTGATGGATCTATTTATTTGGACAAAAGTGGGATCACTATGAAATTTCAGGGTGTCGTGTTCAAATTGAAACTATATGGACCAAAATGAAATAATGGTAAAACTTCAAGGGTGTAAAGTGTCAAAACCCATAATTGTTTTTGCTAATTCTATTTATTTTGTTCTTTGTGGATTTTGAAGGCATTGCGGGCTTAACGGTGATCTATGGCCAAAACTTGAACGCACTGAGTTTGGTGATACAGCGTATATGCAACATGGAGAACCAAATCATATCGGTTGAGAGAATTTTTCAATATACATCTATACCGAGTGAACCGCCACTCATTATAGAATCGAACAAACCTGATCCTCATTGGCCATCGCATGGCGAAGTTGAAATTCCTGATCTTCAGGTAAAGTTTTTCTTAGTTGCTATTTAGTAACATTTTTTAAAATACGTTCTATAATTAGAGCAATGTATCGATCAAAAATATATTTTTAGTAAAAAAAAAATATGTATGATAGTGTAAAAAGAATATCGTACTTTTAAGTTTTATCTCCCTATGATAGTTGGTCATCCAAAATAATTTCTTAGAAGGTAGAAAGTATTTAGTTTGAGAAGTCGTTGTCAATTAATTTCTTAAAATGTATAATCCAAGTCAAAGGTAACCATTTTTTGGTTTTAAAAAGTTTTTAAAATCCTAATTTTTAATTCTTCTTTCAATTTATTTTATTCTTTTCGCAATTTGAATTTCTGTAAGTTTTATTTATTTATTTATGTATTGTCGTCCGATGATCCAATAAAAACGTCGGAGTAGGTTTCTTGTGCTTAAACTTAACCCCCGATCGTTAGGTGAAGGACGTTTTTATTATTTATTTTATTTTGTTTTGTTTTGTTTGCAAATTCATAAACACAAAAAACTAAAGTCGTCCGATGATCCGATGAAAATGGCGGGGTTGGTTTCTCGTGCTTAAACCTAAATCTCAATCGTTAGGTGAAGAATGTTTTCGTTGTTTATTTTTTTATATTTTCTTTATTTATTTTTATTCTTGTTAATAAAAAAATAATAATAAAATCTTTTATTTGTGAAAATTAATCCTTGTGAACCTTAAAGTGAATTCGACAATTCGATAAATCGTGGAAGAGTTTTCCGTGACCTCGTTTCCATTACCTGACTCGAGTGGAATTTAGAAACGAATGGTTTTAGAAAATCTCTTCACTCGAATTTTTTTTTGTGGGATTTCTTTTAAAGTATCGAAAAGATTAATTTCAACTAAATTGTTTCTGCGAGCCTCCATCAATTCTCTTATCCATAAAATTTGAGGGAATTTCAAAACGGAATTTCTTTAAATTAATCAGGCAAACTCAAAGTAGATTTTTTTTGCATCCACTTAGCATGTTTATTTCTCGTATCATTTAGACGGCATGTTTAGAACACTTTTACCACTTACACTTTTCATACATATAGTTTTTATTTTATTTTATTTTATTTTTTTATGAGTCCTTTCACATCTAGTCATGATACATACACTACTTTTTTTAATTAATTAAATCATTGTCACGCATAATCACATTAATTCACGTAGTGTTCCTTATTCGATTTCGTATTCATATTAGTTTGCATTGAAATATTGAAATTAAATCATTTAGTTTTTTAGTCACTTTTGCCTAAAAAAATAAAACTCATTTAGATGTTAGTTTTGCATTCATATTTTCAAATCTCATTCATCTATTTTAATTTGTCTGTTTAAATTAAAGAAGTCTCTTGAAAACATACATAAATCTCCCCTGGGGACTATCCTTGTAGAATCCTTAATATTCGATAAGAGGTTATACCGGGGGAACATTCCCAAAAAAATCCAAAAACTTGTCTTACCTTATTTGTGAAAAATACGAAAAAGATTTCATAAAACGGGAATGATTTCAAAATAAAATAAAACACTCGGACTAAACTAATTGGACTTAATTGGATATAAGGTACCGTTTTGGACGGGCGTCTTGGGGTGCCTAACACCTTCCCCGAGCGTAACTGACCCCCGAGCCTTTAAATGAATATTTGGTTTGACCGTGTTTTTTTTTTTTGAGTCAATTTTTTTACTTAGACCTTTTAAATTGTTTTTCTAAAAATTCGGTGACCTAGCACACCATTTAAACCCAATGCTAAGTGGCGACTCCTTATTTTTTAAAAAACGGCCTAAGTATATCTTTTGAGAAAATCGACGCTTTAAAAACCCCTATTTCCTTAAGCTTATATATTTGTTATTTAATATTCTTTTTCTTTTCGAAAAATCGAGGCGCGTCAGCTGGCGACTCCATTGGGGAAAATTAGAGAGTCGAGCCTAATATATCCAAATAAGTCCAACTATTCCATGTCTGAATGATATATTTTATTTTGTTATCTTTTCTTTCTATTTTTTGTAAATAAGTTGTGATATTTATTTCTTTTTCTTTCTTTTTTCTCTCTCGGGCTCTTATGTTGTTATAAACTCTCCGACACCAATACGGTCGTCTTGTATCCGTATTATCCTCTTGGGATTCTATGATACAAGACGAGGGGTTTCATACTTGATGGATTGATGTTGTCTTAGGAAGCCTTAAAAACCAAATAAGTTCAAAGTTTCCAATACCGACTAAGTAACGAAAGAATTTTCACAAATATTTATTTGTTTTGATCAGTCATGATTAGAATTGAAAACTTCGAACTCGAATGAATTTTAAGGCTACCTAAGACCCACATGGACTAATAAATGGGTTTGTTGTAAGAACATGACGAAATAGGAAAATTGGTCCCAGAAAAGTAATTCCAGTTTCCCCCATCCGAAGTCTGATTTTTACTCGCTGCCGGGCCCAGACTCACTCCAGGATGACATCAGAAAGCAATCCCGAATCCCCCCGTGCGGCTTAGATGGCTCGTATGCAGGAAACCATTGACATGCTGAGGAAAATTATCAACCAACTTAACTGGCCTCAGGAGGCGCCTGTTCCCCCGTCTAGTGGAACTCCCGTGACTAAATCACCAAATGGAAACCCTCCAAGTGCCGAGATGGAGAATTTTGTGCCAAATCCGAACCATGTCGACCCGAACTTCACGGGATCAATCTACTATGGACCCCAGATGGGCCTTTATCCTTTCGCTTATGGAGCACCAATATACCCCAGCCAGGGGTATATCTATCAAGCTCTACCCGAAGGTTCAGCCCCTCCCGCAGACCAGATCTTCATCCACCCAGAGAGGGTCGTTGCTCCGTCGAATGATCCGAATGCTAATCGACCGGCCCCGACCGTTAAAACCGCAAACAGAAATGAAGATGGACCCCCTTCAGCCTGGGTTCTAAAAATGGAAGAATTGGAGAAAACCATAAAAGGACTAAAAATGGAAAAGCCATCCAGAAAAACGGTGTACAAAGAGCTGTCCGCACTACCCCAGGTGGTATATCTGGAAAACTTCGTAGTTCCGGAGTTCACAAAGTATGACGGTACTGGCCCCCCAGAATGGCATGTCAGTATCTACAAGGAGAAGTTGGGAGCTCATGCTCAAAACGAAAACCTTTGCCTGAAGATGTTCCGGCGATCATTGAAAAGACCGGCTCTCAACTGGTACATGAGCTTAAACTTGGCGCAGATTAAGATGTTTGAGGATCTGGTAGAGGCCTTCTATGAACAGTATGTGTACAAAAAAGATGTCGCGCCGGACCGTAATACCCTCTACCAAATACTGAAGAGAAAAAATAAAAGCTTCTGAAAGTACACTACCCGCTGGAGGGAAGAAGCTGCCAAAGTTGTCCCTAGGCTGAGCGAGGAGGCTCAGTTGGATATATTCAAGTCAATCCAGACGCCTCCGTTCTATCGAGATTTATCGAGCATAGTAGTGACTTCTTTCGGTAATGCAATCAAGCAAGCCGAGGTGACAGAAGAAGGAATAAGGAACGGAAAGATTGAAGGGGCCTTGCCTGACCCGACAAAGGGGTTAGCCCCACAAAGAAAAAAGAAGATGAGATAGTTGTCATCGTTTCCCCCCAGCAAACCCATCACCAGAACTACCCCCAAGCTTCTCATCCCAAAACCTACCTGAACCAGAACAACCAATATCACAACTACCCCCCTCAAAATTGCCAAAACCAACATTATCCTTGGAACTAGCCATATTCCCAAAATCGTCTCCGCTATTACCAAAAACGTACCTCCCCCTTACCAAAACCACACTCTCCAATATTATCCCCAAGCCTACCAAGCACCCTCTTACCATACATATCAGCCAAACCCGAACACCCCGCCTCAAATTCCTAACCACATTCTCAGGCCAAGAACCCAATACCACCAAGGCTCTCTACCTCATGCTACTGGGAAAAATTTCCAGAACGATGACAAAAAGCTACAAGACCTTCTGGTCTCCATCACTGAGTTGTACCAGAATTGTTTGAAGCAGGGGATGCTGACACCCCTTCTATCCTATGAGCCTAAGCCTGGGAGTAAAGTTGCTTCTTTAAATGCTTTTTGTGAATACTACTCGAGAACCAGAGGACATGCGACCGAACAATGCTTTCAGCTAAATGATAAGATCCGGGAGTTCATACAGACGGAAGCCATCACGTTTCCTAAAAATCTTGAGACCGGTGAACCAAACTGTCAGCAGAATTTGCTGCCTGAGCATGTACCTCCAAGGAATGGTGAAGTCAGTTTTTACCAAAATGTTGGTGGATATGGGAGCGAGTCATGTGCTTGAGGCTCGATTTGAAAAATCTAAAGGCTGCAAAATTGGGTTTTCTTGTTTAATTTCATTTTTCTAGAAGTTTTGATAAAATTGGGACGTTTTTATATACTTACCTCTCCATTCCGTTGGTCTTTTGGATAGAAAAGGATTTGCTTTGTAATGACTTTTTAAATTTCAATAATGCAATATTGTTTATCCAAAACTGTAGTCTAATGTTTGAATCTTACTATTTCAGGTACTGAAAAATTGCCTACATATGTTGTATGTGATGTGACTGAGCGAGGGTACAAGTATATGGTTTCAATACAGAGTTAGACCATGATCCAATAAGAATAGCAACGAAGAAAAGTTATGTTCAGCCAAACGATAGTGAGATCCAAAAGGCCCCTGACCAAATCCGACAGCAATTCCAGAGTACTGGAGGATTCGAAAGTCAAGATTGGCTTTTATTTCCCTAATGATTCCTCGATATATCATTGCAAGCTGATCAAGCTGTCTCAGGTGGTTCTTTAGTGATTTGATAAAACTGAGTATAAACATCCGGGTTTGCTTGCTGTCAGACCCAATGGAAAAAAGAACACACTCATTCAAAGTCAACGATCCCAATGAAGAAACTTTCAAATATTGCAAGAAGGTCTCAATTCGCAAAGAATATCAAATTCATTGATAAGCTCAGCTGCCTCTGAACCATTGTAAGTTTGATCATTTATTAAAAAAAAAAAAAGGAGAAAAAAAAATGGAAAAATAAAAATTGAGGGTAACCGAGCAAGAAGCGCTACTGCAAATGTGGAGGAGATTTGAAGAGAAAAGAAAGAAGATATATTGATTTGTTCAAATTTTCTGCCTTGGTCCAAATTGGGGGGTAAACAATGTTTTTCGAGATCACAATTTGATGGATTTGAATTGAATCAGAATTTGTGAAAAGAAACATTGGTCGTGGTCTGGAAATATATTGGAACCGTATTCCGCTGCAATCTGACTCAAGATCTCACAAAAAATCATATCGGGCATTGAAGGTACTCGTTTTAATAATTTTTGATATTTGCCCATTTTTTTGGACTAAATCAGTTTTGCAGGACTTGAGAAAATACAGAGCAAGCAGGAGTATTAAAACCCCAAGCATCGAATCACCTAGAAATTTGGAAAGACAAGAATCCAATCGAGTAAGCTAAGGAGATCTTGATGAAGCATGTTGGACCCTCCCTTGAGTTGAAAAACAAAATCTCGAAAGTAAAAAAAAAAAAAATTGATGAAAAAAAAAATCTCTCGATATCGCTTCGATCCAAGCACCACCAGCCGAAGCGATTACAGTTGAAAGGGGAGTACGGAATTGCGAGTGGTCAAAGGTAACAAATTTTTTAGACTAAATTTTTATGTTTGTCCAGTTATAGGGATCTCAAAGGGACTGGAAGTATGGATTTCCCTATCACTAGGACTTTTTACCTTCCGGCTTAAATTGGAGACTCTCATTGCTGAAAATTCAAAAGCTCTAAATGAGCATTCAGGTATGCTTTTTGCCCTAAAAAGGGCATTTAGTGAATTACGCTAAACCTGATCATCGGCGTAATGCTAAGGTACGTAGGCAACCTGTAAAGGTTCAGTCATCTGAGAGTCAGCCCCAGCCAAAGGTTGTGGCACATTTTATATCTTTGCTCTCTCATTTTTTTCTAGCCACAAGCTGGGGCATATTTTATATCTTTGGACTTTTTTTTGTCCCCAGCCAAGTGGTTTGGGGCTTGAGTTATTTTTAGATTATTCTAAACGATCCTCTAAATGAATATTTGTTCGTCATGAGTATCATCATGAATCATTTTTCTATCACTCTAAATGATCCTCTAAACGGACCATTGTTCGTTAAGAGTATCGTCATGAGTCATTTTTCCATCACTCTAAATGATCATTTAAATGGACAATTGTTCATCATGAGTATTGTCATGAGTCCCTTTTTATTTTCTCTAAACGATCCTCTAAACGGACATTTGTTCGTCATGAGCATCGTCATGAGTCATTTTATTTTATTTGTTCTATCGCTAAAAATTCAATTTGAAAAATTGGACGATCAAAATAACGTGGTCTTTTGTCTTTGTCAAGCAAGTGGAACTCGCATGATAAAGAGGGGCAGCTGTAGACACGATATTTTAACCGTTCCGCAAAAAAATAAATAAAAAAAAAAGAAAAATGAAATAAAAAAAAAGTGTGAAATTGGAAGAAGAAAAAATTGGACTGAAATTGAAAGAATGCAAAATAAAGGGAGTAAAGCGAAAGAAGCGAAAATCCAAAATAAGGAAATGGAGTAGAATTGAAATAAGAGAAAAATGAAGGGGAAAAATTGTGAATAGGAAAAAAGTATGGGACCCCCTTTGGGGTCCAAATAGTAAGGGAAAAGAGAGAAAGAGAGAAAGAAAGAGAGGAGAGAGATCAGAGAAAGAGAGAGGAAGGAGAGAGAGAGAGAAATCGGTGAGAGAATGAGAGAGAAGAGAGAAAGAGATAGAGAGAGAAGGCAGGTATGGGGCCGCTTGCCCACCACCGCCTGCAGCGCCAGAGAGAGAGAGAAAAAAGAAGAGAGAAGGGTGGCGGGCCCCCCTGTCGACAGTGCACACGTGAGAGAGAATGAGAGAAAAAAAAAAAAAAAAAAAAAAGGGTTTAGCCTCTACCCCCTCGCCACGTGGCGCTACCTACTGCTGCGGCGGATGGGTGCGTGAAATGTCCAGAACCTTCATTTGTGGTTCTTTTTACAATTCTACCATTTTCCAGTCTAATTTGGACTGGGCTTTGGCGGCCAGACCTAGTTTTAGGGTTTCCTAAAATGTTTTTTACACCCGATCTTCTCCTATAAATAAGACCCTTCTCCTCTCACTTTATTCATTCAAAAATTGAGATGAGTCACCTCCTTTAGAAGAGTGATTCTCAAAACCCTTTTGGGAAGCCGTCTAGGAGAGAGAAAAATACGGGTATCGAGATTCTTGACCTAGAACATGTATGTTTTTCTAATTTTTAATTCTTCTTTCAGTTTATTTTATTCTTTTCGCAATTTAAATTTCTGCTAGTTTTATTTATTTATTTATGTATTGTCGTTTGATGATCCGATGAAAACGTCGAGGTAGGTTTCTCGTGCTTAAACTTAACCCCCGATCGTTAGGTGAATGACGTTTTCATTATTTATTTTATTTTGTTTTGTTTTGTTTACAAATTCATAAACACAAAAAAATAAAGTCGTCTGATGATCCGATGAAAATGGCAGGGTGAGTTTCTTGTGCTTAAACTTAAACCCCGATTGTTAAGTGAATGATGTTTTCGTTGTTTATTTTTCTGTATTTTCTTTACTTATTTTTATTCTTGTTATCGAAACCCTAAAAAAATAAATAAAAAAAATAGTAATAATAAAATCTTTTATTTGTGAAAATTAATCCTTGTGAGCTTTAAAGTGAATTTGACGATTCAATAAATTGTCGGAGAGTATTCTGTGACCTAGTTTTCATTTCCCGACTTGAGTGAAATTCAGAAACGAATGATTTTAGGAAATCTTTTCCCTCGGTAAATTTTTTGTGGGATTTCTTTTAAAGTATTGAAAAGATTAATTTCAACTAAATTGTTTCCGCGAACCTCCATCGATTCTCTTATCCATAGAATTTGAGGGAATTTCAAAACGGAATTTCTTTAAATTAATCAGGTAAACTCAAAGTAGACTTTTTTTGCATCCACTTAGCATGTTTATTTTTCGTATCATTTAGACGGCATGTTTAGGACACTTTCACCACTTACACTTTTCATACATATAGTTTTTTTTTTATGAGTTCTTTCACATCTAGTCATGACACGTGCACCACTTTTTTTAATTAATTAAATCATTGTCATGCATAATCACATTAATTCACGTAGTGTTCCTTATTCGATTCCGTATTCATATTAGTTTGCATTGAAATATTTAAATTAAATCATTTAGTTTTTTAGTCACTTTTGCCTAAAAAAATAAAACTCATTTCGATGTTAGTTTGCATTCATATTTTCAAATCTCATTCATCTATTTTAGTTTGCCTATTTAAATTAAAGAAATCTCCTGGAAACATACATAACCCCCCCCGGGGACTATCCTTGTCGAATCTTTAATATTCGATAAGAGGTTATACCGGGAGAACATTCCCAAAAAAATCAAAAAACTTGTCTCACCTTATTTGTGAAAAATTCCAAAAAGATTTCATAAGAAGGGAATGATTTCAAAATAAAATATAACACTCGGACTAAACTAATTGGACTTAATTGGATAAGGTACCGTTTCGGACGGGCGTCTTGGGGCGTCTAACACATTCCCCAAGCGTAACCGACCCCCGAGCCTTTAAATGAATCTTTGGTTTGACCGTGTTTTTTTTTTTTTTTTGAGTCAATTTTTTACTTAGGCTTTTTAAATTATTTTTCTAAAAATTTGGTGACCTAGCACATCATTTAAACCTAATGTTAGGTGGTGACTCTTTATTTTTTTAAAAACGGCCTAAGTATATCTTTTGAGAAAACCGATGCTTTAAAAACTCCTCTCTCCTTAAGCTTATATATTTGTTATTTAATACTCTTTTTCTTTTCGGAAAATCGGGGTGCGTCAATGTTTGAGGGGACTCTTCGTAGCAATCTTGATCCGCTCGAGGAGTATACCGATGAACATATTTGGGAGGTGGGTTCCGTTTGTTTGTTCAGTGTTTCTGTTTCTACTACAAGAAAAATGAGAACATAAACAAAAATATGTGGACAAAAAAATGTTTGTGTTCTATTTTTCAGATTTTTGGATCAAATTTCTTGGAACTATATTCAACGTAAAAACCTAAACCATTGCCACCAACGGGTCGATAAATTTGGTTGGGGGCTAATTTTTTTGGATAGTTTATTAGATATTTTTATAATTCAAGGGAGCCATATTTAAATTCTAAGGGCTTTAAATCATTTTTTGGGTGGCTCGGTGATAAAATTTTAATCCATGCAGTTCACGTTATACACTAATTTTTAAAAATTTCAAAATTATTATAATGCGTAGAAATTACTGTAATTTTTGTATGTAAAAAATTGAAGTAACTTTTATATTATAAAGTCACTTTTGGACTTTTTCTAATAATTTTGGACTTCTAGAAAAATTATTATAGCGTGTAGACTACATAGGCAAAATTTTTAATCCCGTTAACTGTTAATCAAAACACTGCTTTTTTTTTTTTCCCCTAAAATTATAAGGATAATAGTAAAAATATTAAAAAGTTGGGGGACTTGAGTTCCCCTTGGCCCCTTTGTTTAGTGTTTTGTTTTAAGTTTCTGTTCCCAAAAATATTAGAAGAATAATGAAAATCTGGAAACAATTTTGTTCTGTTGCTAGAATTTTGTTCTAAAAATTTGGGAACAGAAAAAAAAAACAGATTTTTTTTGTTCCCATATTTCTGTTTCTAACAAAACAAAAGAAACAATAGCACTAAATATGCTTTCATTTCATTGATTTAGGCCCTTGATAAATGCCAGCTTGGAGATGAAATGAGGAAGAAAGAAGGCAAACTTCAATCATCAGGTTCTTTTTAAACTGTTCCTAAAAAAACAAAAAACAGAAAAAACTGTTCCCGTTTTCCGTGTTTTTCAACTTCTTACAGTTTTTATGGTTATTATAGTTACTGAAAACGGCGAAAACTGGAGCGTGGGACAAAGGCAACTCGTTTGTCTAGGCCGAGTTCTTCTCAAGAAGAGCAAAGTCTTGGTTCTTGACGAGGCCACGGCATCGGTCGACCCGGTAACCGATAATCTGATTCAACTGACGCTCAAACAACATTTTTCCGACAGCACCGTCATAACAGTCGCACACAGAATAATGTCGGTTCTTGACAGCGACATGGTCCTCCTTTTAGATCATGGTATATTATACTAACTACTTGTCTTTTCATTAAACTCCATCTTAACGGTTAAGGTTCTTTGTTTGGTTTAGTTTTTGAAAACCGTTCTCAAAAATTTTGAAAATTGGTTTTCAAAACATTTTTTTTAATTTGGAGAATTACTTTGTTTCTTTTAATAGAATATTTATTAGTAGTGTGTTAATAAAATTAATTAATTAATTAATATAATTGATTGAAGTATGATGTTGAAAAATAGATATAATAAGGATATTGAGAAAGAAGTTAAAATTAAATTTATACGAGGGGTTTTGACATTTTGTACCCCTGAAGTTTGACTAAAGTCTCACGTTGGTCCCATTGGTTTCAATTTCAACGTATAACACTTTAAAGTTTCTTAATCATCCCCTTACTGTCCAAGACATTATCTCAATTACAATCAGAAAACAAATCACCCGCTATGCACCTAATTGTCTTTAAGAAATTTTATAAGAAGTTCTAGCCTTCTCTTTTCCGCTCGTTCTTCTTTCAGCTTAAATGCTCTAAAATACGTTTAACATATATATATATATGTGTGCGTGCGTGTGTGTGTTTTGTTTTGTGGAAAAAATAAATGGAAGAGGTTGGAAATTCCAATGAAGTCCCCTTGAAAATAGTTGGGTGAAAAATTGTGATGGGATTGATTTGGACTAAAGTGGGATCATTATGAACTTGTAGGGTATATTGTGTTCGAACTAAAGCTTTGGGGGCCATAGTAAAATAATGGTCAAACTTTAGGGATATAAGTGTCAAAATATCTTTTATAAAATAATAAAAGTAGGCGATGTGATAGATTGAGTATATAGAAAAATCTTTTTGTAAGATTGTTTTTGAGTTATGTTGTTAAAATAGGAGTTGATTTAAAAAAAAAAAAAAATAGAAAATTGTTTTGGAAAACAAAACCAAACATGCCCTAAATATCTTTTTCTAAAAAAATAAATTTTTATTTTTATTTTTATATATTTTTTTCTATGTATAGGACTTGTTGAGGAATAAGATTCTCTGACGAGGTTGCTAAAAAATAAGTCATCTTCATTTGCAAAGCTTGTGGCAGAATATAGTATGAGATCTAGTTCTCGTTTTGAGGATATTTGAGCATTTAATTTTCGGTTTCAAAAACCGATCAAATTAGCAAGATGATGACGACAAAATTAAGCCAGTTGATTAAAAATAATTCGTATAAATTTGTAATAAATTGATTGATTAATTTTTCGTCACTTATTATGTCATCTATTAATGGGTAACCCAAAATATGATTCGAAATTATCATGTCATTTCTTGTTAATTATCGCATTAGTGAATAAATCCGAAATATGACATGTTTCCCTTGTTTGACATGATAACGCTCCAGAACTTGTTAAGGCCGAACGCATGCATGGTAATTTAGTGTGGCTTTTATGTCATGTTTTCGTGTCATTACCCATATTGCAAGGCCGAATCAGGGGATTCTTCCTCCTCATTGCAAAGAACATATTAATATTGTTTATTCATGGATAAACACGACAAATCACTCCGATTGAAATTCTATTCATTCTTGAACGAACTCGAAAACGGTCGAATCCTTGATCCAGTGATTGTACTCTATTTTCATCGAAAATTGGGGATTCGCGATGTAAGAAATTGTAGAGCCAAAATCGAATTCTTGGAGGAACAAATCATTAACACGAAGGCGATGTTGAGCCATCCACTTTGATCCTTAATGCGTTTGCAGCTCTAACTCGATATTATCGACTCTTGCTCTTCGACGAAGAAGACGGAATCGAATTAAGAATCGAAAAATAGAGGAAACCCAAAAAAAGATTGATCACTCAAAAAATTGCGAAGACATTCATCACGATTTGTGTTGCTTCAATCCTTAATGGTTTTTGATGAGAGACAGAATTGGATTTTGATAAGCGAGAAAGATAAAGAGATGGGTTTTGATGGAGAGAGAAATCGAGAAGAGAAAATAGATGGAGAGATAAATAGATGAACATCATAACATCGAATTCGCCATTAAAAATGAGAAGCGTCAATTAGGGTGGAAGAGGCCGGTGGAGTTGCAGAGGGTGACGGTAGATGGAGAACAATGAACAAGAAGAAAAAAGAAAAAAGTGATTAAAGAATAAATAAAAATATAAAATTATAATTTTATCCCTAATTTTGTCAAATTTAGGCAGAAAATTTAACGGAATGAGCTTTTCAATCACGTTCATACTTAAAAGGTTTGAATAAAAATACAACAAAATTATTAGACCATATAAAAATGTGTCAATACTTAGAGGGTTTAAAATATAATTTGCCCTTAAGATTTGGTTTTTGGTTGTTTGGAAATTAGAAAACGAACCAAAACAAACAAACAAATAAGAGAACATCACTCTTCCGAGCACATTTCAAAAGCCTTTTTATCCATTTATTCAAACAAAATGTCTTCAAGATCCGTCGTTGGGATAGCGAAGATCTCAAGTGAGTAGTCTTCTCTAGCACCTCTTTTGGCCAAGATGTCCGCGCAACTGTTCGTCTCTTTGGGAGCAAAATAGAGAGTATAGTCACTTATCAACAAAACTCTTTTGCATTCCTCAATCCAATCTTTAAAACGGTGATTTTCCAGGCAAGGATTCTGAACGAGAGTGACCGCTTCAGCTGAGTCCATCTCAACCATAACACATTATTTTCTTGTAGCTAGAAGACAATAAAGTGGCCTTTGTTTGGGGTTTTTGTTCCAAATTTTTCGAGAACAAGGAACAGAAAATGAGAACAGGAACAAGCCTAAACAACGATACTTAATAAAATAATGAGATCACCAACAGATCAGAGTGGCGCAGCGGAAGCGTGGTGGGCCCATAACCCACAGGTCCCAGGATCGAAACCTGGCTCTGATAGAAGAGTTGCTTCCTTCTCTCTGCCCTCGTTATGTTTTTTCTCCTCATATATATGTGTATATATATTCACCACGCTGTTTTGAAATAAAAAGGGGAAAAAGTGAATCCATTTTTCTGGTGTGAAAATGGCCTCTCTGGTGTTCTGCACACATGGTAAAACAATAGTTTTCGTGTTATGTACTCCATTCACCAAATTGCAATTATTTTATTAATTATTAAAATATATATATATCAAAATTATTGAAGTCTTGATTTTTATGTGTCGAAAAATTAATTTAGGTTCTTGGATAACAATCTAAAACGTCTTTTTTTATGCAGTTCACGTACTATACTAATTTTTTTTTTAAATTTAAAATTATTTTATATGAAATGCGACTCGCTAACCCAATACCTTTTGAATCGAGTTCACGTGTCTCAAAATACTTAAAATTAAGGTACTGATGTTTTAAATATCAGATAATTTTTTCTAATACTTTCAATATAAGATTTCATAATTATTGTGAGATTTCACATCAAAAGTATTAGAAAAAATTGTCTGAACACACGAAGTGTTAGTCGGGTTGGCAAGAGAATGCATTCCTTTTCCTTATCAACTAGGGCTGACTCTCTTGGAACACTTTTGAAATTAAAAGTTGAATTTAATCTTAAATGCATCAGATCGATATGAGAAAGTGTGCCCTTAAAATAGCTATATGAGATGATTAGTCGAGGTGAACGTAAACTGGTTCCGACACACTTTACAAAAAAAAAAAAAAAAAAAAATTGTTTAATATATAATGTACCATATGGATTAGTAGTACGTTTAAATGTTTAAACATTTTGAGTCATGTGAACTCGGTCTGAAAAGTACTGAGCACTGGACCACATGTGACCAAGTTGCATATGAATTTCAAAATTATTTAAAACATTAAGAAAAACCTAAAAAAAAATTGTTGATTTTTTGTTGGTCAATTTTTTCCCATTAATAATGGGAGATGACTATAGGGAAAATGGACATCTAAACCAATAAAACATTGACGGATGCAAAATTGTCTTTTTCTACAAATTTTCTGTCTTTTTTAATTTTCATTTTCATTTTTTTTTTTTTTTTTGAAATGAGGACAAGATCAAAATTGAAGCATGATAAAAACACCACCAAGTCTAAATGCATGTTGGAAAGTGATGCGACGCGTCAAAAATTAGGAAAAAGAAAGGAAAATTCTTTTTTATTATTACATGTATACCCTCAACCAAAGTGTTAGTCCGGCTTCTAAGGTAAGATACTTTCTTTTCTTATAAATCAGTATTTAACTCTTTTGAAGAGCATTTAGAAATTAAATCTTAAATTTAATTCTAAATACTTTAAACTGATGTGGAAAAGTGTACTTTTAAAATCGCCCTGTGAAATAATTAGTCGAGATGCGTGTAAATTGATTCGAACACATCTTACCGTATAAAAAAAAAATTATAACCTCCATGGTTTTCTCTACTATTCAAACGGCTACCGCTCAAGTAAAGGGGATAATTCCCCTTACACCTCCTCAACTATTGACCGTGAACATGGGAATCCCCTCAACTTTTAAAACTACATGGACACATTTGAACTATTTGGCCAAAGGTCACTGAGACCCCTCTCCATTTTTATTCCAAAAATGCCTTTTAAAAAAATCAAAATTGTCAATGTTAACCATCTTGACCAAGTAAAAAGACCATATTATCTTTGTATTAAAAAATATAATGGTTCAAAATATAATTTTGTAAAACATTTAGGGTACCTAGTGTAATTAAAACCCATGAGTTTTCTTTAACTCCATCTTCCCCAAATCCCCACCACCACCACCACTACCACCACCATCAAGGACTTCAACAAAGAAACACCACCACCGCCGAACACCACCAAAACGAACATCAACACCACCGAAACAAACAACACCACCGCCACACTCCTCTCTGCTAGAGCAGTTTGCTCAATAAACTAGTTGCAAGACATTCAATAATGGCCTCAACAACTTCGAAATTAACGGAATTTCCACTTCGCAACACAATCCCTCTCTTCTCTCACTTATCGACGCGGTACTTCTACTTCGGTTCTCCTTCTCGTAGGCTCTCTCTCTCTCTCTCTCTCTCTCTCCTCTTCAAACCTCTCCCTTCTCTCCGTTCAACCACCACTACCAACAGAAAACCTAACCCCTCCAAAAACCCTAATCACGATACCGTCAACTCTAAACCCCCCTCTACTCCTTGGCTCGCCAAATGGCCCTCCCCAAAATCCCACCCTGAATCGAGTAAGAGCCCTACTGATTCAAATCGCGATAATCGAAATTTTGATGGGAGGCCCACTTGGTCTCTCCGAAGCTCCTCAAGCTTTGTATGGGTCATGTGCTCGGCTTGCCTCGCCTCCTCGGCCTTCTTGTCAGCAGCCTCTTTCTCCGCTCGCATTCGCTCGTTTTTCTTGCGAAGGCAGCTCATCTCGTCGGTCACCCGATCTACCTCATTCTTGTAATCTTCCAGCAGTTGGATGTCCTTCTCCCTCTCCTGTACAAGCCCATTGAGCGTTTGGATGGCTTGGTATAGGCGAGCACCAGGGAAGGCCTGTTAGCATCTGGACCTCCTTCTTAGTCCGATGAAGGGCCATGCCGAGCACCGCGTTGATCTGATCAGGGTTCGCGTCGATACTGCGCTGGGAGACCATAAAGCCTAGGAACTTACCAGTTGACACGTCGAAAATACATTTGTTCGGATTCAGTTTCATGCGGTGAGCTCGGAGCTTGTTGAAGCAAGCCTGGAAGTAGTAGAGGTGGTCTTCAGCCCGACTACTTTTCACGAGCATAGTCGATGTACACCTCCATTGTGCTCCCAATTTCCTCCTTGAACATTTTATTGACAAGCCTCTGATAGGTTGCTCCGGCATTGCGGAGGCCAAATGGCATGACTTTGTAGCAGTAAGTGCCCCGATCAGTGATAAAAGAGGTCTTGCTTTTGTCTGGATGATACATGGGGATTTAGTTGTAGCCAGCGTAAGCATCAAGGAAGCTAAGTCGCTCGTGCCCCGCCGTATCGTCAATTACAATGTTGATTTTCAGGAGTGGAAAGAAGTCTTTCGGGCAGGCTTTGTTTAAATCTTTGAAATCGACGCAAAGTCTCCATTTGTTGCTGGCCTTGGGGGCCAGCACGACGTTCGCGAGCCAGTCCAAAAACTTGACCTCTTCCACGACTTCTGATCTGATGAGCTTATCTATCTCATCTTCAACTATCTTCTGCCGGTTTGGGTGGACTTTCCTCATCTTCTGGCGAACTGGTAGGTAGTGAATGTCGGCGTGTAGCTGGTGCATGGAAACACTCGGATCGATACCGGGAAGCTCGTTGTAAGACCAGGCAAACACATAGTGGTTTCTTACCAACAGCTCGGTGAGGTCAAACCACTCTTTCGGGCTTAGCCAAGCTCCAATCCTCACTGTTCTCTCCACGATAGCGGGATAAATGGGAACGTCGATCAGATCTTCGTGGGGTCGTGGGATGGGCTCATCGTCACACGGATGGTTGATCGGAACGGGCTCCACCCCATCAGCGAGAACCATGAGCTCCCCGTCCGAACGAGGGGTACACAGCTCGAGCCCTAACTGTAATTGCTATTTTTTCTCCAATGCCCTTCTTGCACAGAACTGTGCGGCTTCTTGGTTTCCTTGTACCTCCTCCACCCCTAAATTCATAGGAAATTTTATTTTCTGATGATAGGGGGAACATACGGCCTTAAGGGCAACCACAGTGGGTCGACCCATGATTGCATTATACAGCGATGGCCTGTTAACGATAAAGAATTTGGACCAGACGGTGGCGACGTGAGTGCTAGAACCAACGGTGACGAGCAGAGATACCCAGTCGATCGAATTAACAACATCGGCACCAAATCCGACGAGTGAGAATCTAACGGGCTGCACAAAGCTCGATTCTATGCCCATTTTATCGAAGGCTCCTTTGAAGAGAATATCTGTCAAGCTGCCTCCGTCGACTAGTATCCTTGATATCTTGAAATGGGTGATTAAGGCTACAATGGCTAGGGCGTCGTCATGTGGAACATGTACCCCCTTTAGGTCGGCCTTACTGAATGAGATAACATTGTGGGAGGCTGCACCTACCATATTAACCTCATAAACGCCCTGGTTCGCCATCTTCTTACTCTTGCCCTCGTATCTCTTCCGAGAAGAAGACGTTTCTCCTCCAAAACCCAGGCCATCGTGTATGACGTTTATTTCGCCGTCGACTCTCAGATTGGAGTCATCCTCGGCTCGCCCACCACGGGGCTGAGCCGAGTTATCATACGTTTCTCGCGATATCCTCGGCGTTGTCATGTTGGTCTTTAGAGCCAGCCCGATCCTCACTAGGTTGGTGAACGTAACTTCTGAGGTAACCTCTGCTGATGAGGGCTTCAATTTCTTCCTTCAGCTAGAAGCATTCTTCGGTGGCATGACTGTTGCTCCTATGGAAGTCGCAGTATTTATCCGTCGAATTACCGAAGGGCTTCCCTCTATGGGGAGACGCGTCCGAGAAAAGGCCTTTTCCAGCATTCTTGGTGAAGATGGTCGCAACGGAAGTGGTTAGGGGAGTATAAACGACCTGACGGGGACCCGATGGTGGCCTCTAGTCTCCGGGCAGTAGGCCTAACCTCCCTTCCACCTGGAGTCTCATCAATGCTTGGGATCGGCTCGTTCCCTCATTGGTTTAAAGTGTTGGAAAAGCCTTCTATTTATAGGCGAGAGTGTGATTAACATAAACAAGATCAAGACCTTATGCTCGGATTACCGGTAAACAATCAGGCGCGTGGGTGGCAGGGCGGATTAGAGCTATGGGCCTGGGGCCTAGGCCCATTACTGTGATGGTGAGGCCGGCGTTCGACCTGCCGAGGTAGCGGGCCAGGTCAGGCCCAAGCGAAGAGGTCGGTTTGGACGCTCTGACCTCTCGCGAGTTGTCGAGTAGAGATAATCCTGGGTTACCTATACACCGGGATGGTATGAGCGATAGCATCGTGGCAGATAAGACCTTAGTGGTTGACACGTGGAGGAGGCTCGACTTTACCCACATCACTTTGTATTAGTAATTAAGGGACAATTAAGAAGTTTTAATGTGGTAAAACTATTGGGATCAAACTGAGATTATAGTCAAACCTCCAGGGTTCAAACTTAAATTAAAACCATTTGGACAATTTAAAAACTTTAATGTGTTAAAACTATTTGGATCAAAGTAAGATTCTAGTCAAACTTCTGGGGTTCAAAGTATTAAAACCCCCACTAATTATTGAGAGATATAATGTTTGAAAAAGATAACATTATTAGTTTGGTGGGGCTGTAAGGTGTGTATTTTTTTACAAGATGGGAGCATGAGATTGCAAAAATTGATTTTATTTTTTTTATTAATTTATTAATAATTATCTCTAATTTTTATTTAATTTTTTAACTTCAATATATGTTTGTTTTTTATTATTATCATATTATCTTAAGTGGGTAGAAAACTCTGATCTTAAATTCTTTATTTTTCAGAGACAGGTAGTCCATTATGTCGATCGTCAAATGATGAATATCGTTGATGGCAACAGAGGGTTTCAAGAGAAGAGAGAGAGAGAGAGAGAGAGAGAGAGAGAGTGAGTGAGTGTGGATTGAAAGTAAGGAAGAAAAAACAAGAAGAAAAAGGAAAAAAAAAAAACCTTTTTACCCCTGAGGTTTACATGTGCAAATCATATGCCTAAAACCTGTTAGATTTAACCCTATTTTTTGACAGAATGACCACATAAAAAATTGTGTGCAAATACAAAGGTCACTTTGAAAAAAATTTGGAGGGCCAAATAGAAAAACATGTGCAAACACGAGGACCACTTTTCAAATAATGTCGACACTGGCCACTTTTCAAATCCTTCAACAATCTCCCCAACATGATCTCGATGATCGTTCATACCAAAGTCTCCCTCGATCGGATCTCGTCATTTCTCTGTCTCAACGATCTCGCTCCCAACGTCATCAAGAAGATTCCGGGAAGAGTTTCTTCTTCCAACACGGCAATCGAGGTCATCGACGGGAACTTTTCATGGGATTCATCGTTAGTTAACCTAACCCTGAAAAACATAAATTTCAAAATCAATCACGGAATGAGGGTCACCGTCTGTGAGACCGTCAAAGCTAAAAAATCAAGTTTGCTTTCACGTATATTAGGTGAAATGCCGAAGGTTTTCGGTAGTGTGAAGGTCGGCGGATTAAAGGCTTGCGTTAGTCAATCGCCATGGATATAGAGCGGGAAGATTGAGGAGAATGTGTTGTTTGGGAAGGAGATGGATAGAGAATGATATGAGAAGGTTCTAGAAGCTTGTTCGTTGAAAAAAGACCTTGAAATTCTCTCTTTCGGAGATCAGACCGTTATCGGTGAGAGAGGGATTAATTTGAGCGGCGGCCAAAAACAGAGGATACAGATAGCACGTGCTTTGTATCAAGACGCTGATATATATTTGTTCGATGATCCGTTTAGTGCTATGGATGCTCATACTGGATCACATCTGTTTAAGGTACTTCAATTTTTTTTTTCTTCGCTTCGGGCGATGATTAATCATATTTTCAAATGTTTAGGTGTTGTTTGTTTTAGTTTTCGAAAAATTTTAAACCGGTTTATTGAAAATTCTAAGAGTATCTTAACCATTTATCTTTTAAATTTCAGGAATGTTTACTGGGGATTCTGAATTCGAAAACGGTAATCTATGTTACTCATCAAATAGAGTTCTTACCAACTGCAGATCTCATCTTGGTAAGTCTCTTTCGGATTTTTCATCATTGTTGTTTTATCCAAATGCTCCCAATTCACGATTTTTTGAAAATCAGGTTATAAAAGATGGAAAAATTACACCAGGAGGAAAGTACAACGATATCCTCGATTCAGGAAGCGATTTTATGGAGCTTGTGGGGGCACATAATGAAGCTTTATCAGAGATTGATTCCCTGGAGGCAGAGGCAAAAATGAGAAGATTGCCCGGAAAGAAGAAAAAATTGACGGTGAAAATGGAAGACCAGATGAAATTTTGGTGCCAAAAAGTCAGCTTGTTCAAGAAGAGGAACGAGAGAAAGGCCGAGTCAGTTTTTCAGTCTACTGGAAGTATATAACGACTGCGTATAGAGGAGCGCTTGCGCCGTTTATAGTACTTTTGCATATTTTATTGAATTTGTTTGAAATTGGAAACAATTATTGGATGGCTTAGCCGAGCAGCTCCCGTGTCTCCCAACGTCCCACCCCCCGTTGGAGGATTGACTCTTTGTGCACCTGAAGTTTGACCAAAATGTCACTTTGGTCCTCACGGTTTCAATTTGAACATATGACACCATACAATTTCCCGATCATGTCGGTATAGTCTAAGTCATTATCCCCGTTACAATTTTGGAGAGAAAATAGTCTTTTGTTGTGCATGTGACTATTTTTAAGGGTCTTTATGGGCATTTTCAACCTTCTCATTTTTGCCCTTCCGTTCTCCTTCCTACCCTAATACTCAGAAGTCCAAAGTATATATATATATATATATGTTTTTTTTTTTATAAAAAAAATTGTAAAGGGGCAAAGAAAAAGAATGAAAATGCCCTTAAGGTCCTCATAAATATAGTTGGGTGCCCAATTGGTGACGGTTTGTCATCCAAAATTGTGATGGATCTATTTATTTGGACTAAAGTGGGATCACTATGAAATTTCAGGGTGTTGTGTTCAAATTGAAACTACATGGACCAAAATGAAATAATGGTAAAACTTCATGGGTGTAAAGTATCAAAACCCATAATTGTTTTTGCCAATTCTATTTATTTTGTTCTTTGTGGATTTTGAAGGTTTGTGGATTTTGAAGGCATTGCAGGCTTAACGGTGATCTATGGCCAAAACTTGAACGCACTGAGTTGGGTGATACAGAGTATATGCAACATGGAGAACAAAATCATATCGGTTGAGAGAATTTTTCAATATACATCTATACCGAATGAACCGCCACTCGTTATAGAATCGAACAAACCTGATCCTCATTGGCCATCGCATGGCGAAGTTGAAATTCGTGATCTTCAGGTAAAAATTTTCTTAGTTTATGTTTAGTAACATTTTTTAAAATATGTTCTATAATTAGAGCAATTTATCGATCAAAAATGTATTTTTAGTAAAAAGAAAAAAATATCTGATAGTGTAGAAACAATATCGTACTTTTAAGTTTTATCTCCCTATGATAGTTGCTCATCCAAAATAATTTCTTAGAAGGTAGAAAGTATTTAGTCTGAGAAGTTGTTGTCAATTAATTTCTTAAAATGTATAATCCAAGTCAAAGGTAACCATTTTTTGCTTTTAAAAAGTTTTTAAAATCATATTATCGCTTTTTTATTTTTTAAGGATTTTTAGTGAACAGTCCACGAAATTAAAATTTTAACTCATGAAGTTCACGCATTACAGTAATTTTTTTCGAAATCCAAACTTACTATAATACATAAAAATTACTGTAATTTTTTTATAAAAAATTACAATAACTTTTATAGAGTATAATGATTTTTTGAGTTCTGATAGTAATTTTTGACTTTTGAGAAAATAATTGTAGCGTGTGAATTGCATTATCTAATATTTTAATTTCGTGGACGAGCCCATTAGAGGTTTTTGCACTTCGCACCCTGAACGTTTTGTAGAAATCTCACTTTAGTCCCTTTACTTTCAATTTAAATACATTAAATCATGAAATATCCAAATCGTGTCAAGTAAGTCCAAATTGGTAACTCTACTATTTTTTTATAATGAAAATCAGTCACGTGTCAGACATGGAATCACTCACGTGGGTGACTTCTATAATAAAAATAATGGCATAACTGATTTGATACAATTTAGATATTTCAAAGTTTAATGTTTTTAAATTAAATGGACAAGGGCTAAAGTTGAATTTCTCTAAAACTTCAGGGTGCAAAGACAGAACGCTATTCTAATTATGATATCTAATATAAATTATATATCTGGTAGATATAACCTAAAAAACAATTAGTATATAAAAAACATTGACTTTTGTTTGTTGATTTAATATGGATTTAATTTGTATGATTTAGGTTCGATATGCTCCACATATGCCGCTTGTGTTGAGAGGACTTATATGCAGCTTTCTTGGAGGAAAGAAAACTGGGATTGTGGGGAAGACTGGGAGCGGTAAATATACTCTTATTCAAACGCTTTTCCGGGTTGTGGAGCCTTCTTCTGGGGAGATTTTGATTGATCAAATCAAAATTTCTTCGATAGGACTTCACGATCTTCGATCGAGGTTGAGCATTATTCCTCAATATCCAACCATGTTCGAGGGGACTCTTCGTAGCAATCTTGATCCGCTCGAGGAGTATACCGATGAACAGATTTGGGAGGTGGGTTCTGTTTGTTTGTTCAGTGTTTCTGTTTCTACTACAAGAAAAATGAGAACATAAATAAAAATATGCGGAAAAAAAAATGTTCATGTTCTATTTTTCAGATTTTTGGAACAAATTTCTTGGAACTATATTCAACGTAAAAACCTAAACAATCGACACCAGTGGGTCGAGAAATTTGGTTGGGGGCTAATTTTTTTAGATAGTTTATTAGATATTTTTATAATTCAAGGGAGCCATATATAAAATTTTAAAGGGTTTAAATCATATTTTGGGTGGCTCGATGATAAAATTTTAATCCATACAAGTCATGTTATATACTAATTTTTTCAAAATTTCAAAATTATTATAATAAGTAGAAGTTATTGTAATTTTTGCATGTAAAAAATTGAATTAATTTTTATGGTATACAGTCACTTTTGGACTTTTTCTAATAATTATGAAGTTCTAGAAAAATTACTGTAGATTTTAATCTCGTGAACTGTTCATCAACCCCTTTTTTTTCTCTCTAAAATTATAAGGCTAATAGTGAAAATATTCAAAAGTTGGGGGACTTGAGTTCCCCTTGGGCCCTTAATAGCTCCTCCTAAGATGGTGTTTGTTTAGTGTTTTGTTTTCAGTTTCTGTTCCAAAAAAAATTAGAAGAATAATGAAAATCTGGAAACAATTTTGTTCTGTTGCTAGAATTTTGTTCTAACAATTTGGGAACAGAAAAAAAAAAAACAGATTCTTTTGTTCCCATATTTCTGTTTCTAACAAAACAAAAGAAACAATAGGACTAAACATGCTTTCATTTCATTGATTTAGGCCCTTGATAAATGCCAGCTTGGAGATGAAATAAGGAAGAAAGAAGTCAAACTTCAATCATCAGGTTCTTTTTAAACTGTTCTTAAAAAAACAAAAAACATAAAAAACTGTTCCCGTTTTCCGCGTTTTTCAACTTCTTACAGTTTTTATGGTTATTATAGTTACTGAAAACGGCAAAAATTGGAGCGTGGGACAAAGGCAACTCATTTGTCTAGGCCGAGTTCTTCTCAAGAAGAGCAAAGTCTTGGTTCTTGACGAGGCCACAGCATCGGTCGACCCAGTAACCGATAATCTGATTCAACTGACGCTCAAACAACATTTTTCCGACAGCACCGTCACAACAATCGCACACAGAATAATGTCGGTTCTTGACAGCAACATGGTCTGTTGAAACAAATGTATTTTAATTAAAATTTTAAGAATAGAAAGTGTCAAATGTGCAATTTCCTCTAACCCTTTTATCCCACATTGGTTGGGAGAGGTGAAATTAATGAGGATATCTAGGGGTATATGAGACACTTAGGGTGTGTTCCAAGGAGTACCCACATTTTGTAGAGGGGAAAGGAGTTACATCCCTACCGGTTGACACACGCGCGCGCCGCCGCCTCCGGCCGTGCCGTGTCGTGCGTGTGATGAGGTGGCACTTAATGAAAACGTTTTTTTTTTCTTCTTGAACCGTTTTAAAGAAACGTTTATATAAATATATATATATATATATTCAAAAGATTAACGTTTCAAAATTAACGTTTAAAAAAAATTAAACGTTTCAAACGTTTAATAAAACAAAAAAAAAAAAAACGTTTAAGAATTAAATTTTCGGTTTCAAGAATTTGTTTTTCGGTTTCAGAATTTTCCCCTATAAATACTGGCTTCTTCCTCAATTTTAAAATACAGAATAAGTTTTCAGCCTTCTTCTTGATCTGAAACAGCAATACAGAATTGCTTTCAGTCTTCTTCTTCATCAGAAATAGTTTTATTTCTTTTAAATTTCGATTTCCGAGCGGTCTGTTTGTTTGTTCAAACAGTGAGTGGGTGTTTAGTATTCAGGCCTTCTGTTGTGCAAAGAAGGTTCTAGACAAAGGTGATTCTGGGCTGTTTTATCCTGGGGACGACGGGACTGTTACACTGCTTGTACGTTCTTGGGCAGAGCCGCGAAACGTCTTAAAGAGAGCGACCTAGTCCGCGACTCATCCCAAGAAATTTTGGTAAACTCGTTCTTTATTTATTTTCTGCTTCAACAACTTTAAGACGTCCAATATTTGCTAAGATGTCTACTGATCACGATTTTAAACAAGTAACTGTTGATCTCAACAAACCCTTTCGTTTCGAAGGGTTTCATTTTAAAATATGGAGACATAAAATGTTATTTTTTCTTACTATCGAAAAAGTAGCATATGTCTGTACAACCGAAAAACCTCAATTACCTCAAGTTCCAACAGACGCTAAGATTCAAGAAGTTAAGTCTTGGGAGGAAAATGATTTCTGTTGTAAGAATTTTATTTTTAATGGTATGTCTGTTGATCTGTATGATTATTACTGCTCTAACAAAACTGCAAAGGAAGTTTGGGATGCTCTTTCGAAGAAATACGACACTGAGGAGGCTGGAAGTAAAAAAATATGCTGTTAGTCGGTATCTGAAATACCAAATGACCGACGACAAATCAGTATAAGTTCAGTCTCATGAACTTCAGAAAATCGCTCACGAAATAATTGCTGAAGGTATGTCCCTTGATGAACAATTTCAAGTTGTTGTTTTAATTGACAAATTACCCCCCTCTTGAAAAGATTTTAAGAATACTCTGAGGCATAAAACTAAAAAGTTTTCTTTAGAAAGTTTGATCACTCGTCTTCGGATTGAGGAGGAGGCCCGAAAACAAGATCAGAAAGATGAAATGCTTGTTGTTTCTAACAACGCTCACAAAAAATCATCTTACGCTATTCTGAAACCTAAAGGAAAAAATATGAAAAATCAAAATCAGAATCGCAACTACAACAACCAGAACAGAATTGTGCATCAAAATTAGAATAAAAACAAACTCCCTTCAAGAAATAATTCTGAACAGTTTACTTGTTATAACTGTGGGAAGGCGGGCCATTTGGCTCGGAACTGCCGGCAAAGACGTCGTCCTGTTCCATAGGCGAATCTTACCGAGGACCAACTTATAGCTATGATTTCTGAAATCAATATAGTTGGTGGATCCGAAGGGTGGTGGGTAGACACTGGTGCTTCACGCCATGTCTGCTATGATCGTACCATGTTCAAGTCTTATTCAGAAAGTGAAGACAAGAAAGTGTTGCTAGGTGATTCCCACTCCACCATTGTTGCCAGTTCTGATGAAGTGCAATTAAAGTTCACCTCTGGAAAGACAGTCATCCTTAAAGATGTTCTGCATACTCTAGAGATAAGAAAGAATTTGGTTCCGGGCTAATATCTAAACAAGGCGGGGTTCACTCAAACTATTGAGGCTGATTTGTACACCTTAACCAAAAATAATATTTTTGTTGGGAAAGGTTATGCAACTGATGGAATGTTCAAACTGAATGTTGAAATTAATAAAATTTCTTCTTCTGCTTACATGTTATGTTCTTTTAATATCTGACATGCTAGACTTTGTCATGTTAACAAACGCATTATTAAAAACTTAAGCAAATTAGAACTAATTCCTAAATTGTCTTTGAATGATTTTGAAAAATGTGAATTTTGTAGTCAAGCTAAAATTACTAAAATCCCTCATAAATCAGTAATTAGAGAATCTGAATCTCTTGACTTGATACATTCTGATATTTGTGAATTTGATGGAGTCTTGACTAGGAATAGTAAATGCTATTTTATTACATTCATAGATAATTGTTCTGATTTTAATTATGTTTATCTCATGAAAAATAAAAGTGAAACTTTTGATATGTTTAAAAAATTTGTAACTGAGATTGAAAATCAATGCAATAAGAAAATTAAGAGATTACGTAATGATAGAGGAACAGAATATGATTCCGATATTTTTATTGATTTTTATAATTCTCATGGGATTATTCATGAAAAAACTGCACCGTATTCTCCTGAAATGAATGGTAAGGCTGAAAGGAAAAATAGAACTTTTGCTGAATCAGTAGTTGCTATTTTACTTAACTCCGGTGCAGCTTCTCACTGGTTGGGTAAAATTTTATTAACGGTTTGCTATGTACTTAATAGAGTTCCCAAATCGAAAAGTAAAATTTCACCTCATGAAGTTTTCAAAAATAAGAAACCAAATTTGTCTTATTTTAAAACTTGGGGTTGTTTGGCATATGTTCGAATTCCTAAACCCAAAAAGAAAAAAATTTGCCAGTAGAGCTTACGAATGTGTTTTTATTGGTTATGCGGTAAATAGCAAAGCTTATAGATTTTATGATTTGAAAGATAGAGTTATCATTTAATCAAATGATGCTGATTTTTATGAATATAAATTTCCTTTCAAATTGAAGAATAGTGGGGGCTCGACTTCTAGTAATGAACCTATCATTAGGATTAATGAATCTGATAAGAAATTAGATATTGAACCTAGAGGGAGTAAACGACCTCGTATAGCTAAAGACGTTGGTTCGGATTTCTATGCATATACCTTAGAGGAGGATACACTTACCCTCCAAGAGACATTATCCTCTATTGATGCCAATTTATGGCAAGAGGCTATAGATGATGAGTTGGACTCTCTCGAGTCAAATAGAACTTGACATTTGGTAGATTTACCTCCTGATTGTAAAACAATAGGATGTAAATGGATTCTTAAGAAGAAATTGAATCCCGATGGAACTATTGATAAATATAAGGCTCGTCTTGTAGCCAAAGGGTTTAGACAAAGAGAGAATGTAGATTTCTTTGATACTTTCTCACCTGTCTCTAGAATTACATCTATTCGTATACTTTTCTCTCTTGCTGCAATTCATGATCTTATTGTGCACCAAATGGATGTTAAAACTGCTTTTTTGAATGGTGAATTAGAAGAAGAGATTTATATGGACCAACCTGAAGGATTTGTTATTCCTGGTCAAGAAAACAAAGTATGCAAATTAGATAAATCTCTTTATGGTTTGAAACAAGCACCTAAGCAATGGCATGAGAAATTTGATAATCTAGTCATTTCACATGGTTTTAAAGTAAATGAAAGTGACAAATGCATTTACTATAAATCTGAAAATGATGTTTGCACTATTATATGTATTTATGTGGATGACTTGCTAATTTTTTGTTCCAATATTCATGTTGTGAATAATGTAAAATCCATACTATGTGCTAATTTTGATATGAAAGATCTTAGTGAAGCAAGTGTAATCCTTGGTATTAAAATAACTAGGTCTAAACATGGAATTTCTTTGGATCAATCTCATTATATAGAGAAGATTCTAAAGAAATACAATTATTTTGATTGTAAACCAGTATGTACTCCTTATGACCCTAGTGTGAAGTTGTTCAAGAACACCGGTGATGGTGTTAGACAATCTGAGTATGCGAGCATCATAGGCAGTCTTCGATATGCCACTGATTGCACTAGGCCCGACATAGCATATGCTGTGGGATTATTATGCAGGTTTACAAGCAGACCTAGTATTGAACATTGGCATGCTATTGATAGGATTATGAGATACCTAAAGAGAACTATGAACCTTGGATTACATTATCAGAAGTTTTCCGCTGTTCTGGAAAGATATAGCGATACTGATTGGAACACCCTTTCAGATGACTCCAAGGCAACTAGCGGTTATATATTTAGTATAGCTGGTGGAGCTGTTTTTTGGAAATCTAAGAAACAGACTATTTTGGCTCAATCTACTATGGAGTCTGAGATGATTGCACTAGTTTCGGCTAGCGAGGAAGCAGGGTGGTTAAGGAGCCTGCTTTCTGATACCCCTTTATGAAAGAAACCGATTCCAGCTGTCTTGATCCATTATGATAGTACCACGGCTATTGCAAAGATTCAGAACCGTTATTATAACAGAAAAAAGCGACAAATACGTCGCAAACACAGCACTATTAGAGAGTATATCTCTACAAGGGCTGTGAGAGTGGATCATGTACGGTCTGATGATAACTTAGCCGATCCTTTGACGAAAGGATTAGCTCGAGAAAAGATTTACAAAACCTCGAAAGGAATGAGACTCAAGCTCATAGATTGACGAGTCACTTGTGAGGGAAACCCAACCTATAGACTGGAGATCCCAAGAAATAAGTTCAAAGGGTAATAACAAACTCATGAAGTGATATGAGAAAAATCATGCTATAAATTTTGAGTTCTATTTCATAAATGTGCTGTTTGAAGCATGATAGCTTGAAGCGATAGAAGGTTGAGTTTTTATTAACTCTTAATGAGATCTATACTCTATTTGGAGTGGAGTACCTAGCTACAAGAGTACTCTTGATAGATTCACCTATGTGAATGGGGAAGTGTGGCCGCTTCCTATGGAATTTTGGGCAAAATTCTCTAGAGCATTCACTATATTGGGATACACGTGCATGGCCGTAAAGCACGGGCTTTTGGACTACACCCTGATAGGGTTGTGTGTGTGATGTTGTTAGAGATAGAGTTCAAAACTACAAGTTATTCTAGTATAATCTAAAGCATCTTCACTATGTAAAGGTTCAAGTCGATAGACACCTTTTCTTATGCACAATCTTATATTGAATTATACTGCTCGATGAAAAAAAATTGTTTTTAAAAATTCAAGTGGGGGATTGTTGAAACAAATGAATTTTAATTAAAATTTTAAGAATAGAAAGTGTCAAATGTGCAATTTCCTCTAGCCCTTTTATCCCACATTGGTTGGGAGAGGTGAAATTAATGAGGATATCTAGGGGTATGTGAGACACTTGGGGTGTGCCCCAAGGGGTACCCACATTTTGTGAAGAGGAGAGGAGTTATATCCCTACCGGTTTACCACACGCGCGCGCGCCGCCCCCATCATCTATCCGACCGGCCGTGCCGTGTCGAGTCGAGTCGAGTTGAGTCGCGCATGTGATGAGGTGGCACTTATTTATTTTTTTTGAAAAAATTAATGAAAACGTTTTTTTTTCTTCTTGAACCGTTTTAAAGAAACGTTTATATAAATATATATATAATGTTCAAAAGATTAACATTTCAAAATTAACGTTTAAAAAAAATTAAACGTTTCAAACGTTTAATTAAAAAAAAAAAAAAACGTTTAAGAATTAAATTTTCCGTTTCAAGAATTTATTTTTCGGTTTCAGAATTTTCCCCTATAAATACTGGCTTCTTCCTCAGTTTTAAAATACAGAATAAGTTTTCAGTCTTCTTCTTGATCTGAAACAGCAATACAGAATTGCTTTCAGTCTTCTTCTTCATCAGAAATAGTTTTATTTCTTTTAAACTTCGATTTCCGAGCAGTCTGTTTGTTTGTTCAAACAGTGAGTGGGTGTTTAGTATTCAGGCCTTCTGTTGTGCAAAGAAGGTTCTAGACAGAGGTGATTCTGGGCTGTTTTATCCTGGGGACGACGGGGCTGTTACACTGCTTGCACGTTCTTGAGCAAAGCCGCGAAACGTCTTAAAGAGAACGACCTAGTCCGCGACTCATTCCAAGAAATTTTGGTAAACTCGTTTTTTATTTATTTTCTGCTTCAACATGGTCCTCCTTTTAGATCATGGTATATTATACTAACTACTTGTCTTTTCATTAAAATCCATCTTAACGGTTAAGGTTCTTCTGTTTGGTTTAGTTTTCGAAAACAACTTTCGAAATTTTGAAAATTAGTTTTCAAAACATTTTTTTTTAATTTGGAGAATTACTTTGTTTCTTTTAATAGAATATTTATTAGTAGTGTGTTGAAAAATAAATATAATAAGGATATTGAGAAAGAAGTTAAAATTAAATTTATACAAGGGGCTTTGGCATTTTGTAACCCTAAAGTTTGACTAAAGTCTCACGTTGGTCCCATTGGTTTCAATTTCAACGTATAACACTTTAAAGTTTCTTAATCATCCCCCTACTGTCCAAGTCATTATCCCAATTACAATCCGAAAACAATCACCCGCTATGCACCTGATTATTTTTAAGAAAGTTTATAGGAAGTTCTAGCCTTCTCTTTCCCGCTGATTCTCCTTTTAGCTTAAATGCTCTAAAATACGTTTAACATATATATGTGTGTGTGCGTGTGTGCGTGTGTGTGTGTGTGTTTTGTTTTGTGGAAAAAATAAAAGGAGGAGGTTGGAAATTCCAATGAAGTCCCCTTGAAAATAGTTGGGTGGAAAATTGTGATGGGATTATTGATTTGGACTAAAGTGGGATGATTATGAACCTGTAGGGTATATTGTGTTCAAACTAAAGCTTTGGGGGCCATTGTAAAATAATGGTCAAACTTTAGGGGTATAAGTGTCAAAATATCTTTTATAAAATAATAAAAGTAGGCAATGTGATAGATTGAGTATATAGAAAAAGAGTTTATACCACTCACCTCCCCTATCATTTTGCACTAAACCAAATACTTTCCTTGTCATTTTACAAATATCAGTCAGCCCCTTATTATTTTGGTCAATGATCACTTATCTCCATTATGACATAAATGCCTTTTTACTATTTTAAAAAATTATATTTTTATTTTTATAAAAATTCATTAACACCCCTCTTATTTTTAAACTTATAATTTTTACTCTTAATTTTTTAAATAATTATATTTACCTCTCATCCTACCACACCCTCTCACCTCCACCGCCCACCACCACTGCCCACCACCCTAAATTGTTGAATGACATTTATACCTGATATAGGGGAATCTGGTAAGGAACATCACGGGATCAAAAGTTCTCCCAATTATAGAAGAGCGGCCAGAACGAGGGCTAAAAACCCCTCAGTGCCGAGCTGGGGTGTCCCCCAGCCGAACTGAGGGTTGTCTCAGTAAAGAAATCAGGATCGACGAGCTAAGGTCCAAACCCCTCAATGCTGAGCTGAGGTGTTCCCCAGCCAAACTGAGGGTTATCTCAGTGAAAAAACCAGGACCGACGAGCTAAGGTCAGACCTTCTGAACTGGCGGTATATGAAACCCTTTGCTCGCCACCACAGCACTTGGGAGTTCGCCAGGCCGTTGTGAGGCCATGGCCCATGGGCCTCCAGTTATGGGCTCAAAATCCAGCCTAGACGATTAGAGGACTGACCTGTCTGCTCATTGGTTGTCCAGCAGATTAGGTTAATTAACCTGAGCTGGCCCTCTAATTTCGCGGCACTAATCAGGTACTGATGCCTATAAATACACCGGGGCATCCACTGCCTAACGGTATGTGACTACTACTGAACTCAATACATATTTTTAGCCCTCCACCTCGGAATAATTATCCTCACGCCGGAGGGACTTTACTGGGGATAACCCCGGTGGGTCTTTGTGCAGGTGTTGTGCGTAGAAGAGTGAAGCTCTGCTCGGAGTCCGTCATCACCCCTGAACTCAACTTGCTACAGTATTAGTGGCCGCCCCGTGTCCCAGGTATCCTCCCGGACCACACTGTTGACCAGCAACCACTTTTTGGCATCAATAGTTTGGCGCCGTCTGTGGGAAACGCACTAAAGCCTCCCTTGATCGTCAGCTCCTCACGAGGTTAAGATTTGATGATCACAAGCTCTGGAAAGGAAATCCACCAGGTCGACCAAGCGCCCACCACCAATAGCAATCCAACCCCATATCCGTGCAGGATATGTCTAGAGCTCCTAGGTCGGATCTCCCGGTACCCCTTAAGGAGAGGCTCCGCCTGTCCGCCATCCCTTCGTCCAGGCTGGAGGGACCGACCACTCAGCAAGCCGCCCAAGTGGGACCTATCTTGTCTTCAGGGCAGCTTGTTGGGCAGGCCTCTGGAATACCTGAGACAGCCCGCGTCCATCTTTTGGAGCATCAGCTCGGCGAATTCCAAACCTTCTTCCAGATCGTCTTGGCCCGCTTGCCACCAGTCCCTCCGATGGATCTTCCTACAGTTCAAGTTGCGAGCAGGGAAGGTCGGGCGGTCGTGGGTGAAGAACGTATCATCCGCTCCGATGGACGTGACCCGCTGCCTCGGACCCGCAATGTTGATCGGAGGGAAGTGGAGGTGGCACCCCATGAGATCTCGGGATCCCCGTCGCCACCTCCACCACGGCGAAGGAGAGGCGACCGAGCCGACTCACCCCCACCCATAGCGCTACTGTGTGGTCCGATCATCACCCCCGTCGCTTTCGGGAAGTCGATTCACATTTCCCACCACGACAGCTCCCGCCTCGGGCCGCTTTCAGTCAAGCTCGGGCCTAGCCAGGGGCTGAGGTGGTGGTGGAAAGACGCTTAGCTGACATGGAGGTGGCCTTGCAACATATCCAGGGAACCAGGGGCCCGTCTAGGCTTCCCTCGGAGGTAAGATCTCCTTTCATCAATGAAATTCTGGAAGAGCCCCTGCCCGCACGATACACCCATCCCCAAATGGTCCTCTATGACAGTGTCATTGATCCGGCGGACCACTTGTCCATCTTCAGGTCGTATATGGATCTACACACTGCCTTAGTAGCAATGAGGTACAAGGCGTTTCCCCTTACCCTCACGGGGGTCGCCGGGGCTTGGTTCCGAACTTTGGCACCAACTTCCATCTCTAATTTTCACGAGTTAGAATTACTCTTCCTTTCGCGATTCGGGCGATCGCGACGTAGACCAAAAACCATGGCCCACATCCTCGCACTCAAATAATTACCCGATGAGTCGTTGGGGGATTATATGGAGAGGTTTTATAAGGAGATCATCGGGTGTGATGAACTCAGTGACGTGGTTGCGATGAGCGCATTCATCGACGGCCTGAAATATCGACGCCTCATGTATGACCTCTATTCTAACCCAGCTCCTACTCTGGATATTGCTCTAGAGAGAGGCACGAGGTTCCATAATGCTGATGAGCGGGAAGCAGCGAGAAAGGACTAAGGAGGCAGTCACAAGAAGAAAGGAAAGGCAGAAGAAGGGCCGAACAAACACCATGGATCCAAAAGACTGCAGGCGGAAGGGAGGCTAGGGCCGTTGCCCGGAGATTGGAGACTGTTCCCGTCCTAGGAAAACTGCCGACAGAACTACACGCCTCTCATGGTTTCGGTGGCCACCATCCTAGCTGAGAATGCAGGGAGGGATTTTTTTCCCTCTCCTCCTCCACCCAGCAGAAAATCGATGGAGAGGTCTATGGACAAATACTGTGAGTTCCACAAAGACCGGGGACATTCCACCGAGAACTATTTTCGGCTTCGGGAAGAAATTGAAGCCCTCATTAGCAGGGGGTACCTAGGTCGCTATGTTCGAAGGGACGACCGAGCTCCCAGAACGGATGAGCGCGACTCCCGCGAAGAACATAGAGGTCGCAGAAGAAGAAGAAATAGAAGTCACCCCCCTCCTAAGTCAGATGCAGCGAGGCAGACCTTAGGGACGTGCATGTGCCCCACGACGATGCCCTCGTCATCGTGGCGATCATCCATCACTACAAAATGGGATGGATCCTGTTAGATGGTGGTAGTTTCGTCGATATTATCTTCAAATGGGCATTTGAGAAAATGAACGTGGATCCCAGCACGATAAAACCGTCGACTGCCCCCTAGTCGATTTTGGAGGGGATGTGGTGAACGCCGCTGGGTGGGTCCCGCTTCCAATGACAATCAGGGCCCATCCACGGACCTCCACCATTTGGACCAAATTTCTAATCATGGACAGGCCATCGCCCTATAACGCGGTCATGGGTCGACCCACGGTAGCTACCCTTAAAGCCGTCTGCTCCCCATACCACCAAGCAATGAAGTTCCCCACCGATGGAGGTGTGGGAGTGGTAAGGGGTGACCAAGAATCCTCTCGGGCCTGTGCCCAGAAGGCGTTGAAGAAGAAGAAATAGCAATCACAGACAGGGCTAGGGCTCAGAGATTCCGAACTCGTGGCTCTGGGTCAGGGGCCAGTGCCTGTGCCCATCGATGATCCAAGGGAGGAGGAGGTTGGTCCCCGACCTCACGAGGAACTAGAGGAGATTTCCATACACCCGACCATCGAGGAACAAACTATCAGGATCAGTGCTAGTCTCTCGCCTGAACAGAGGGATGAACTCATCCAACTTTTCCAACGCAATTACGATTTGTTTGCCTGGTCCCATGACGAGCTGCCAGGTATTGATCCAGGCATAGCAATGCACCGCCTCCATGCTGATCCACACCATCCTCCCGTGCGACAAAAGCGGTGAAAATTTTATCCGGAACGCCAGAAATTAATTGAAGCAGAGATAGACAAATTGATCAACTCTGGCGTCGTTGAGGAGGTCAAGTTCCCAGACTGGTTGGCAAATGTGGTCCTGGCTCCCAAAGCTGGAAATAAGTGGCGCATCTACGTTGATTTCAAAGATCTGAATAAAGCCTGCCCGAAAGACTTATTCCCCTACCCCGGATCGACATCGTCATAGACGCCACAGCAGGGTATGAGCGCCTAAGTTTCCTCGACGCTTATGTCGGGTACAATCAAATCCCGTTGTTTCCCCCCGATAAGAGCAAAATGTCATTCATCACTGATAGGGGTAACTACTGTTACAAGGTAATGCCGTTTGGCTTGCGCAACGCTGGGGCCACTTATCAACGACTGGTGAACAAGATGTTCAAAGAGGAGATCGGACGGACGATGGAGGTTTACATTGATGACATGTTGGTCAAAAGCTCGAGAGCTCTTGACCACACCTAATATCTCCACGACTGCTTCGAGAAACTCTGGGTCCACCGTATGAAGCTCAATCTAAACAAGTGTAATTTTGGGGTTTCTACGGGGAAGTTCCTGGGGTACATGGTCTCCCATCGCGGCATCGATGTTAACCCTGATCAGATACACGTGATCCTCGGGATGGCCTCTCCTAGAAACAAGAAGGAGGTACAGATGCTGACGGGGAGACTCGCTACACTTAACCGCTTCATATCTAGAGCATCAGAAAAGTGTCTGCCGTTCTTCAAAGTGCTAAGGGGCAACGACAATTTTGGATGGACCAACGAATGTGAATCAGCTTTCCAAGCGCTCAAAAGTTATCTGTCCTCTACTCCTTTGCTCAGTACCCCGAAGGAGGGAGAGACCCTTTACCTGTATATTACCGCGTTTACAGCGGCAGTGAGTGCTGCCCTTGTAAGAAATGACGTCGGGGCCCAACACCCAGTCTTTTACTCGAGCAGGATCCTCTCGGATGCAGAAACAAGGTACACTAAGTTTGAGAAACTGACTTATGCTCTACTGGTGGCTTCCCGAAAACTGAAACAGTATTTCCAAGCCCACGAGATCGTAGTCCTCACGGACCAGCCGATAAGGCAAATTTTACACTCACCAGACATCTCGGGGAGGTTGATGAAATATAGCCTTGAGCTGGGTCAGTTTCACATCGAATATCGTCCTAAGACGGCCACTAAGGACCAAGTCCTGGCAGATTTCATCGTTGAGCTCACATTTCCTGAGGACCCCGAGCCACCCACCGCTCAACACCAAGTGAGGATGGTAAAATAAGGGAAAGTGCAGGATGACTCCAACACAGATAATGGTCCAACGACGTGGAAGTTGTTCACCGATGGATCGTCCAACACCAGTGGGTGTGGAGCAGGGATGGTGCTCTTTGCCCCAGGCAATGAAAAAATAGAGTACGCCCTAAAGCTGGGGTTCAGAGCAACTAATAACGAGGCGGAGTACGAGGTTCTGCTGGCCGGGCTCCGCATGGCCAGGGAATTCAATGTGAAGGCGTTGTCCATCTTTTGCGACTCTCAGCTGGTCGTCAACCAGGTCAATGGGGAATATCTGGCGAAAGACCCTAGTATGACTGCGTATCTTGAGAGGGTCAAAACCCTGATGGGAAAATTCGAGGAAATCCATGTATCCAAAATACCACGGGAGGAGAACCGGCACGCCGATGCCTTGGCAAACCTTGCCTCTGCAATAGCGTTAACATTGAAGCGAAGTGTGCCAGTCGAGTATCTGGATGTTCCGAGTACGACAGTTCCTAACCAGGTGGCTCCGATCTGTGAACTTAATCACCAACCTACTTGGATGGACCCCATCCGTAGATATCTAGAAGACGGAACACTCCCCGACGATCGCAACAAAGTGAGAAGGATGCGATACAGGTCAGCCAGATATTCCATTCTAGACAGGGTCCTGTATCGACGTTCCTTCTCCGGACCATACTCACGATGCCTGCGGCCGGAGGAGGCCGATTATGTAATGAGAGAAACCCATTAGGGCAATCACTTGGGGGGTAGGGCCTTAGCTGGCAAACTACTCCGCCAAGGATATTTTTGGCCAAAAATGCTAGAAGACGCAAGTGAGTTCGTAAAAAAGTGCGACAAATGCCAACGTTTCGGTCTCCACCCTCATCTACCGCCAACGACCATGGTACCCATAGCGAGTCCATGGCCCTTTGCTCATTGGGGAATCCACTTGTTGGGCCATTTTCCACAGGCTACGGGTCAAAGAAAATTCCTCGTGGTCGCTATTGATTACTTCACGAAGTGGGTGAAAGCCGAACCCTTGGCCCGCATTACCAAGGAAAAAGTCCGTGACTTTGTGTAGAAGTCCATGGTGTGCCGGTTCGGAATCCCGAGGGTAATCGTATCCGACAACGGCACTCAATTCGACAATAATTTGTTTACTTCTTTTTGCTCCAGCCTAGGTATCCACACACACTTTGCGTCTCCTGGTCATCCGCAAGCTAATGGACAGGTAGAGGTCACGAATCGAACGGTTCTGCACGGTTTAAAGACCAAACTTGACAAAGCCAAAGGGATGTGGGTGAAGGAACTTTACCTGATCCTCTGGGCATACCATACCACTTCCTAGACCCCGACTGGGGAGACGCCATTTGCAATGACTTTTGGTTCCGAATCCGTAATCCCTGCGGAAATTGGATTGCCAACCTTCCGAACGTCCCCTAATGGGCAAGATCAACAGGCGAATGACGCAATGCTGGCCCTTAACCTGGACCTCCTAGAAGAACGACGAGAGAACGCTCGAGTGCGCCAGGCAGCATACCAGCAACGGGCAGCTCGATACCATGATAGAAGGGTGCAACCACGGCATTTTGACATCGGAGACCTAGTCCTCAAAAAGGTAACCCTAGCAACCAAGGAGCCAAATGTCGGAAAGTTGGCCCCCAGCTGGGAGGGACCTTATCGTGTGAAAAGAGTTGCAAGGCCGGGTACTTACGAACTCGAAACTGAGGAGGGTGTTCCGCTGCGACACCCGTGGAACGCCGACCATCTCAAATAGTACCACTACAGGACTGAGGTCATTTTGTAATCGTTTCATCCTTATACCACCTAGTATCGAATATTTTGATGATAATATAAAGATCTTGTTATTTAAACAAGCCTTCTGGCGCACTAAGGTACTTCTACTACAGGCTGGGGGGGCAGGGTGGTCGTAACCACGGCAGTTAGTCACCAAAATGATTCCACAACATATTTATTTGTAAGCGTTGAGAACTGAGGTTTGTAAGGACTTGGTACGCATACAGGAAAGTGAGATCGTGAAGGTGTAAAGGTCTGCAACCCTATCCCTAACACATGATCGGGAACAAATTCTCAAAACAAAAAAAAAAAAAAAAAAAAATTATGTAAAATTTTTTTGTGTTGTGTTATATTCCACCAATTCAAAAAAGGCTTACATCCTTGGGGTTCTAGCCCGTATACAAAATACCAAAAAAAAAAATATCTAAGGAGAGTTACACAAAATCCAAAAAAAAAAGAAATTTCTTCTAAGTTTTCAAAAAGGAAAAAAAGAAATTTCTTCTAAGTTTTCAAAAAGGCCGAGGTGAAGGTCTATTCTTCCCCGAAAGCACCTTCAACGCCCACAACATCAACATTGGTGTCTTCGTCACCCTCAGCTTCTTCTCCACCAGCCCCTTCAACACCGGCTTCACGTGCTGGACCCTCAGCAGCCCCGCCAACTGGTCGCTCCACCGCCAACCCGAGCTGTCGAACTCTAGGTAGTGGCGCTGAAGGTAGAGGAGCGTGGCCTTGTGCCCGTCATCCATGAATTCGGCAGCAAACTCGTACTTTAGATTTTTGAATTCTTCATCGGCTTTATAGTCCTCAACAGCTTTCTGCTCTGCCCGATGGATGGCCTTTTCCCTCTGCTGCTCTTTCTTTTTCAATCTCCTCTCCAGCTCCTCGACCCTCTTCTCCAATTGCACCTTCCGCCTCTCGAAGTCGTCCCGTTCTTTGGTCACGAGAACGTGCCTAGCTTGTAGGCCCTGATGGGCCTGGGCGGCAAGCTGAAGGTCGTCCGTCAAGCGATTCACCTTTGCCTCAACAGCGTTCTTCTCGGACCTCAGCATGGCCTCCTCCATGGCACTCTCCGAGATCCGGTCAAAAACCACGGACATTCGAAGCATGCCCTGCGTGAGAAAGAAAATGTCATCACACTTAGAAAAATTTAGCCACAAAATGCAAAGTAAAAAAGTATAAGTATGAGAAAGTGTTACCGCGAGTTGGTCGCAAATGGCCTGGCGCATCAGGTTACCAGTGCTCTCCCCCTCCATCAATTCTTTATCATTGGGAGGCGTCATGCAACGGAGATAGCCCGGCATCACCTCTGGGCTCTTCAGTAAAGCACGATCGGCCAGTAGCCCGGTGTTCGCCACCCAAAATAAAGATCCGTCAACCGTTAGCTCGGATGATGCCCCGGGCACAAACTTCGCCCTCTTCGAGGACTTGTGCTTCTTGTGTTTCCCCTCGTGAGCTTTCCTCTTCCCCTTGTCAGAACGGAGGGGAGAAGAGTCACCGCTCAGGGTTTGCACGGATTGCCGGGATCCCGATTTGGATTGGGGCGTGTCCCGGATGACCACGCCCGGCAGGGCAGGTGAGTGACTACAGGCTGGCGTTCTGAGAAGCCGTGTTGGTTCCTTCTCTACTTTCTCTGCCCCGATAGCTTCTTTTGCCTTCTTCTCCAAAAGCATACGTATTGCCATTGCCTTGTCCATAGCTGCAATATTCAATAAGATTTTTAGAAATTCTTCCGTCCAGGCCGGCAGCATCCATTTCTATACAAGGATATCTGCGTGAATTAAGCGTAGCACGCATAAAAATTACCAAGTATGGGCAATTGACATAGCAGAAAATTCCTTACCGTTGTCCGAGTCAAAAAAGAAATCGGGTGAGGTTGAGACGTCCGGTGGAGAAAACCAGAATGCTGAAAATAGCTGAGAAGCGATCAGAGTGTTCACGTCCTTGAAGGCAGTCCTCAAGACCTTCTCTCTCTGCTCGCAAATTGTTCTGCTCGGCTCTGGTCTTTTCTTCTTGGGCGTCTCCTTAGCTAGAGGAGGTCACGGAAACAAAGGTATTAATGCATAGGCAGTATATAAAGCCAATCAAACCAAAAGCTCCCCTTACAGGGCCGCAGCCTTACCAACTTTTCCCCATTCCATCTGGAGGGGGTACCTTCCTTCTTCTTCCAGGCCGGATTGCCAACCGCTGCCTCCGACATAGAAGAACTAGGGCTTCCATCGATGAATGGAAGAGTCCAGGTCCTTCAGGAAAGTCGACCTAGATGAAATACAACACCACCCAGCGCCCCGGGGGAGTGGCTTAAGGAAGAACAGAGCCCTAAAGAGATCAATGCTCGGCTCGAGTCCCTCGACCTGGAAGATGATGTACGAAGCCACCAGGGCTCTCATGCCGTTCGGAGCAATTTGTGACGGACACAAATGGTACTCCTCACATATGGCCCTGACCCACCAGTAGAGGGGAAATCGAAGACCCGCCTCCAGCTGTTTCCTATATATTGTCATAAATCCAGCTGGTGGCATACAGGCCCGATCGTCGAGCCTAGGAACAAGTGTCGTGACCTCCTTCGGGATTAAGAACTCACTCTGGCAGGAGAGCACGGCTTCCTCGGTCATGGTTGTTTTGATTTTCCAAACCGGACTCAAGGGCGGGACCTTTATAAACAATTTCTCTGGCCCGGTATTGTGCACCTCGTTTTCACGAAGTAACTTGGGAATGGAGACGCCGGTGTGGATCTCCACCACTGTGAAGGTTTCGGGAGGGACCCCGACCCCAGCGTCAAGTGATGTGGAGGCCCCACCACTCTCGTCGGCACGGCTCACCACGAATGCACGATCTTCCAAGCATGACTGGATAGCACCACTCGTTTTATGGATCCTGGACATAGCACTCAAAGAGGCATCTCCCGGAGCGGGGCGCCTCTCCACCATGAATTGAGGGGAGTTGGCGGACGACCGATCCGAGGAACCGGACTCCGATCCGTCAGCAGAGCCGGACGTCAAAAAAGAAGAGTTATAAGGGGATCCCGACATTTTGTTCGGACACAAAGAAGACAATTAAAAAGAAGTACCAGTACCGGGGAGGAAGATGGGGCTCTGGACTTTACGCAAATGTCAAATGAAAGGTAGGGGCCACCATTTATAAAAGGACAGTGTGCCCAGACGAAAGGTCGCAAAGGCCAACGGCTAGGGATGCCTTGGTTTAAACGCCCCTGCCACGTGGCACCCATCCAACGATGGTGGAGTGACCTATCACACGATTCAGAAGAAAGGGCACGTGTGATGCATTTTGTCACGTGTGAAAAGGGGAAGGCTCTCAAACTTCCTACCCTCAAAATTTTCTAAGGCATGCAAATGGCCGAACTCACTACCCTACGGGCTCTCAGCTCGGACAAATTCAATAGGGGGAAGGCTCTCAAACTTCCAACCCTCAAAATTTTCTAAGGCATGCAAATGGCCGAGCTCACGACCCTACGGGCTCTCAGCTCGGATAAAATCCAAAGAGGGAAGGCTCTTAAACTTTCCACCCTCAAAATTTTCTAAGACATGCAAATGGCCGAGCTCACGACCCTACGGGCTCTCAGCTCGGACAAATTCAAAAGGGTAAAGGCTCTCAAACTTCCCACCCTAAAAAATTTTTAAGGCATGCAAATGACCGAGCTCACGACCCTACGGGCTCTCAGCTCGGACAAAATCTAAAGGGGGAAGGCTCTCAAACTTCCCACCCTCAAAGTTTTCTTAGGCATGCAAATGGTCGAGCTCACGACCCTACGGGCTCTCAGCTCGGACATATTCAAAAGGGGGAAGGCTCTCAAACTTCCCACTCTCAAAATTTTCTAAGGCATGCAAATGGCCGAGCTCACGACCCTACGGGCTCTCAGCTCGGACAAATTCAAAAGGGGGAAGGCTCTCAAACTTCCTACCCTCAAAATTTTCTAAGACATGCAAACGGCCGAGCTCACGACTCTATGGGCTCTCAGCTCGGACAAATTCAAAAGGGGGAAGGCTCTCAAACTTTCCACCCTCAAAATTTTCTAAGGCATGCAAATGGCCGAGCTCACGACCCTACGGGCTCTCAGCTCGGACAAATTCAAAAGGGAGAAGGCTCTCAAACTTCTCACTCTCAAAATTTTCTAAGGCATGTAAATGGCCGAACTCACGATCCTACGTGCTCTCAACTCGGACAAATTCAAAAGGGAGAAGGCTCTCAAACTTCCCACCATCAAAATTTTCTAAGGCATGCAAATGGCCGAGCTCACGACCCTACGGGCTCTCAGCTCGGACAAAATCCAAAGGAGGAAGGCTCTCAAACTTCCCACCCTCAAAATTTTCTAAGGCATGCAAATGGCCGAGCTCACGACCCTACGGGCTCTCAGCTCGGACAAATTCAAAGGGAGAAGGCTCTCAAACTTTCCACCCTCAAAAAATTCTAAGGCATGCAAATGGCCGAGCTCATGACCCTATGGGCTCTCAGCTCGGACAAAATCCAAAGGGGGAAGGCTCTCAAATTTCCCACCCTTAAAATTTTCTAAGGCATGCAAATGGCCAAGCTCACGACCCTACGGGCTCTCAGCTCGGACAAAATCCAAAGGAAGAAGGCTCTCAAACTTCCTACCCTCAAAATTTTCTAAGGCATGCAAATGGCCGAGCTCACGACCCTACGAGCTCTCAGCTCGGACAAATTCAAAAGGGGGAAGGCTCTCAAACTTTCCACCCTCAAAATTTTTTAAGGCATGCAAATGGCCGAGCTCACGACCCTACAGGCTCTCAGCTCGGACAAATTCAAAGGGAGAAGGCTCTCAAACTTCCCACCCTCAAAAAATTCTAAAGCATGCAAATGGCCGAGCTCACGACCCTACGGGCTCTCAGCTCGGAAAAAATCCAAAGGGGGAAGGCTCTCAAACTTCTCACCCTCAAAATTTTCTAAGGCATTCAAATGGCTGAGCTCACGACCCTACGGGCTCTCAGCTCAGACAAATTCAAAAGGGGTAAGGCTCTCAAACTTTCCACCCCTAAATTTATTTGGCCGAGCTCATGACCCTACGGGCTCTCAGCTCGGCTACTTTTAACAAAGGGAATGCTATCCAAACCCTCACTTACTACCACCGCTTCCTTTCGTACTGCCGACCTGCCGAACAGAAGGTACTATTTTCTTCTTAGCCCGAACTCTACTCTTTACCTTCTATTTTCCAGCCGTTTCTCCCCCCAGGGATCCGTGGTGTGCCACTGTTGCCTTTTGACCCCGAAAGCCTCACCTCCTACTACTTACTTGCTCCTTCAAAAAATCCCGAGGCCATCACGCTTCACTCCTGCCCTCGGGACTTGGGGGGGCAACTGATATAGGGGAATCTCGTAAGGAACATCACGGGGTCAAAAGTTCTCCCAGTTATAGAAGAGCGTCCAGAACGAGGGCTAAAAACCCCTCAGTGCCGAGCTGGGGTATCCCCCAGCCGAACTGAGGGTTGTCTCACCGAAGAAATCAGGACCGACGAGCTAAGGTCCAAACCCCTCAATGCCGAGCTAAGGTGTCCCCCAGCCGAACTGAGGGTTGTCTCAGTGAAGAAACCAAGACCGATGAGCTAAGGTCCGACCTTCCGAACTGACGGTATGTGGAACCCTTTACTCGCCACCACAGCAATCGGGAGTTCGCCAGGCCGTTGTGAGGCCATGGCCCATGGGCCTCCAGTTATGGGCTCAAAAGCCAGCCCAGACGATTAGAGGACTGACCTGTCTGCTCATTGGTTGTCCAACAGATTAGGTTAATTAACCTGAGCTGGCCCCCTAATTTCGCGGCACTAATCAGGTACTGACGCCTATAAATACACTGGGGCATTCACTGCCCAAAGGTATGTGACTACTACTGAACTCAATACATATTTTTAGCCCTCCACCTCGGAATACTTATCCTCACGCCGGAGGAACTTTACTGGGGATAACCCCGTGGGTCTTTGTGAAGGTGTTGTGCGCAGCAGAGTAAAGCTCTGCTCGGAGTCCGTCATTACCCCTGAACTCAACTTGCTACAACATTAGTGGCCGCCCCGTGTCCCAGGTATCCTCCCGGACCACACTGTTGACCAGCAACCACTTTTTGGCATCAACAATACCCTTTAAATATTTTATTACAGGCTATTTTAACACAATTAGAAACTTAGAGGGCCATAAGTGTATTTTCTATCTTTTCTTGGCTACTCTCTCTCTCATCTCTCTAAGAAAACCATAATTTCTCCACACCTCCGTTCTCGCAGTTCCCTCATCGGCGGCAACCACACCTCCGCTTGCTTCTGCTCCCAGTAATAAGTTTTCATAATTTCTCTCTCTAGATTTGATACTTCTTCTTTTTCAGTACATTTTGTACAAAAATACACACACAAGCGCACACATTTTTTCAGAATATTTCTCAGGAAGCTAGGCTTCCTCGAGTTAGGATCCATGATTGAGCACTGGCGCGTGTGTTTGTAAAACTGTGTGTGCTTGTGTGTGTATTTTTGTACAAAATGTTACGAAAAAGAAGAAGCATTAAATCTAGAGAGAGAAATTATGAAAAATTGTTACCGGGAGCAGAAGCGAGCGGAGGTATGGTTGCCACCGATGAGGGAACTGCGGGAACAGAGATGTGGAGAAACTATGGTTTTCTTAGAGAGATGAGATAGAGTAGCCAAGAAAAGATAGAAAATACAAGAAAAGATAGAAAATACACTTATGACCCTCTAAGTTTTTAATTGTGTTAAAATAGCCTGTAATAAAATATTTAAAGGGTATAAATGTCATTCAACAAGTTAAGGTAGTGGGCAGTGGCAGTGGGCGGTGGCGGTGAGAGAGTGCGGTAGGGTGAGAGATAAATATAATTATTTAAAAAACTAAAAGTAAAAATTATAAGTTTAAAAATAAGGGGGGTGTTAATAAATTTTTATAAAAATAAAAATATAATTTTTTAAAATAGTAAAAGGGTATTTATGTCATAATAGAGGTAAGTGATCATTGACCAAAATGACAAGGGGGCTGACTGGTATTTGTAAAATAACAGGGGAGGTATTTTGTTTAGTGCAAAATGACAGGGAATGTAAGTGGTATAAATCCTATAGAAAAATCTTTTTGTAAGATTGTTCTTGAGTTATGTTGTTAAAATAGGAGTTGATTTTAAAAAAAAAATAGAAAGTTGTTTTGGAAAACAAAACCAAACATGCCCAAAATATATTTTTCTAAAAAAAAAATTATTATTTAATTATTATTTTTATGTTTATATTTTTTTTATGTATAGGACTTGTTGAATACGATTCTCCGACGATGTTGCTGAAAAATAAGTCATCTTCATTTGCAAAGCTTGTGGCAGAATATAGTATAAGATCTAGTTCTCGTTTTGAGGATATTTGAGCATTTAATTTTTGGTTTCAAAAACCGATCAAATTAGCACGATGATGACGACAAAATGAAGTCAGTTAATTAAAAATAGGGGGTTTTTAGTATGGGCCCCAAAGCCCATTGCCTTATTAGAGTTATCCCCTAATAAGGTTATACAATTAAAGTGAACCCCAAGTTGCAGCCGTAAGTTTCACATAGGGAGAAGAGGCACGTGAAGATCGATGGATTTGGAAGGTAATTTTATGGGGAAAGCTTCATTCAAAATTGAAAAATCACCCCATTAGAACAGTCATCCTCTCTTTCGCAGCAAGATTTCCATAGCAATGAATGGTCTTCATCCTCCTCAAATTTGGAAATCAACTATTAGAAGCCTTAATTTGTATTCTGCAGCAACAATTCCGTATCAATTGCCCTTGCCATTGCAGTACACCCAGTCGTCGTCGTTGATTCTCAAGGTCGTCGCTGTCCAGTCCAAGTGTTGTCGTCCAGCCCAAGCATACATCGCCATTAATTCCCAACGCCATTGTCGTCAATTCCCGACGTCGTTGCCGTCCAGTCCAAAAGACACTGTCGCAGTCCAATCCAAGCTGCCGTCACCGTCATTTTTACTCTCCATCGGTGTCCTTCCATATTTGGTAAGTTCCAACCTTATTTTTCTTTTTCTTTTTTCATCTCCCCAATTTCTATGTGTGGATTGTTGAATTGTTATATTGAATTTGTATATATGTATATGTATATATATATTAGCTGTTGAATGCACTACAAAGAACAATATTTTATGTGTCTCTGTTGGTGATCGCGAAGGTCTGTTTAGTTACTGTTATTGTTCTCTTATTTTTGTTCCCACGCCCGAACATTTTGAATAGTTACTGTGTAGCAGAAGTCGGTGGTGAACTTTTGATTTGCATTTCCATTGTCTTCCCGTTCGTGTTGAAGTTTGATTTAATGAGATTTTTACTATGTAGCATAAATCAATGTTTAGTTAATGTGTAGTTAAAATCGATGTTTAATTTGTGCCGTTCACAACCCCAAATATTTCGAATGCTTGCACTCATTGACATTGTTGACTAAAAATGATTTAACAATGTACTGCAAGCAACAATTACAGTTGGGTTCTTGATATTTTATTGATGTGCCAAAATCGACATTGTTATGGGTTTGTTCATTCTCAAATTTGATTTGGGTGTTTGTTTCTTCTCTGCTGATTTGGGTTTGTCCATTATATTTTGCTTAGGCATTTTCTCTATTCACTGTGTGTTGACTAGGGCTTTTGTTCGAATATATTTATTGTTGCAATTTTTCGTAGAACTTTGCTTCATCTTTCCCCATCTATTCGCCATTTAGGGTTCATGGATTTGTGGACAGTATAGCAAAAAATCATTTTTTGACATATTTATTGATTTGAAAAAACAGAACATTGATGTGGGTTTTGTTCAGTCTCGAAGGAAATTTGGTGTATTGCTGAAAAATCAAACACGTTGTTGATTTTCGTTATTGACGTGGGGTTGGTGATCATATCGTTACTGTGCTGCAAAAATCGATATTTAGTTAATGTATAGTAAAAATCGATGTTTGATGTATTGGGATTTTTATTGTGTATCAATAATCGTTACTTTCCATGCTGATTTTCGCTCTTCTTCCTCTTTTCTTGTTGACGTTATATGTATTGAGATTTTTTATATGTAATAAATCGTTACGGTGGTGCAAAAATTAATCTTTAGTTTATTTTCGATATGTTGACAAATTTTCGCTGTGTAGCAATAGGTTGTTACTTTTCATTTTCACGTCTGTTTTAGATTCACATATTGTCACATCTTGTTACTTTTTAACTGTACAGTAAATTTTAAGAAAAAATAATTGTACATTAAATATTGTCACGCCTTGAGAGAATAATGGCAACAAGAAAAGTATGTCTGTTTTGATTGAACAAGTAATTTGTTGAATATTTATTGTACAGTTATAATTGATTGAATATTTACTGTATTGTTATAATTGGTTGATTTTTTACTACACAGCTTTGATGCGTCTTCACTTTGTGAATTTTCAATTCTTACGATGCAAAACAGAAAATAAAAGTAAAAGCAAAACAGAAAAATAAATAAAAAGAAGTAAAATTGCAATGCCTGGAAACTGTGACTTTTTATTCAAGGTTTAATTCATTGAGCATTTCAAATGCATAGTAAGTGTTATGTATTAGAAACTGTGGAAAACATGAGTAGTTTGATGGGTGATCATTCCATTATCTAATCTGCTGATGGCCTATGTCATGAACTTCTATATTTTAAAACTAATAAAGAGGGAAGTTGGTTCTTCTTAATACTATGGACTATTCTCCTACTGTGTTTGCTTTTAATTGCACGTTTCCTTGTGAAATTGATGCAAGTTTTCTTTGGGAGCTCAGTTACTACATTCTTTTTTATCTTTTTGGGTTATTTTGCTTATAGTTTAATGCAAAATCAAATGCTAAACTAATAATTCCCTCCCATCAATTTGCAAAATCTCTTAGTTATGGCCTAGTAAACTCCTGCTTGAAGCATCCATTGCTAGAAATTCCACACTTCATGTAGCCATGTCAGTGGTGCTACTGGTAATTGGGGATCATAGACTTTCAGTTCTTATATATTCAATTTGGTTTCTGTGTCGGTGGTGATATTTGGGTTGTTAAGATATTTAATGTTCAGTAAAAATCACAGTTCTTAAGATTAACGATGCAAAAATCTGATATAACGATATTATTCTGCAATAAGGCGGTTGATTAACTAAATATATGTAAGCTGATGAAGTTTTTCTTAATGCATTTGTGAAACTTAGATCATATAGTAGACATGAACAATCACATACAAAATTATAGTTTGTTTTTCTACTGAACTATTTTTATTTCTCAGGTAATGGTGGGTGCATTTGATAATCGGCACGAACGACAAACAAAAAACGACAATGATCCAGTAGCACATAATCAAGTAAGGGGTAAACAATATAGATGCAATCTATATAGCTTCAGTCCTTAAGAAAAGCTTCATTTCACGGGGATCATTTGTTCGAACTTTTGTTATGTTGTTTTTTATATAATTTTTTATATAACGGTTTACTTATTCATAAATTTATTTGATGTGAGTAATTTTAGGGTGGATGTGGTTCATGATTAATACCTTTCATGTCGGTGTATTTCTTGTTCTGTACAAATAAATATGCATGAAATGTCTCGGATGAGTAATGCAAAGTTTTCCATGGTTGTAACAGAAATTTACTGTGCAATAATTTTTATACCTCTAAAATAGTTAATGTATAGCAATATCACAAAAGGGTTAATGTACAAGAATATTCACTCAATTACAAATAGTTAATGTACAGTGATATGATAAATTAGTTAATGTACATCAATATTCACCCAATTATACTGTACATCGATTTGTGATTTTTGCTACTGCAAAGTGCTCATAATTTGTTCTTCTAATGAAGATAAGGATAAACCTTCACTTCACTATTGCATCCGACAAAGGATTATAGTCTGATACAGTTAATTTCCGCGCCTACATGTCTTACTTACAAAAGTGAATTATACAAAATCCATAAAATTTTCAAACACTTAAGAGAGTATCTCGCATTCATGAAACTCGAGGGTACATAATGCCTTCAAGCACTTCTCTAGAAACATCCACAACCCCACAAACCGAATATGTATCAATAAGAGCAGTGCCACCAAACGTATTTGAATCAAGACCAAGCTTATAGATAGATCCATGTATGGTTGACCCTAACTCAGGCCAATCCATACTCACAAGCAACTTCAGCAATGTGGTGAAAACAAATGGATTAAGTTCGTGGTCTTCTCTATGTAATATAACAAACAGGTTAATGGATTCGATGTATTGGAAGGTGTGTGAGTAACCTTGAATCAATCTAACAAACGAGACCACATGTATTTCGGGCATTTCATCAAACAATTTGCAAGCATCAACTGATTGTTTATATTTTAATGTACAACAATATTTATATGTCGGAAAAATTAATGTATAGCAATATTATAAAAATAGTTAATGTACAATAATATTACAAATAGTTAATGTACAACAATATTCACCCAATTATAATTGTATATTAATATGTGATTTTTATTACACATTAAAAATCTTAACAACTCAAACATCACCAACAAGATATGCCAAAGAAAAATACAAGAACACGACTTCAATATGTGGTTTTGCTACACATTAGCAATCCTAACTACCCAAAACATCAATGATGAAATGACGGAGAGGGAAATTCAAAATTCTAAGACGCCAATTTGTGATTTTTGCTACACATTAAAGATTCTTAACAAACTCAAACATCACCGATGGAACAAAAAGGGGATACAAGAACATGATTTGAATTTGTGATTTTTTCTACACATTAACAATCTTAACAACCCGAACATTACCACCAAGATAGACCCATAGCGAAATTCAAGAACATGAATTCAATATATAATTTTTACTGCACATTTACAATCCTGAACAACCAAACATCAAAATGATAAGATGGAGAGGGAATTAGAAAACTACTCACTGAAAACTATTGCTATGGTTTTATTGCCTTTTTCTTCAATTCTAAAATCTAGTACAATCGATTGTAATTTGCTTCTATGATGGTATCCACCAGTGATGGACTACTAAAAATGAATTTTCGCCGGACCATACTGAACCATGGAATGAAGGCGACGGACCGTGCTAAAATGGTCTTCAACAGGTGATGGATTGCTAAAATGGACGGTAACGAAGAATATAAAGACGACGGCGAATAGAATTGAAGAAACAATTAGCGAGCAATCAGTGGAATCTGAACAGTTCGCCGCTTGGTTTCTACTTATATCAATCAGTGCAATTAGTAGGATTTGAGCAATCGTCAGTAGCTCATGCCGCCGCAAATGGTGGTCGCCGGTAGCTGATGTCGCCGCAAATGATAGTCGCCGGTTGCTCCTGACGCATGAATGGTCATCATCGGTTGCTCCTGCTGCCTCAATGGTCGTCGCTATCTACCGAAAGTGGGAAATCTAGGGTTACCCACTTGCTATTCTTTGCAAAAAAAAAAAAAAAAAAGACATGAGAAATATGAATAGAAAGTTTAATCCACAAAATCTCTTCCATTTTCATGGATTAAATGAAGGAATATGATGAAAATTTCCTTGTTTTGTTTGATTGTTGTTTCCAAAAATAACTCAAGAGTTTACTCCATCCTACTCGTGCGTGATTGCTTGTGAAGCCGGTTTTCTCAAAATATAAATAATTAAATGGGTGTTTTAATATTTGAGCTTGTTTATTGAGGCTCATCCAAATATGTATTTAGAAAATGGATGTTTAATTAAAAAATCCTAAAAATAATTCGTATAAATTTGTAATAAATTGATTGATTAATTTTTCGTCACTTATTATGTTATCTATTAATGGATAACCTAAAATATGATTCGAAATTATCATATCATTTCTTGTCAATTATCGCATTAGTGAATAAATCCGAAGTATGACATGTTTCCCTTGTCTGACACGATAATGATCCAAACCTTGTTAAGGCTGAACTCATGCATGGTAATTTTGTGCTACTTTTATTTCATGTTTTCATGTCATTACCCATATTGCAAGGCCGAATCATGGGATTTTTCCTCCTCATTGCAAAGAACATATTAATATTGTTTGTTCATGGATAAACACAACAAATCACTCCGATTGAAATTCTATTCATTCTTGAACGAACTCGAAAACAGTTGAATCCCTGATTCGGTGATTGCACTCTGTTTTCATCAAAAAATCAAGGATTCGTGATGTAAGAAATTGCAAAGCCAAAATCGAATTCTTGGAGGAACAAATCATTAACACCGAAGGTGATTTTCGAGCCATCCACTTTGATCCTTAATGGGTTTGCAACTCTAACTCGATATTGTCGACTCTTGCTCTTCGGATTTGAAGAAGACAAAATTGAATTAAGGATCGAAAAAAAGACGAAACCCAAAAAAAGGTTGATCACTCAAAAAATTGCGGAGACATTCATCACGATTTGTGTTGCTTCGATCCTCAATGGGTTTTGATGAGAGGCAGAGTTGGGTTTTGATAAGAGAGAGATAAAGAGACGGGTTTTGAATCGTATCTCAATAATAACATGTATATTAAATATGTTATCTCATAACATTCTAGATTTCTTCCAGAATAATAATCGTTTAAAAATCAGGGAACATGAAACGTATGAGAATGTCATATTATCATGCATATAGATAGGCACTTAATGCCTATAAAAATATCCACGTACAAAAATATCAACTTAAGCATAGATTAATATGTCATGTATATTCAACCAATCGTATATATGGTATCAAAAATAGATTAACGCAATCTCACAAAATGATACCAACTATGTAAACTTAAATTTATACGATATGCCGATAAATAAGATCATAATTAATACTGATTTCATCAAACATTTCTTAGCAAAAACTATTTCATCAATAAACCAGTATTACCTAACAATAAGATTCCACGTAAGCATATAATCAAAGCTTGATATTCATAGAGATGTGAGTCAATTTCTTACATAATCATGCATTATAATAAATCAAGATACTATTTCAAGATGCATAAAAAATCAGCTCAATTCAACTTATTTGTATAAAATATATATGACATGAATGACAACACATTATACAAATAATCTTACTAAGATCATAATTAATACTGATTTCATCAAACATTTCTTAGCAATAACTATTTCATCAATAAACTAATATTAGCTAACAATAAGATTCCACATAGACATATAATCAAAGCATGATATTTATAGAGATGTGAGTTAATTTCTGTAAATTAGATAATAATTTCACATCACATAAATTTCTTACATAATCATGCATTATAATAAATCAAGATGTCATTTCAAGATTCATAAAAAATCAGTTCAATTAAACTTATTTGTATAAAAAATATATGACATGAATGACAACACATTATACAAATAATCTTACTAATATGCATATGCAATAAATGCTAGTTAGAACAAAAAAAAATATTTGATTAACATGTTTCAAAATCAAATACATTAACAATCCTCAATATACGCACATCATAAAAATATGTTAATATATTTTAATTGAATGTGATTCTCATTATCACCATGCAATGTTTCTAAGAAAACAAGTAACGCATCATTTAAAATAGGTCTTAGAAACCATTACTAACTTACGTATTTGGCAAGTCGGACACCTCGCTCTTTAACAAATTTAATAAATTTAAACTGCGAAGGGTTAGGGGTATCTTTTATATCTTTCGGGACGACTTTATTTTTTACCTCATTTGTACCAATGATTAATTTGGATGCACAGTTTCTCTTGGCCACTCTATATCCTCTTAGCCTTTGATTATTGCCATTTGATTCATTGATATTTCCATTTGCACATGTCACTTATGGATTCCTAGTGATAACCCATTTTGGTTTTGGTATATTCTTTCACTTTGTACGTGTCGCTTATGGAATCTTGATGACTCCCTGTCTTGACTTTGATATAACCTCTTTGTTTGTTCCGTCCGGTCCACTCCTGACATTATATAACTCTGCACAAGACATTTGCATATCTCTTTTTTGGTATCCATTTCATTTTGGATCCATTTTTGTTAGACATAAGTTTAGGGTTCCTGAGTGGATAAGATATTTTAAAATGTCTAATCCTATTGCAATAATAACATGTCAATTTCGATTGATTATTATTGATAGCACGAGACATAAAGCATGAATCATTTCTAACAATAGCAACATTACAATGATTAGCTTGTGATGAAGGATAAGACGATAAAACATATCCACTTTCATAGATTATTTTAAAAGATGAAGAAACATTTTTAGAAGCTCTTAAAATAGACTTGAGATCGAATTTTGATTTTTCAAAATTTTTCTTAAGTAAATCGATATTTAATTCAAGATCTGACATTTGCCTGAAAATCACTTCAAAATCATTTTTTAAAATTCTATTTTTATTTTCAAGAAAATCCACTTTTGAGAGCAGTATTATTATCTTTATTACGCAGCAGATAAGTGTATTTAATCTAAGTGCACATCCAAATAAAATGTACAGAAATTAAACAATGCAACATACCAAGATATATCCTGGTTCAACAAGTTAGCCTTTTCCAATCCAGTCTCTCAAGCTCCACGGAGATTCGCACCCTCTAAAACCAAGATTTCTTTAAAGGTAAGAACCAAACTCTTACAATGATACTTTTCTCAGGGTCATAATCAACCTTACAATTCTTTTTTCACAAGTTAAGGAAGAACCTTATCTTTTTGCAGGTTAAAGACTAACTTAATTCTATTACAAGAATAATCACAGCCTAATCTTTTTAACATGCTTAAGATAAAACCTCACCAAGACTCACAAGTATCATTTTCTCAGGTAAAGATTTAACCTTTACAATTCACTCAATAATAAATTTTATTCAGAAAGAATTCACAACTAATTTTTTTCAAGGGAAGATAATAATCTAACATTTTTATATCTTAGATAAAGATCAAACTTCAATTGTTTTCCCAGAAAAGATTGAAACCCAAGCTACCCTGACTAAATACAGCCCTAACCGTATCTAATTCGCACAAACTCACCAATACAAAAAATAATGAGTTTCTTCCCACTCTAAGCTTCTACCACCTCAAAATAATTATACTCAATTAATGTTCCGAAAGTTACTACGTGATAGAATTTAAAGTGAGAAATTTAATATCTGATTATAACAAGTATGGGTAGCACAAAATTAAGCACGTAATCAGATAATCACAAAATCGTTTAAAAAAAATATATTTTATGTTCTTCAAGTTTGAAAACGATTTTTCTACGATCTTAAAACCAAGCAATCAATAATAATAAGAAATCAAATATAAACACAATAACTTGGAAATATCTCACCAGAAAAACACCGAGGAATGAAAATTGAATCACTAGACAGCTCAAATCGGTGACACCAATAATAATCAGCACTTTAAGATCAAGAATACAATCACAATATCTCTCTCAAATAAATCTCAGAATAATATCTCTTAAAAAAGCTCAGGAACTTGATAGTTCTTGATAATGTGATGTACATGTAACTCAAATTCGCAGATCTATTTAAACTTATTTGAAACAAGACCTCCAACGGTTAGTTTTCACAATATAACACTTTAAAGTGCACTTATAAACCCCATATATCATAATAATTCAATCCTAGTATAATTTACTCAATTATAGCTTTTAAAACTCTCAATTAAGTCCACAAATTATTTCTCAATTACTAATCGCATAGATAGAAAGTATTTAATGAACCAAATTGAAAAAATCATTTAATATATGAACCAAATTAATATCTAATCAAAATCTATGGACCATATCTTCTACAATTTCAAATCCCCCGAATCTCTCCCTTGGAAACAACAAAAACAGCTAGGTTTTTTTTTACCAAAAGTCCAAGTTCCTCAAGATCTCAATCGAAGCAGTTGGTTGACCGATCCCCTGCCCATCGGTTAACGGAACGATTCAGCATGTAAGCTAGACCAAACCCTAAAGGCAGTCAGTTGACTGAACCATCAATGGTCGGTTGTGAAATTAATTTGCTCATCTAAATTTTACCATTGAGAAAGTGCGGTCTAGTTGAAGTGCTAGAGGCCACTAGAAGGAGATGTAAGCTTAAGAAGGTTTGGAACGAGACTATTAGAATTGATTTGATGACAATAAACTTGACTGAGGAGATGACCGTCAGTCGATCACTATGGCATAAACGGATTCATGTAGCTAACCCTACTTAAGTGAGACAAACGTGTAGTTGTTATTTTGCCTCTATTAAAAAAAGGAAAGAAAAATAGAAGTAGAGAGAGAAAATATTAGTTTTTCTCGTTTATTATCCAAATTCAAATTAAAAAATAAAGAGGAATTTTAATCTTATATTTTTTTTCATTGCATAAAATGAGACTTGGCAATTTGTAGTTTCTTAAATTAAAGGGGTTAAAATGAAACAAAACTCAACTCTTAAGCGCAAACCCTTCTACACTGGACAATAAATGAAACGTTTTGCCCTTTCTTAGTTATTGTAGCGCCCTTAGCTAAGGATGCCACCAAAAACCGAACTGGTGGATAACCGAGAGAAACCAAGCTGAGTGATCCGATTTTAAAACCGACTAAAAGATTTGGTTGCGGTTTTGGATTTGATATTAGCAACTGAAACGGTTTTGGTTTTGGTTTTAAGATAAAAACTGCAAAACCGAACCGCAAAACCGAACCACAAAACTGCATCACGAAACATACATACATACATATATGTTATGTATGTATGTATGTATGTATGTATATATTTATTTCTTTACACTTTTAGCCCCTCTTATATATATGTGGGTAAATGGTGTTAGGGTTTCATTATTTTTCATTTCACAAATCGTGCAGCCGTTCCCGACTTCCTATTCAACTTTGTTCTCCTTTTCTCCTTCAGTCCCTCTCTTCACAAATTGTGGTTTTGGTTATGCTTTTGTTTATATATAAAAAAACCAACGATATGCGGTTTTTGTTTTATTTTGAGTTTTTATAAAATTGAAAAATCTTAAATAGTTTCGTGGTTCGCGATTTTGGTTTTGTATAAATTTAAATAGTTTGATTTTAAAACCGAATCGATGGTTTTGGTTTGATATATTTTTGGTGGTTTTGGTTTTATATGAAACCGAACCAATAGCATCCCTACTCTTAGCGCATAACCTAAAGTGAATTTTTTAGGGGTTAAAATGAAACAAAACTCAAATAAAAGGGGATGTTTGATTTTTTTATTGTGTGTTGGCGCAGAATGAAGAGAACGGGGATGTGACGGATAGAGCATTGATTAATTTCTCTGGCGACGGCGACGGTGACGGCGATGAACACTAGCTCTAGCTAGTCTTAAAAATGAAGGAACAATTTTGATAAACTTCTCTCACCTTGTATTCAACACATGCATATTGTATATTGATATCTCTCCTTACAACACTGAAAGTCATTGCTTCTCTCTTGAGCAAAAATGGGTTTTAGGATTGAACTATGTAAAGTAAATTGATGTCTTTAGGGACGGTGCTAAGCAAAGTCATCAAAGCAATTTAATGTTCATTTTTTTTCTTGTAAGATTAGTACTTGATTCTTTATTTTTTTATTTTTTTTTAGGCATTGAGATCATGAATAGGGTTAGGGTTCGAAAAATTAAGCCCAATTATTTTTAGGGTTGAGTTAGTGCCTAGCCAATTAATATTTTGGATTGGGTAATCGAGTTAGATGGGTTTTTGCATGCCCCTATATAAGGGGTGTAGTGGTTATTTATTGAGCCTCCAAGTTGGAGGTATAGTGTACGAGATTTTCCTCTCGCTTAGAATAGTTGTATAGATTATATGTTATTTTAAAAAATTATTTAATTTATTTTAAGAAATATTTATTAATTCTTTAAAAAATATATATAAGGCCTAGTCGGCCCTAGGATTAAGCTTGAACTTTATATATTTTACAACGGCTGGTTGAATAGGGAATAGGGCCCGATGTTCGGGCTCGGGCTCGATTAGGTTAGACTCGGCTAGAACCCGCCCTAGCCTAGTCCATGAACACCTAAATATTATAAAAAAAAAAAAAAAATACATATAAGGTTTTCCTCTTTTTTTTTTCATTTTTTTCCGCGTAAACTTATAATTAATATAAAATTTTACAATTGAAAATATATTATACAGTCTAAATAAAAATTAAAATATTGTTAAATAAAAAAAATAAGTATAATTTCGTAATAAAAAATAAAAATAAGAGTAATCTTGTCATACAAAATTTCATAAATTTAAAAAAAAAAGTCTTTTTGGTTTTAAAAAACACAATTCTCCTAATTTTTAAAAATAGCTCAGAAAGAGGAGTTTACCCGTGATTTTTTGAAAGAACTAATTTCCAAATACACTTTTGCAGTCTTCTTTTTTAAAAAGTAGAAGCACCTCAAAAAATAAATGGTGACAAACTAAACCTATATATATAAGATGGCCTTTCTTTAGGGGGGTTTTTTCCCACATAATTGAGAATAAAAACAATCAAACAAAAAAAATATGAGAAAAATAAATTACTTTTTTGTCATGTTTCTAGATGTTCAGATAAAATTATGAGAACAGAGAAATCAGTTTTTGTTCCAAGTTTTTCGGGGACAAGGAACAGAAAATGAGAGCAGGAACACTAAAGTCTGAACAACCACTCAACCAAGTTTAATAAAATAATGATAGATCACCAACAAATCAGAGTGGCGCAGCGGAAGCGTGGTGGGCCCATAACCCACAGGTCCCAGGATCGAAACCTGGCTCTGATAGAAGAGTAGCTTCCTTCTCTCTGCCCTCGTTTTTTTCTTCCACATATATATATTCACCACTCTGTTTTGAACACGTGGTTTTTAGGACAAAGCATTAATTTTGAAAAGGAAACACAGAAGCAAAGAATGTTTCCTTCTCTCTCTTCTTAATTCTTATTTTTGAAATAAAAAGGGGAAAAAATGAATCCATTTTTCTGGCCTTTCTCTCGTGTTCTGCACACATGGTAAAACAATAGTTTTCGTGTTATTTACTCCATTCACCAAATACCAATTATTTTATTAATTATTAAAAAAAACATCTATCCAAATTATTGAAGTCTTGATTTTAAAGAATAATGATATTTATGGTTCATTGTACTCAATTAACCCATAAAATAGACATATGTGGTCATTAACATTTTATTTTCGTTCTAAATTGACCTTTATGTTAGACCAATATAAAAGTAAAAGTATTTTAGTCATTTCATGTTCAAAAATAAAGATAATTTCGTCATTTTACTCGTAAAAAATTTAATAGGATCTATTTGTAAATTATTATGAACTTAAGAGTAAAGAATATATTTAATTCCTCTTCAAAATAAAAATAAAAATTAGTTCCCCACACTCCTCTGTTCATTCCGTCAGCTTCTCTCCCGGCGACGACGAACTATTCGACTCTCTCTCTAGCTTTAGAACATGGAAGAACCTCGTACAAAGAGGCCGAGGGTTTCCTGGGCACGATCGGGTACATCGCACTGGAGTGTTTCCACACCGGAAACGTGACCTAGTAGTCGGACATCTACGCGTTTAGAGCGTGTTGGAGATCGTCCGCGGGCTGAGCCCAGGGCGAAGACCGTAGGCTTTTCAGTTCTTAGTGGATTGGGTTTGGTCCTTGTATCGGGAGGGCCGGGTCGTGGATGTGGTGGACCCGAGGCTTGAAGGGGAGTTTGTTTTGGAGGAGGCAGAGAGGCTTTTGAAATTAGGGTTGACGTGTTCACATCCAATTGCAAGCGAGAGGCCGAAGACGCGGATGGTAGTTCAGGTTTATCGAGGTTAGTGGCAGCGCAAGGGGTGCCGCCATTCAAGCCCACCTTTGTGTGGCCGGCTATGGTGGTGGATATTGATTCTAGTACGGCGGAGACAACCTCCATGACCAACTCTCAGTTTGGGTCTAGTTGGTTTGCTCAATACATTAGTAGGGAGAGCTTTATGGATAACAATGATCTCAAGTACTCAAACCACCACCACCATTGAACATCACCACCGAAATTTACCATCTTCTTCACCTTCAACCATCGAACCAACCGACAACCATCACTGCTCCAATGGTGAACTACCATTGTCGCTCATACAAGCTATCTCTCTCTTCTCTCTAAAACCCACCACCACCACCACAACGGTGGTACAGCAGCAAGCAGGAAAGTAGAGTCGGTGACAGGTTGAAGGTTGTTGTGGTGAAGGTCAGAGATCGGATCTACAACCAACTATTTGTTTCTCGTCCTCACGAAAACAATAAACTCTGAGGCGGAGGTGGTGGTGGGTTGGAAGATTGAGTTGCCATTGAAGACGTTGAAGGTGCTGGTGGTCGTCGGTGTTGAAGGAGGTGGTAGCCGATTGGTTTAGGAAGAAGATAGATGAATAGTATCCAAAATGTACATTTTCCTCTTAAGTTTAGATGTAAAATAAAATGAACCCAATTAAAAATTTTAAATGGTATAAATGTAATTTAACATTAATTAACAGAAAATTTAACAAAAGGGCCAATTTGGAACTAAAATAAAATTTGAAGGACCAAATGTGTTTATTTCTAAAAACGAGGGGTCAATTGAGCACTGGAATCATTTGTCAGAGACCAAAAATTTCACTATCCCTGATTTTAAGTGTCTAAAGAATTAATTTAGGTTTTTTTTTTACTACAATAATTTTTTCAAAAGTTCAAAATTATTATACTATATGAAATGTGATTCACTGACCCAATACCTTTTCAATCGAGTTCACGTATCTCAAAATGCTTAAAATTAAGGTACTAATATTTTATATATCAAACAATCTTTTCTAGCACTTTCAATATTCAATATGAGATTTCACAATTATTGTGAGATCTCATATCAGAAGTATTAGAAAATATTATTTGAAACCAAGAGATGTTTGTCTGATTGTCAATGAGATGTGTCATTTTTCCTTGTCAACTAAGGATGACTCTCAAAGAATACTTTAGAAATTAAATCTTAAATGCATCAGATTAATGTAGAAAAATGTGCCTTTAAGATATCTCGGTAAAGTAATTAATCGAGATGCACATAAACTGGTCCTAAGACATTTTATCGGGGAAAAAAAAAATTGTTTAGTATAAAATGTACTATCTACGTTGTTATTATTATTACTACTTTGGCTTAAATATTTTAATTCATATGAATTTGATTTAAAAGGTATTAAGTAGTGGACGCCTGGAGAATTTAAAAATTATTTCAAACATTAAGAAAAAACTACAAAATTTTGTTGATTTTTTTTTGGTTGGTCAATTTTTTCCAATTAATAATTGGAGATGACTATTGCGAAAATGGACATCTAAACCAATAAAACATTGACGGATGCAAAATTGTCTTTTTGGGCAACTTTTCTGTCTTTTTTAATTTTCATATTTATTTTTTATTTCAAATGAGGACAAAATCAAAATTCAAGCACGATAAAACACCACCAAGTCCAAATGCATGTTGGAAAATGATGCGACGCGTCAAAAAAGAGGAAAAAGAAAGGAAAACTCCCTTTTATTATTACATGTATACCCTCATTCAAGAGAAATTAGTCTGATTAGAAAAAAAAAAAAAAAAAAATACTCTTTTTTCTATTAATTAGGATTCGACTCTTCTAAAAAGTACTATGAAAATTAAATCTTAAATTTAATTATGAATGTGTCAGATCGATGTGAAGGAGTGCGTCTTTAAAATCGTCTGGTGAAGTAATTAGTCGAGATACGTGTAAGTTGGCCCAGAAATATCTTATTATATATATATATATATACCCTCCATAGCTTTGTCTACTATTCAAACGGCTACCCCTCAAGTAAAGCATAAGAAGATGCTTGACTTGTTGGACCAAATTGGTCTTCTATGGGTAAATTCGTTAATTATTACTTTTACTTGTGAGGGTAAATATGTAATTATGTATATAAGTAAAAACTTTACTCCTACTCAAAATAAATTAATGTAGAAATATATATAATTGATGTAAACTAGGGGTTTTCGATGAACAGTTTTAACTCATGTAACCCATGCGTTACATTAATATTTTTGAAAGTTTAAAATTATTGTATTATATAAAATTTACTGTAATTTTTCCATATAAAAAATTATAATAACTTTTATAGCAATTTTAGATTTTAAACAAAATTATTAAATTTCTTAAAAAATACTGTATGAAATTAATTAATTTGATGTATAGTGAATTACAAAATTGGGATTATAAAAAAATCTAATAACTAAAAGAGATGGTAAACAAAATATAAAACCAAATAAGAGATTGAATATAAAGCTTTCACTCTTTCTCTCAACAACAATGGTAATTAATTATTAAAAATATAAGAATAATTGCAGTTTATCTTTGTAATTAAATTTATTTTCACTTTAATCCTTTTTATAGATACTTTATTTTCACTACTCAAGCAAATTTCGTATTAAATGATTTATATATGCATGGATTAATTTAGAAAGAAAAGAAAAACTTAATTTATACAAAATAATATTTTAAAACACAAAATTAATATCATTTTTTTTTATCCATTTTTAATAATTCATATACGATTCTATGTTTCAAGAGATGAAGAATCCAAAATTTCAATCAATTTTGGCATCAAAGTGTATATAATTGTTTTAAAAAAAAAAAAAAGAACACAAAATATTTTATTTTATTACATACCTCAAATGTCAAGATTAATTAAAAAAATGGATATTTTACACCTCAAAACATTTTAAAAATACATACAGATTATTTAAAATAGATAAATATGTGATCAATTTTGTGTTTTTTAAAAAAAATGCATTTTCATGCAAACTAAATATTTTTCTATTTTTTTGTTTTAAGTTATAGTATTTTTTGAGATGAATCTATACATATATAAATCATAAAAAATGGATTTCGCTTGTATAATTAATTTATATTTAAAAAATTAAGGATTTAAAGTGCTTATTTTCAAAGTATTAAGGTCATATTTGATAACCGCTTAAATTTTAAATGCTGAAAATTTTAATTGTTGAATTTTAGTTGCTAGAATTTTAAGTGCTGAAAATATCAGAAGTTTGTTTGATAAAATTAAAATTCTAAGTGGTGATGTTTAAGTGTTAAATTCTTTTTATCTGTTTAATAGATACAAAATTTGATTTTTTAATTTACATGACTATCTTTAAATTTAATTTTTACTAAAATCAAGATAATATGAGAACAAAATTCGAAAACAAACCAATAAAATAAAAATACCAATAACATATTAAAAAATTCAAATATATGAATTATCACAAGTCATCAATAACATAGAGTTCAACCAAAAAAATAAATAAATAATTCAAAAATTAATTTTAGGCCCTAACCCTTAGGTCGGTTGAGGGGTAAAAATGTCTTAACCAAAAAAAAGTTAAAGAAAGAAGGGTTAAGCATTAAGTGCTAAAAAATTTAGTCAAGCCGCAATCACTAAAAATTTTAGGTCTATTAACTTAATTTTTTTAGCGGCACTTAATTAATTAAATACTATTAAGTATAAACAAATTTATTTTATTAAATACTTACGGCATGTTTGGTTAGATGGAATCGAGGGCGGAATGAAATAGCATTCCGCCCTCGATTCCTATTCCGTTGTTTGGTTCTCCAAGGGAATCACTTTTGTGATTCTATTGGAATGAAATTGGATGGAATGGGATTCCATTTGAGATGGGGTGGAATGGAATTCTAACCCAATGGAATCAATATCTTAAATTACATGATAGTCCTTATAATTAAGCCCTTGAAAATTGAGAATAAAAACAGAAATTAGATAACATAAATTGAAATTAGAGAACAGAAAGTTGGAAATAGAAATAGAAAATTGAGAACAAAACTAGGAAATTGAGAACAGAAACTGAAAATTGAGAATAGAAACATAAAATTGAGAACATAAATCGAAAATTGAGAACAAAAACAGAAAATTAGAGAACAGGAAATTGAGAACATAAACTAAAAATTGAGAACAAAAACATAAAATTAGAGAACAGAAAATTGAGAACAGAAATAGAAAATTGAGAACATAAACTGAAAATTGAGAACAAAAATATAAAATTAGAGAACGAAAAATTGAGAACGAAAACTGAAAATTGAGAACAAAAACATAAAATTAGATAATAGAAACAAAAAATTGAGAACAAAAACATAAAATTAGATAATAGAAAATTGAGAACGGAAATCGAAAATTGAGAATAAAAACAGAAAATTGATTACAAAAAATAAAAAATTGAGAACATGAACTGAAAATTGAGAACAAAAAATAGAAAATTAGAGAACGGAAAATTGAAAAAGGAAACTGAAAATTGAGAACAAAAATAGAAATTAAAGAATAGAAACTGAAAATTGAGAACAAAAATAGAAATTAGAGAACGAAAACTTAAAATTGAGTTGAATGGTGAAATATAATAAAATGAGGAAAGGAATAGAATAGTGAACTATAATAAAATTTTGTTATAACCAACCAAGAAAAGAATGAAATAATAATTTTATAAGGGCAAAATAGAAATTTTACTATATTTCACTATTCCATTCTTTCTTTCATTCCATACCAACCAAACAAGAGAATGGAATAGTGATTCCATTCACAATTCCATTCCATTCCTTCTCTCATTTCATTACTTCTTCCATTCTATTCCACCCTCATTCCATTCCGTCCAACCAAACATGCCGTTAATGTAGTTAGTTTAGCCCTCTTTTTTGGAGGGTACTTCTCTTTTTGAAAAGGAGAATTACGTCTAAGTGTGTTTGATAATTAGTTTATTTTAAAAAAGTCACAAGTGCACTTATCCTTTTTTGAGTTGTTTTTAAAAGTCAGGAGAATGGTATTTTTAAAAGGCGATTTTTTTTTTTTTTAAATTGATAAAATGTTGCATGACAAAATTACTCTTATTATTTTAATTTTTTTTTTTTTTTTTTTTATCTCCATTATGTAAGATATTTTCCTTTATAACTTTTTATATTAATCATAGGTTAATACAATCAAATATTTCTTTTTTATCTATCTTGTATTATGTATTTTGTATTTTGTTAATATTAGGAATAAATAAATAAATATAATAAATGTCTGTTGAGTAATTTTATATTTTTTTTAATATTTTTACACAAATATTTATCAAACGCTCATTGTATTCCTCTCATTTTTAGCAGTTTATTTTTTAAAAATTTACCAGACAATTCACAATTCCTAATATTAACCAAATATAAAAGAACAAGATACATATAAAATAAAATTTTGCATGTATTAACCTACGATTAATATAAAAATTTGTAAATGAAAATGCCTTACATGCTAGAAATAAAATGTTAATATTATAGGATAAATTTTTTTTATCCTCTTCTAATTTGTCTAATTATCACTTTATCCCCCCTCCACTTTAAAAACATACACTTTACTCCTTTTTACTCCAAACAAAGTGAGAAACTAATTTTTTTGTGTAGAGCTGACGATTGAAAGTGAGACTAGAGGATTTGGAAAACAGTGGAGGGGTTCAAGAATGCATACAGGAGAGTGAGAAGACAAAGAAAAATAAAAAGTTAAAAGAATAGTTTTTTTTTTTTTTTAATATTTATGATAAAAATATAAATAAAAATTAAAATAAAGGGCAACTTGATTTATTTCATTTAAATATTGGATGAAAAACTAAATTTCATATATTTTGAAGCATATTCCGTTAATTTAAACAGAAAAAATTAATTTCTCACTTAATTTAAAGTAGAAGTAGGTAAAATTTAGTCTTTTGAAGTGGATACGTAAAGTGGGAATTAGTTAAAGTAGAGGATAGTAAAAGGCAATGTAACAACCCGGTTTTCTAGGGCCGCCACCAGATTTTCCTACAGAGAATTCTACCCCAAATATTTCTCTATTTATAAATAAATTAGTATTACTAATAATTACATTCTAATACCACTTTGTAACGGTCTGGTTTCCTATGGCCGTCACATAGTTTCTCCCGAGAATTAAAAATAAAAATCAAATATCCAATATTTCATCTCATAAAAATCCGAGAAATTTTAAATTTTATGGCGATAATTATAATTATCGAATTTTTCGGGTCGATTTCACAACAATAAATAATAAGTACAATTATTATAATACGATGAAAATAATTATATTCAATTTATGGAGTTAATTTTTACAACGGTAAATAATAGTTACAATTATTACAAATTGAAATTCTAATACAATTTAAATAGAATTATAAATTCAATTATAATTTATTAAATACCCAAATAGTGATACAATGACTAAAAATAATAATGCATTCGATTATTATTAATATATCAGTGTTTTCATTATTCAAGGTTATTATTAATATCCTATTGTTAATATATTGTTTATTAATAATATTTAATAGTGAATAAATAATATTAATAATATCACAATGTTTGATTTCATTTGTAAGTTCAATCCAATATCCTGACTACAAAATTGACCAAGCACTGCCCAAACAAACAGTGACGAATTTTATATTTCTGACAAATTTTACAGTTATGACGATAATTATAATTATTGAATTATCGTGTTGATTTTACAATCCTAAATAATAAATACAACTATTACAAATTTAATAGAAATCCAGATAAAATTTCTGTCGTCGTTTCATTCTCATCGGCCCTGCAATTAAAACTGTGGGGTTGTGAGTCAACACTCAGTAGAATTTCAACCCCTCTAATATGTGCATTCAATCAATTCCCAAATAAAACATATAGACGTGTTTTTCACATTAATTCCACATAATAATCCTAAATATTTTATGGAAATTAACAACTTCTGCATAAATCACGTAATCAAAATAAAGATTAAATACAAATATTAAAAGAGTTAAAAAATCTGCCTGAAATTTGAAGCCAAAATCGCAACCAAAGCACATATAATGTATATGTGTATATATATTTATATAGCTCCCAAAAGCCATGGCCTCCAAGACACACATAATATATATATATATATATATATATATATATATATATATATATATATATATATATATGTGTGTGTGTGTGTGTGTGTGTGTAATCGCCCAAAAGCCACAGCTCCCAAACTCATATGATACTAGTTTTCTATTTTTTTTCTTTTTGTATTTAATTTTTTTTCATTTTTTATTTAGTTAATTCAATTTGGATAATACTTATGTTGTGTGTTTTAGTGCAATTATTGATTATTTTTTTTTTTATAAAAGATTAACATGTGTATATATTAAATAGAAATAAGGTGTATGAAACTTTTGCATAATATGTAAAAATAAAAGAAATCATATATTGTTTGTTGGTTGTAAATGATTGTAAAAGATAGTAAAATAATTCAAAATTATTAGTTACGAATAGTTATTTGATCAAAAGTAAGTCTTTTGAGTGACATGAAATGAAAAAATTGAAATATTTTTAATTTGATGAAGAACCTTTTTTTTTTGTTGTTGTACTTTGTATTAGTAATTAAAGGACAATTAAGACGCTTTAATGTAGTAAAACTATTTGGATCAAAGTGAAATTATAGTCAAACCTCCGAGGTTCAAACTTAATTTAAAACCATTTGGACAATTTAAAAACTTTAATGTTTTAAAACTATTTGGATCAAAGTGAGATTCTAGTCAAACTTCCAAGGTTCAAAGTATTAAAACCCCTACTAATTATTGAAATTTTAAGATATAATGTTTGAAAAATATAATATTGTTAGTTTGATGGGGCTGTAAGATATGTATTTTTTGAAGATAGGGACATGAGATTACAGGAACTAATTTTTTTTAATTAATTTATTAATAATTATCTCTAATTTTAATTTCATTTTTTAACTTCAATATATGTTTTATTATTGTTATTATTATTATATTATCTTAAGTGGGTGGAAAATTTTGATCTTAAATTCTTTATTTTTTAGCTTTAATTCAATTCTTGTTCTTTAAAAAAGAGTCTCATTAATTATGTTTTTAGTCATCGTAATCATCATAAAAATTAAACTTCTTATTGTTATTTTAAAAAAAAAAAATTACTTCTACTACAAAACTTTAAACTGCTTAATATTTTTTAACATTAATTGTGGGAATATTGGAGAGTTGAGAATGAGGATAATATGGATAATTAATTGTGAAGTTAAATTTAATAGCTTAAGGCAATGTTGGCTATCCAATTTTTAGATTAAGTGAATTTTGGTCATCCATTCATTAAAATCAATAAGAAGATAGAGATGAGTCATTCTTAAATCTGGTTCATTCCTAAGGAAAGACTTCCGCTTTTATATATATATATATATATATATCATATAGATTTCTATGTATATACAAAGGCTAATGATCTAAATAGAGCTCTAATTATTATTATTGCTATTGTTATTATTATTATTATTATTATTATTATTATTATTATTATTATTATTATTATTATTTGTCATTTACAAAACCTATATATGTACATATTATGGTGGATATTGTTTCCTTATGTGCAAGGAAACAATATTAACCATTTATTTATTTACACAATATCTCCTATAAAATAAAGAAAATATTAATTATATCCCAAATCTTTTAAAAGTATAATTTAAATAACACAGTAGTCCCAAAGTTTTGAAAAGTCAATTTAAAATTTACATTTAATCCAAAAATTATCAAATATTATTTATACTGTAAATTTACAAAACAATGGCAAAAATATTAAATTTATATAAAATAATATTTTTAAAAATATAAATTTATGGGGTATTACAAGTAATTTATCCAATGTTATAAAATAAACAATTTAAAATATTTTACATCTTACAAATAAAAAAAACTAAAATATCATTAAATAAAAATTAAATTTCATTTCATAATAATAACATAAAAATAAGAGTAATATTGTCATACAAATTTCATCAATTAAAAAACCCTTTTTGATTTTTAAAAGCACGGTTTTATTGTCTTTTAAAAGCAGCCCAAAAATGAAGAAGCTCATTTGTGATTTTTTTTTACAAAGTTGATTTCTCAACACACGTAGTTAGGTTTATACTTTTAAGAAGGAGAAGCACTCCAAAAAGGGGGGCTAATTAAACCTAAGAGATAGTGAAAATTAGTCTAAGTTTCGATCTGAATGAATCAACATTTCCAAGAAGATCCATATTTGTCTGCTAGGTAAGATGATAGCAAGTTATAAATTTTGTTTCGGTAGTACATGTTTTTCTATTACAATAAAATACATAAATGAAGTATTTAATGACGAGGTTCCATTATCTTATTTTTGCAGTGACGAATCTTATATTCGTACTTAAACAATTGCCATACTTGTGATTTAGAGGAGATTTCTCAAAGCGTCTCAATGATTAATTATAATTATATATTACTTCAAGTATTGTTATATTGTAGAAATTGCAAAGAAATTGTCTTAGGGTTTAGGGTTCATGACATTAAGAAAACATTAAAAAAGAGAAAAATGATAATTTGAACTTATATGAAACACCAAACTAGTTGATTATCTCTATATTTTTTAATTAGACTAAATAGTCTCACGAAAGTTAAAGATTGAACTATTTAATCCTATATTTGAATTCAACCCAAATTAAATGATGAAAACACCCACTTATTTATAGGGATTATAAATTGAAAAAATGTTTCCATATTTAGTTCAATAAAAATTAGTAATTATTTTATTTAAAAAATATAATATTGTTTCGGATAATTATTATTAAGGGAAGTTACCAACAGCCCATGTCTTTGAGACATATGTCACAGTGTCAATCATTTAACAAATACTACGGAAACTCCCTATTTTTTTAATTGGAGCAGCCAACCTCTCAAATCAGAGTTGACTGGCTGATGTCAACATTTAAATTCTAAATTATAGCCTCCTTCTTCCCCCACACGTTCCCGTAATTATGGTGTCGTGGTGTTGAATTAGTATGAATTCTTCTCGTATAGTCTATTTAACGAATTTTTCTCTCTCAGATTGAGCCTTCCCAAGGTTGACGCCATGGTCAATGGACTCTCCGGTTTGTCTACGCCCGATCAGGTGGTGTATCTCACCACCGGTCCCGTTGTCCAGATCAGGTGGCTCACCCAAATCACAGTCAAATCTTGAACATATAAGGCCGCAACGACTAGATGTAGGTGCGATTTGAGAGAGCCTGAGAGAGCATGAGAGCCTGAGAGAGAGCGTGAGAGTCTGAGCGAAAGGGGCAGTGACGGCGACAAAGCGATGGCGACAAAGAGCGGCACAAGAGAGGATGGTGACGACAAGCGACTGTGCGGGGACGACGAACAGAGAAAAATGAAGAGGATTCTGAACATACCTGGTTTGGAATTTTCTAGGGAAAGGGTAAAATCGTCTAGAAAAATAAAATCAGGACTTTTAAGTAACATATAACGCTAACTGAAGGATTATAATGTGCAAAAAAAAAAAAAAAAAAATTGTGAAACAATCTGATAAATTCACTTTATTACCTAGATTTTTGGGTAATTTTCTCTATTTATAATTGTACTAAGAGATAATCAATGAAATTATAATCGCTAACTGTCCCTTTTTTTCAAATAATATATTTTTGGAACATTATGATATTTAGAGTATGTAAGAATATTAAATAAGAACAAATTTATTCACATATTACGGAAGAATAAATTTTTCCCAAAAAAATTGAAGATGCCCTTTTTTGATATAAAAGTAATATTACCAAAATTACTGTAAATATATATGCAAGTTTAAAAAAATATAAATGTTACCAAACACAACACAACACAACCAAATCAGTGCCATTGAGTACATAATAGATTTTGACAAATATTTTAAGTCAAGCTTTAGGTGGGGTCATCCACCCAATTAAACAAACAATTAAGCAATAATTAATAATTTTGTGATTAAAAACCAAAAGGATAGAACTGTCTTTTGCTAATCCCACCATCCACTTTGATCAAGGACCACCAAGAAGAGTCGGTGGAGAGAGAAGAAGAAAGGGCAAAATGGTAAAAATGCTTTATTTCCTTATATACCAGTACTCCGAGAATTAAATTTAAAATTTAATCATAAATGTACTAGATTGAGGTAGGAGAGTGCGTTCTTAAGATCGTCCGAATAGATAATTAGTCGAGGTGTACGTAAGTTGATCCGGACAATACTTAACTGTAAAGAAAAAAAAAAAAAAAAAAAATCTTATACCTCCATGACTCCATCTAGTTATTATTTTTTTATTTTTTTTTAAATACATATTTTGCACCAATAAAAGAAATATGAAGAACCAAAATGTCTCTAAATTACGACCTAGTAATGTTTTATTTTGAATTTAGGTATTCTTATATTAATATTATTAAATTAATTCTAATTTTTAAATAAATAAATATTATTATTCGTTTCAAAATTATTTCTTAACATATTTAAATTTATTAAAATACTATGATTTAGACATCATTTCAAATATAACAATTATAAAATTTTAAATATTTTTGTGATAAAATTAAATATGACAATAAATTTAAAATTTACCAAATAAATTTATTATGAAATTAAAAAATATAAAAATAATAATAATAATTCAATATCCTCGCTTATTAATTAATATGAATTTTCCGTAACTAAAGACATTATATCTATTTTTGAATTTATAAGTATAAAAAATAGTAAATAACAAAAATTTAATTAAAAAGTATTGAAACTTATTAAGTATAAAATATAATTAAATTTAACCGCTTTAAAAATACAAATGTGAAATTTTTTAGCAAAATTTTTTTCCTGAATATTTTTCTCTTAATTATGATAAAATTTAATCATAATAAATTTTATTATGATACAAATCTAATCTATTGAGTCGATTGAGAATGAGTTAAGTAGTGTTCGTCAATTTGAATTTAGTGAAACTCAAAATTTAAAATCTAACAATTATCTAATGTGTCTCTTTAGTAGAACGTCTATTGTTTAAAATCTTCATCTCCCAATTACTTGTACCAAAAAAAATAAAATGAATTTAATAGATTAAAAAAATTACAAAAAAAAAAAATAATCTTAACCATTCAATTTTTAAAAGGTTGTTTATATGGCAAGTCCCATATTTTACCCTTTGTTTTTTTTTTTTAAAAAATATCATAAACAATTGCAACTTATATTTTAGTCCTGCGTATTAAAAAAAACGAAAGACTCAATATACTCTCGTAGTTACATATATCTAATTTGTGTGTAAAATATTTATTAAATGTAACAAATATTATATAAGTACATATGTAACAATTTTATATATAATTTGTAATATGTAACTAATATTACACATGTATGAATACCTACCGGATTAATATTCAAATAAAAATTAATTTAAAGAATTAAATTAAAATATATATTTGAAATAAGATTAATAACAATTACATCTCATTTGAGACTAATTACCAATTTTTTATTTTTTATTTTTAAATTTGTTTTGCACCGACTTATACTGGTTTGTTTCATTCAATCTAACGGGTACGAAAACGACACGTGTACAGATGTACTGCCAACCAGATCGCTGATTTAACGGCACTATAAATAGAAAAAGGACACCGTGGAATATGTTCCTCTCTCTCTCTCTCTTCCTGCGGCCTCGGTCTCAACGAAAAAGCAAGAGAGAGAATAATATAAACAAATGGACCAAAAAGGACATCGACGTGCCCCTTTAATTCCTTGCACTACTCTTCATCATCGAAACCCCCCCTCACTTATTTAAAGCACCAAAAAGGCATTATTCTCCTGCCACGTGGAATCCCAAGTATTACTCATTATATATATATATATATTAGTAGAAGTAGATCGGCCATTGTGCGGACTTAAAAAAATAAAATAAATTCTTAATATCAAAATATGAAATACATAAATATCATTTAATTATTTTTAGTAATAATATCCTCGACGGATACGTAAATTTTAATGAGTAATAACGTTTTATAAATACCGAATATAAATATACTATAAAAAATTATATAAATATTTACAAATTAATTTTTATTAAGATACTATAAAATAACAAAAAAATAATCATAGATTATGATTAATTTTATTAATTTTTGCAAGTCAATGAATTATAGTTTAACTAATTTGTATTGTATCTATTTTTTTTTTGGATGAAAATATTTTTTAAATGATAATTATTCTTTTAAATTAAAAATAATCATATATTTTTGTATTACTTAAAAGAAATAAAGAATAATTATATTTTTGTGTATTAATTAAAAAATTAATTAATTAAAATAAAAAAGAGAGAAAATTGAGTGGGCTACTCATTATTTGAAATATATAAAAAAAAAAATGTAAGAATTCAACAAAAAAATTTTAAAATGTATTCTCTAATCTCATTGAAATCTTCTGTCTTATCTCACTTTTAAATATTAGGCTTAGATATTTTATTTTTAATCATCTTTATTATAATTTATAAAAATAATAAGTTCTAAATAGGGTGGCGTCGCCTCCCACCAAATTGCGTCAGTCAAATTTCGATCACTGTCAATCATCGATCAATAAGAACTCCTGTGACCACTGACCAGTTACCGATTATTTTTTTACTAACTTTTAATTAATTTTTCAATAACATATTTTAATATACGTTTTTTATTTATATTCAACTAATTTTTAAATGTCTATCATTGAAAAATTATATGAATATAACTAAAAGATATATTAAAAAATATAAAAAAAAAATCGATCACGAGATTAAAATAAAATAAATTATAAATTAATTATATATAAATTACTTTAAAAAATAAAATAAAAACTGTGGACAATAATTACTTCAGATCCAAAAGGAGGTCTATTGTAAATTTATATACATTACGTAGTAGACAAAACTAACTTGTCAAGAAAGAAAAAGTCCATTGAAAATAGTTGTTAATTGTGGTATACAGCTTTTTTTTAAAATTTTTTTAAAGAATTTTCATTTTAGTCCCTACTTTTTAAATTTGATAACATTAAACATGAAATATCCAAATCGTGTCAAGTTCAATTCAATCATTCTACTATTTTTCATGACGAAATTTATCCACATTAGTAATTATGTGTTTAACATGTGATTGATTTCAGTTGTGAAAAATAATAGAGTTACCGATTAAGACGGATTTGAGATAATTTAGATACTTTAAGGTTTAATATGTTAAAATTAAAGGTATGGGGATTAAAATAAAATTTATCCAAAACTTCATGGTACAAAGTGAACAAATCTTTTTTTTTTTTTTTTTACTTACGAGTATCTTCACACTCACACAGGGTATGCAACTAATCTCGTTCGGGGTTCTGTGAGTGTCCCTCTCAACAAACACTTTTCTACTGTTTTAATTCAAGCATGACTTCTTAATTGTTTTAATTCAAGCATTTTAACTGTTTTAATTTAAGCATGACTGGACTTTCTGGTATGTTAATATGAGTAAGAAAATCATATCCATAATTAAATTTTTGATTAATATGAGTAAGAAAATGAAGCTCGAATTCATAACCTTATTTTTAACTGTTTTAATTCAAGCATGACTTTTTAACTGTTTTAATTTAAACAGGACTGAGTTTTCTGGTATGTTAATATGAGTAAGAAAATCATATCCATAATTAAATTTTTGATTATTTTTTTTTGGAAAATGCGGCTGATTAGTGACGTCATATAGCCAAAGCATCCAGATCTTGCAGCAGAAAGAAGCTTCCCCTCATAGTCTATTGGTCGGCTCCTTACATACGCTCTCTCTATATCTCTTCTTTTCTCTCTCTAGGTTGCCTTTACACTCTCTCTCTCTCTTCTTCTTCTTCTTCTCTCTAGATTGTGTGTAGTAGTAACCAGAGATGAATTGGGTGGGAGAAAAGAAGGAGAAAATCGAAACCCAGATCATAAAACGATGAAATCTCATCATTTGATCTATTTTTTACTATCATTGTTGTTACTTGATGTGATTGGTAGTGAACCCCACAGGAGAATTCTCCATCAACCACTTTTCCCGGCGAGTTCGCCGCCTCCGACGGCTGCTGAACCACTCCTACCACCGCCTCCTCCTCCTCCCGCGGATATTCCAGACCCGGATCAGCCGTTCTTCCCGGAGACCCCGGCAGGAGCGACACCGAATCAGCAGCAGTCGCCGCCAGCTACACCGATCAATGCCACCGCAGCGCCTAATCCAATCGCGACTCAGCCGGCGAAGCCGGCCAAGAAGGTGGCAATCGCCTTGTCAGTTGGGATTGTCACACTGGGAATGTTGTCGGCGCTGGCGTTTTATCTGTACCGGCACCGGGCGAAACACCCCGGAGAAACCCAGAAGCTCGTCGGAGGTAATTCGCAGGGAATAAATGAGGAATCGAGGATGCCGCCGCCGTCGAATTTTCTGTACATTGGGACTGTTGAGCCGTCGAACCGGATATCCACCACCGCCACTGAGACCAACGGAGCAAACGGGTCGCCATATCGGAAATTGAACTCCGAGAAAAGATCCCAACGATACAGACCCAGTCCCGATCTTCAGCCACTGCCACCACTGAGTAAGCCTCCACCGCCGCCGAGCATCAATTCGCCGCCGCCCATGTCATCGTCAGACGAGGAGAGCCACGACACGGCGTTCTACACGCCGCAGGGATCGTCGGTGAGCAACGAGGAAGGGACTTACACTCCTAGCTCACGGCATAAAACTCCTCAGGCGAGAGTCGAAACCCACGTGAATGGCTCTGTACCTCATTCTAAACGAACTTCACCCAAATCACGCCTCGCCGCCTCATCGCCGCCATCAATTCGCCTACCTCCCACCCCCTCCTCCGCCGCCAACGGCGACGACGGCAGCTCCTTTGCCACCAACAAGACAGCCCCAAGCCCAGCGCCGAGACAGACCCAAATTTTCAGCACCGCCACCACCACCGGATATGGCGCGTCTTCAGGCACTAAGCAGCCAATCCCATCAAACATCATACAAACCACCTCCTCCTCCTCCCCCACCACCTCCTCCTCCACCACCACTACCACCACCGACAAATACCCACTCAACGATTTCGAAACAATCGGCAAATCCACAATCAGAATCTCCAGAGAAAAGCAAATCCATTGATGAAATTCACAAAAGCGGCAGTTCTTCAGAGAGAAATCCTGCTCCTGCTCCTGCTCCTGCTGCCGCCGCCGCCTCCGCCTCCGCCTCCGCCTCCGCCGATGATGATAATATGGATGGATCAAAGCCCAGATTAAAGGCCCTGCACTGGGACAAAGTAAGGGCAACCTCGGACAGAGCCACGGTGTGGGACCAGCTAAAATCAAGCTCATTCCAGTAAGTAGAAAACACATTCATGCTACTTATTTTTCTCCAAATTGAACAAACAACATTGTACCTGATCAAACAAAAAAAAAAAAAAAAAAAAAAACACAAAATCTTGTTTGGTTTGCCAGATTGAATGAAGACATGATGGAATCCCTTTTCGGTTGTAACTCGGCTAGTTCAGTTTCGAAAGAATCGACAAGGAGATCAGTTCTTCCTCCCGTTGAACAAGAGAACAGAGTTTTAGACCCGAAAAAATCTCAGAACATTGCCATATTGTTAAGAGCATTGAATGTCACAAGAGAAGAGGTTTCTGAGGCACTTCTGGATGGTTAGTAATTCAATTTTGTTCTTACAACATGAAACAGCTGCAAATATATACCTATATATGTGTGTTTGTGTGTATAAACATGCTTACGCATAAAATTAAACCATTAGGGAAGCAATTGGGATCAATGGAATTGAAATTTTGGAATTGGAAATCATTGGGTTTACGTCTAATCCAACATGCCGAGGATCCACTCCTAAGGTAATGTTTGGTATCATGGAATTGGAATTAGAAATGAACGCGTGCAAAGGGTAGCCCGGTAGTACAAAGTTCCCATTATACGTGGGTCCAGTGAAAGGTCAGACCACTTAGGTCTATTGTACGCAGCCTTACCTTACTTTGCAAGAGGCTGTTTCCACGGTTCGAACTTGTGACTTCCAGGTCACATGGCAACAACTTTTACCGTTGTGTCAAGATTCTCCTTCAATGAACGCGTGTAAAATTCTAAAAAAGTTATATGCGTTTGTTTCAAATTCCGATTCTTATACCTTAATTTTGTGCTGCCAAACGCTACCTAAATCAAACAACCAAATTGTGGCGTCTAGTTGCAACACGATGCATTCTTCTCTATTGGAAACCTAAAATTCTATTATGATCCGTCTGGGTGAGTTCGGGTGAGGTATTTGATTTTGAGAAAGAATTTGTAGATTTTTCTTAAGAAATTTTTTATGAAGAAAAAATTACAGAACCCATTCAAAATTTTAGAAATTTACACGCTTTCATTTCTAATTCCAATTCCAAGGCCCCAATTCCATACAGCCAAACACTACCTAATTTGTTCGAGAAAACGGGTTTTCAAATCAGCAAATATAGAACAGTTATAGAATATAATTTGATGCAACAGGAAATCCAGAAGGCTTGGGTTCCGAGCTTCTGGAAACACTGGTGAAGATGGCTCCAACGAAAGAGGAAGAGATAAAAGTAAGAGACTACAGTGGTGATACATCGAGATTGGGTTCAGCAGAGAGATTTTTAAAAGCGGTTCTTGATGTACCTTTTGCCTTCAAAAGAGTTGAAGCCATGCTATACAGGGCAAACTTTGATACAGAGGTGAAATACTTGAGGAAGTCCTTCCAAACCCTGGAGGTAATATCAGCGGAAAAAACATCTTATTTCTACTTGCTGAATGGTTAATTTTATCTTTGTTCCCCGCTTGTTTAGTGTTTCTGTTCTGGGAACAAAAAAAAAACTGTTTACATTCTGCTCTCAGAATTTTAGGACAGATTTCTGGAAGCAAAATACATTTTTTTTCCCAGATTTCTGTTTCTTTTCCAAGTTTGTGGGAACAAAAAAAGAAATCTGGGAACGAAAGTACTAAGCAAATGCAGCCTTAGGGCTTTAGGCTTTACGTTCCCAGATTTTTGTTTTAAACACACACATATATATGTATGTATATGAAGAACTATATGGTTGAGCTCTGCTCCCAGAATGTCAGAACAAATTGTTGGGAACGGGACATAATTGTTCCTAGATTTTTATTTCTATTTCAAGTTTTCTGACAACAAAAACAGAAACCTAGGAACAAAAACACTAAAGCAAACAGCCACTTTAGTGTTTCTATTCTCAAACAGAAAAATGGAAACATATCCATTTGGGTGAGGTATTTGATGATTTATTTCATTTTGAGAAGAATGTGTAAATTTTCCTTGAAAAAAAAATTAAGAAATTTTTTATGAATCCCTTCTTGAAATGACGACCTTCAAATACCTTACCCAAACGCACCCTAAAGAAATGGTGCAATGCCTTTCGAATCCCAAAAATGTTCTTGAAATCAAGAATATTCCTTTAGTTGAACTTGTATTTCATGTATGTAAAAACATCAACCAGGTAGCAAGTGAAGAATTGAAGAACAGCAGGCTGTTCCTGAAACTCCTCGAAGCTGTTCTCAAAACAGGAAACAGAATGAACAATGGCACTAACCGAGGCGATGCTAGGGCTTTCAAACTCGACACCCTTCTAAAATTAGTAGACATAAAGGGCACAGATGGAAAGACAACACTACTCCACTTTGTAGTCCAAGAGATTATCAGGTCAGAAGGCGGAGGAGAATCTCAAACTTCTGATCCTAAACCCGAAACACCTCCCAACAAAACGATTTTCAAACCAAAAGAGGAAGATTTCATGAAACAAGGATTACAGGTTGTTGCAGGATTGAGCAGAGAACTCAGCAATGTCAAAAAATCAGCAGGAATGGACTCAGATGTACTCAACAGCTACTTGTCAAAGCTCGAAATGGGGTTGGAGAAGGTTAAATTGGTGCTGCAATATGAAAAACAAAGTATGCAAGGCAAATTCTTTGATTCGATGAAAAGTTTTCTCAAAGAAGCAGAAGATGAGATCGTTCGGATCAAGGCAGAAGAAAAGAAGGCCTTATCATTAGTGAAAGAGGTGACCAAGTATTTCCATGGTGATGCGGCGAAAGAGGAAGCACACCCTTTGAGAATCTTCATGGTTGTAAGGGATTTTCTCTCGATACTCGATAATGTATGCAAGGAGGTTGGAAGGATGCATGATAAAACAGTGGTGGGTTCTGCAAGATCATTCAGAATGCCAGCCACAGCATCGCTTCCAGTCCTTAATAGATACAACGTGAGGCGAGACAGTTCAGATGATGATGAAAGTTTGTCACCGTGAAAATTCGTGAGCACGTCTATAGATTAGAGATTGCAGAAGAACTTTTGATGATCGAGTGAAGCCAGAGGTTGATATATCAAAAGAACACGATTAAGAAAGAAGCAGGAGTGATATGTGATGAATCCAACAATAAAAATTGTGTACCATGAGACGCAATTGAAAGCAGCATCTCGATGAGCTACAAGGGATGCACTAAACAACTGAAAAAGCAGAAGTTCTTCAGCAATTACAGCCAAGTAAATTACCATAAGTAAGATAATCGTGTTCCTTTATATTCTATAGAGATCATAAAGTTTTTACTTCCAGAAATCATGCTACAGTGAATTTAATTTTGATATTTTTATTGCCATCAATTCATTTGTTCTTTCTCTCAATTCTTTCTTGGATTTTAATGTACCATGCCATAACATATAAGTCTTCGATTTTAAAATCGACGGTTGCAAACTATCAAACTTCAGCTTGAATGCTATTCTAACTACATGTTTGGCACAGTTTCAAGATCCCAAATCATGGTTCGAAAATCCCAAATCAATTGATTCTGGATTTCTCAACCGTTCTTTGGGCCCTTTATACTATGTCCCAAATAGATATTAATGCTGCAAATTGTAGGGTGGTCTTGAGTCTCTCTTAACCTCTAAAACTAACTCATGAGGTCATGACGTGAGATTTTCTCTCACACTTATAATATGACCACCAATTCCTTCCACATCCGACGTTAGATAAACTCAATAATCTTTCCTTCATATATCGGGGTCAGCTAACCCTCGATCAAGCTTCCTTTTGTGGCTATTGGGTCAGAGTTGTTGTAACTTGCACTGTGATACCAATGTAGGGTGGTCTTGAGCCCCTCTTAACCTCAAAATCTCGCTCACGAGGTGAGATTTTCTTTCACATTTATAACCTGACTGTCAGTCCCTTCCACATCCGATGTGGGATAAACGCACACAAACTTTGCGAGTTAGATGCTGATTATAGAAAGAAGGTTGTTTAGATTCCATTGTTTAGAAGATGAAAGCTGGAAAGGAAATGCGTAACTACATGTGCAGCAACACTGTATAATGACTCTGAGCAAGAGAGAACTATGAAAATGCCGCAGTCAGATATACGTGCGATAATGTCAATCTAACCTGTTTCAAGTCGATCAAATCAATTAAGAAATGCTAGGACGATATATTATAGTTTCCTGAAAGAATTTGAATACTGATTTACTGAAATAAAAATGGAACATTCAAAGAACAGGTACAGGTATAACACAGATAAAAACAACTTCAAAGAGAAGAAATATTTTACAGGAGGAGGAGGAGGAGAAGTTCGTTTCCTGAATTCGCCGGCGGCGGCCATTTGGGGAGGGAATTTGACGCATTTGTTGAAATTGACTAATTGGGATGCCAAACCAATTCGTTGTTTGCTGCTTTCCAGATGTTGGGTGGGGGCGGGGGCGGGGGGCGGGGGCTTATGGCCTGTCAGACACCGCAGCATCAGGGTTCGCTCCTCCGTGACTTATCGGCTGATGTTTTTAAAAGCAACTCCAACACAGAATAGTTGTTTAGAATAGTCAAATCAATAAATGAATAGTAATTTGTTTGTCCAAAATAAAAAAAAAATCATTCTAATTTTTTATTCAATTTTTATCTAATAAATTAATTTAAAATCCAATTAAAAAAAAACTAAAATTCCAATTATTATCACTAATCTAATTAAAAATTTAACCCATTTAATTATAAATAAAACCCAAACCCAATACACTTAATTAACTCAACCCAACCATTTAATAAAATTATTGTCCATACTCCCTAATTACAATAGTCCAAACCCACTAATTACAAACTATTGTCCAAACCCATTTAATTAAACTATTGTCCAAACCCACTAAACAATAGCCCGCAAGCCTACTAATTACACAAAGCAAAACCCAAAACATCAAAACAAACCTCACGAAATTAGAGATTCAGAGTAGCGGCGGAGATGAACACTAGCAAAACACACAAGCGATGGAGACAGAGTCGCAACGGAGATGAACACCAGTGAAATCAAGGAGGAAGGCAGAATCGAAATGAAGAATGAGGTGAGTTCTTCTCTTAGATTTGACCGTCGAATTGCAATGGTAATTTTGTACCCGTGAATTTATTTTTGACTAGTGAAAGAACTCTCTTCAAATTTGTCTCATGGTTAAGGTTCTAGTCATTTGGCTCTTCCATTGGATTTGATTTTTTTTATATTGTCGAGCCAAAATAGCACTTAGGTGATTTGGCTATTCAAATGGTTCTTCTATTGGGGTTGATCTAATGCACCTTAGAAATGAATGTTATTGGGCTAATTGGACCGCGCCTATTTCTAAGAGTTTTGGACACCAACAAACATCATCTTTCTATTGAAATGACTGAATCTTAAAAACACTATATTTATGCAACGGAATATAAGGTTGTGTTTGGGTAAAGAGATTTGACAAATCTAAAAAATTTGTAAAATGATGGGATTTCAAAATCTAGGATTTTGAAATCTCATTATTTACAAATCTTTTATTTGGATAATTATTTTAACTGAAGAATTTGATCTTATAATTTTATAATTCTATTATTTGGATAGATAAAATATTTGTAAACACCACAAAAATATGTTCATGATAATTGATGAGAATCACTCTCAAAATATACTACAAATTGATGAGAATCACCACAAAATCCACAAAATGAACATACCCAAGAAATTTATACTTCCTACCATCAAAATCCACAAAAATGCACATATTGAAATCAAACATCAGAATTTGGAACATCGACAAAGTCTAATCAATTACTTCCTACCATCAAGGCAGCAGCAGCGATCGACGAAGAAGGCATTAGCGAACGATCGACGAAGAAGGAACCAATGAACATTCTAGATTAGGGTTTGATAAATTTTGGATCTGTTATTCAAATTAGAAATCAAGATTATGGGACACATTTTGATAAATTAGTAGATTGGTTGGTCGAACCTGAATAACGAAGAAGAAGGCAACGAAGATTGATGAAGACGGCGGCGAAGATGGAGACAAGCACGTCGGTCAAGAGTTAGGAGTGAGGAAGACGGCGATGGCAATGAAGAAGAACGGTGGACGACGGTGACGACAGAGCAGCGATGAAGACGAAGACGATGATGGACAACAGTGACGAAGCTGAACGAAGATGGCGGCAAAGATGGCCAAAGACGGAGGCGAAGATTGATGAACAAGAGCGAAGACGCGATTGCAAAAGAGAAGGAAGATTGATGAACATGATTGATGAAATTCTCTCTTGGGTGTATTTGTGAAGTTACACCTATTTCGAAAGGATTTTCAAATCATCTCTTTCATCATCACTATTTGACACTTGAATATATTTTACAAATTCTTCCTACTCAATACCCAAACAAGGTATCTGTTAAAAAGGGATTTTGAAATTCCTTATCTAAATGAAATCCCTCCTCCAAATCCCTTACCCAAACACAACCTAAAAAATAATAAATAAATCACATTTAATATTTAATAACTCTAATTTAGATCGATCCGTATTAACATTAAAACAATAAAGACAAAAAGAATTAGATCACATTAATTAATCATTACCTCTTCGGGCGCTTCGACCTCAAAACTTGTAGTTCTCGAGACATGATGTAAGAAATCTCTTATGAGGGCTGCTGATAGCAAAGAATGATTCTCTTAGAACTAACATAAGTGTAATATCTCTAACAATATCTACACAAAACACTTTAGGAAGAAAAGAGTTCTTGGGATTTCGAAGAATGAATCTAAACCAAAAAATCCAAAATAATTTTGATTTGAATTTAGGTGGCAGTAAGATTCAAATTATTTAGTGGAAAAACATAACATAAAACAGAATTTCATGGACAAACACAAGGCTTGGCTGAAAAACACAAGGGGGCTGAATTTTTCTTTTGGGTGGGCGGTCATAATCTTCCCAACTTATAAAATTTGTCCAAGGTTCACCCTTTACTTTTTGTATTTGCACTTTGATTTCTGAACTTCTAAATTTCAATATTACGATCCATTTTTTCCAAGGACTTTCCTAACTTCAATTTTCCATCGTATGTGACCTGTTAGGTTCATACCCAAAACCTGGATGGTGAAAATAATTAATTTAATTATCTACTAATCAATTAAAAGTAGAACAAATCCAATTTTCCATTTAAAAAGAAAATATTTTTTTTTTCTAAAGTATTTTCTCCGACTGTAAGTCACTTCTATCCACATATATATCATAGCCATGAGTCGACAAGATTTGAACCAAGAGAACCTCTTCAAATATGATTATCGTACTATATGATCCCTCTATCAGTGTTCCCGAAAAGACCAACAAGGTCAAGAACCCCTAGTCTAATCATATGTATTTTGATTAATAATATAATTCCAAGTTCCACCAATTGGAATCTCATCTCAATCGCCACACTACTCTAGTTAGAAATTTGAATAAATTATATTAAATCAAATCACATAGGACGTGTCTCTCTTTGCTGAGAGCGGTAGATCATTTATTGCGTACTCGTATATTCTATATATGTCCCACTATATTCAAAGAATGTCTTTGAAGTCTCATGGTTAGAGTGTAACACTTAGTATTATCAAAGCACACTAACCCATACATGTAACATACAACACCTCAAGTTAAAATATCATAAATACAACCACACCACAAATATCATATTTTGATATTGAGCAAAACTGTAATGACCCGATTTTTCAGGGCCGTCACACGGTTTCTTCCATTGGAGAATTTAGACAAAAAATCGATTGACCAAATTTTTATTCTATAAAATCTGGTAAATTTATAATGCGACGGCGTCCAGTAATTAATAATTCGTCTTATGAAAATATTTTAATTTACCATGCAACGGAGAAAATTGTAATTATCGAATTTACCGATTACAGCAATAAATCATAAATATAATTTTTAGAAATAAAAATTCAAATATATTTTCGTGTGTGCGACTGATATTCTAATCTGTCAAATCAGATAAATTTTCAATACTTTGGCAACCAATTATATTTATCGAATACATCGATTTAATTTTTCAAACAGTAAATAATAAATATAATTATTACAACTTTGAATAGAAATCCGAATAAAATTTCTGACGCCGCACCATTTTCAATTATATTTTGATATTGAGCAAAACTATAATGACCCGATTTTCCAGGGCCGTCACACGGTTTCTCCCATTGGAGAATTTAGACCAAAAATCGATTGACCAAATTTTTATTCTATAAAATCTGATAAATTTATAATGCGACGGCGTCCAGTAATTAATAATTCGTCTTAGGAAAATATTTTAATTTACCGTGCAACGGAGAAAATTGTAATTATCGAATTTACCGATTACAACAATAAATCATAAATATAATTTTTAGAAATAAAAATTCAAATATATTTTCGTGTGTGCGACTGATATTCTAATCTATCAAATCAGATAAATTTTCAATGCTTTGGCGACCAATTATATTTATCGAATACATCGATTTAATTTTTCAAATAGTAAATAATAAATACAATTATTACAACTTTGAATAGAAATCCGAATAAAATTTCTGACGCCGCACCATTTTCAAATACATTCAAATAAATTTCTGGTGCAGTTTCGCCTCCACCAGCTAACTCCAACCTCCCTAATACGTACATTTAGTTAATACGACACATAAACACATTGACATGATTTTCACATAATTTTCACATAATCATAAATATTTCATAAAATTTAACCATTAAAAATTCAACCATAATAATAACATAAACCATACGGTAGGAAAATTAAATACATATATTAAAAGATTTAAAAATTTCTACCTAAAATATGAAATCGAAATCCAAACCGAATCATATATATCCTCCTCAAAAAGAACTCAAAATTTATATTATATATGTAAATATATAGAAAGAGATCGCAACGGTAATACTCCCCAAGCCAAGAACTCATAATGTGAATGTATATCTCAATCCATGAAAAGGCAATTATTATTATTATTATTAATATTAAGCAGACACGTGTACAACATGCATATTATATATATAACTTATGATGGGATTTGTTTCCTTGGTGCGAAGGAAACGAATTCAACTATTTATTTATTTATTTACACAATGTCCCTTCTTGAAATTAAAAAAAAATATATTAATTATATTTCAAAACTCATAAAAGTATATTTTAAATAACATAATAGTCTCAAAATTTCTAAAATTAATTTAAAATAAACATTTAACTCCCAAAATTATCAAATATTATTTATCCCACACATTTACGAAATAGTCCCAAAAATATTAAATTTATATAAAATAATATTTTCCGGGATATTACAAAAACTACCATATAGTACATCAAGGATGATCACATTTGGTTCTTGACTACACAAGTAAGTCCCCTTGTGGCTGTTTTAGTATCTCATACTCATGATTTGAGACGCAAAAAGAAAACAACAAAACAAGCTAACTGAGATTGTTGAAGACCAATTTTCATCATATTAAAAAGTTAAGACACTTTAACTTAATATTTAAGGTCTACAATAACATTGATATAATAATATCAAAATATATTTTATTATTTACTCTTGATTATTACCCGAAACAAGCACACTTAGGATTATTTTTAAGGCTTATCCCCAACAATCTCCCACTAGTACTATAGTCAATCTAGTAAAATATTTAATACTTAATCAGGCTAGCCACTATAAAGTTAAAGGCCTTAATGAGTGAATCTGTCATGTTGTCCATTGTGTATACTCTCAAACAGCTATATTAACTTTCAATGAATACATGAAACAACTATTCCTTATGTTTGGATATTGATGAGATGTATGTTCTTCAATTTGAGCTATAGTCACATCCTTGTCACCATACCGAGGTATCGTGACTTAATGGTTAGACCCAAGTTCATCAAATGAACTTCCGAATTCTTACACAATCATTAGCAGCATCTGATACGACTATGAACTTGGTCTTTATTGTAAAATTTGAAGTTTTGGATCTCATCCATACCTACTCACACTAACAACCTCACCTATATATATATATACTGAAAGAGACTAACAACCATTCATATTGAATTTAGAAGTCGGAATCTGCAAATCTATTAATCTAGCGTTCTCATTCTACATATCCCAAAAATCTATTATTAGTTCTTCCAAATTACTTTAGGATATAATTCTAAACCATTTATTGAATGTAATTGATATTCCCTGGTTAAAGTAACAACGTGTCTGATATTAATTCTAGTACATAGTACATAATACATGAGACTTTCAATTATCAAAGACAATAAAATCCTACTCATCGTATTTCTCTTAACTAGAGTCCTTTGAACTCAAACTATTAAGATACAAATCTCGTGATGAAGTGATAGAGGTCCTCAATAGCAATTTGTTGCGTCAATCCTGTGTATTGAGATTTGAGAATTATCTTTAGATCTATCTAATTGACCCTTTTACCTACTATTAAGGAGACTCATTTTCAATTTTTTATGAAGAATCTTTATTGAAAATTATTCCATAACAAGATATAACATTCCAAGATTGAAGTATTTTCTATAAATTTGAACTTCTATTTTTCATCCTATTAATATACTCATTTGGATCATTCCTCGTTCTTAACATAGTCAAAGATTTCGACTAGTCTTCCAAAAATGAATGTTCCAAATATGGGAAGTTTGCCTTATTTCATAAATGAATGCTTACAAGTTTTACACTTCATGACTTTCGTCATCTATTATAAAGTCCTGCCCCTACAATGTTGTTATTGAGATTTCTACCTATATCTGCTAGATTTCAAAATTCAAAGTATACAATGACAACTAATAAAATCTTGAAGATCCTTAGCATGGTCATCGACATCAAGGTTCTATGCAATATCAATTTCTTAGCGATATAACACCCTATCGCGATTAACCTTGCCTTGCGTATGTCCAGCTTACCATCTAAGTCAGAGTTTGGCTAGTTGTATATACAACCCATCTACGATTTTGTAGCCATTTTCCCTTCTTAATGTCCGATTCTTCATCTTTGTAATTGGTAAGTCAAGTACCTCCCACTGGAAGTAACTCCTCATCATCTTGATTGACATATTTAATGCATCTATCAGATGACGTAGATGCCCTACTATTCATACAAAGAATTTGTATATTAGGTGTATTTTCTATAAAAGGTTCCCAAGAAATTCTCTTGTTGATTTGTACAATGCTTGACATCTCGTCCATTTCTATCTTCTATTAATTCTACAATATTTGAGAAACTATTTACCTTAGAATATAACATTTATGTAAATTACTTTTGTTTACGTTAATGATAGAAGTGGTATACCGTAATTTCTATAGGCACATTTCAATCCTACAATTAAAAGTTCTCAATTCCAATTTGTTGGTTTTGAGCTTGACCAACCATATCTCAACAATTTGAAACTCAGCTTCCTCCTACACCATATCTTATATAGTGTCTCTGAAATGAAATTAGTAGAAAATTTATGTAGTAAACGTTACAGTATAAGACAACAATTCCAAAAAAAAAATGGATAAACTAGTTGAGTCATTATCGATATGATCTATTAGGGTTCTATTGTGACGCCCCGTCCCGGTTTCCCAGGGATGGGACTAAGGTTTCTCCTATAAAGAAAATCCTAAGCCTAAAAGCAACTATCCGACTAGTCAACTTCTTTGACACTACAAAATTCGGTAAGTTTTTATAAATCATAGCGATAGTTCTAATTACCAATTTTTATGACGGGAATGCATTTCATATAATAATCACCAATTAGATATCACCAATTAATCCAACGTTGCATTTCGAGTTAATCCGCGGATTTGTTCAAAACATGGCGACCCAATTTGTTCTATAATAATTAACTTTCACTTTCGCAAAACGGCGCCAAATCTTCCAATTTAATAAATTATTATTTAAAAACCGAATATTTAATAAATTCCAATATTTATAGATTCCGAGTGACCGACACCGATTTTTATTATCTATAAAATTCAATATATTTTTGACTATGCCGATGACGGTTAATTTAATAGTTCAAATTAGAAGAATATTTTCCATTTAAAATCCAGTAGGAACTAGTACTTTCTAATTTATATTTTAAACATCCGATTTCCAGTTATAATTGAAGTCCCAAATTTTATAATATAAAAATCAACCAATTATATTAACAATATATATATATATATATATATATATATATATATATATATATATATATATATATTCAAATTGGAAATAAATATTTTACAATCACTACAGTATTTATAATTACCGTTTCTTCCAATTATAACAATAAATAATATATTTACAAATTATTTACAACACGAAATTTAAATAGAATATTTATCTCTTCTCTCGTATTTCTCCCAGCTGATCCTGCAATCCAAACACTATGGGGTTGTGAGCCAACGCTCAGTAGAACTCCAAACCCTCTAATACGTGCATTTAATTTATATAACACAAACCACGTAAGCATGCTCATCACATAAATTCCGCATGGTCCCAATTTAACACAAAAACTACGTAAACATGCTCGTCACGTAAATTCCGCATCGTCCCACATATTTCAGATAATTTCAACAGATAAAATTCCACAAAATACGACAATTAAATGCATATATGAAAAGAGTCAAGAATTCTACCTTTCCCGGATTTTCCACCGGTCCGCGACATGAGTTTTAAATTTATTTGGGGTAGTTCGTGTAATTTCTCCTCTTTTTTTTTTTTTTTTTTCTTCTTTCTTCTTCCTTTTTTCTGCTTCCGTTTTGCGCCGCTGGTTCAGCCGAAACTCCTCCCAACTCCGGCGATCTCCCTTGCACCAACTGGACGTCCAAACGCACACACCCGCAGCTACCCACACTTTTGACGACGCCAAACACACCCAACCACTCACGATCACCTCCTCCACTGTCGGACCCAACTCGCGCCACCACCACCGAACTGACCGAACCACCACCTTCAGTCACCGCTCCAAACACACACACACCACATGAAACACTGATCACCGAACAACTAATCGATACACCCACACCGCAACCGTTGAGCAGACGCAACACACCCACCCACCCACTTCTTTCTCTCTCTAACTTACCGGTGGCACACTTCGATCACCACTTCCCCTTCAACCACAACGGCGGACACACACACAAACGACACTTGCACACACTCCGAACCAGACACACACACACTGCTTCGCCGAAACGACCGCAACGATCACCGATCACCGACACCGAACCTCACCGGCGAACCCACCTCCGATTCTCTCTCTTCTTTTCTCTCTCTCGTCGATTTTCTTTCCTCTTTCCCGAGGTGTATAGATATGTATGAATATATGTACGTATACATATGTATATATGTGTATATGTGTGCGTGATCCAACGGCCGATCCAACGGCCTTCCCTTTCACCAACTCTCCTCTCTCTCTCTATATATAAAATATGTAATATATATATTACACTTACCTCCCTTCCAGTTAGGTTAGGATAATGACTAAACCCAATTCTAATTTTAAATATTGTGAAAATTACAATTCAACCCCTAATATTTTGAATCACACAATTAATAGCGCAATTCATCCCGATATTTTTGAAATATTATAAAATGCGACTAAAATTGTTTGTATATAAAAAATCGGGGTCTTACATCTATATTCTCATTTTGTGATATATCATTAAGTTATTTATCAGGAGGAGCCCACTTAAAGGTATATGGTGATTCTGAAATGCTCTTAAATGGATAAGCGTTTTACCTCCTCGATCTAATATTAATACATTTCCATTTATTTTTCTACTTCTATTGTGAATTCTCTAAATTGCTTTAGGTACTCAGAATTGCATCTTAAAAAGTACACCAACCCTTAGGTAGAGTAAGAGTTGTGAAGTATAAAAAACATTTAGAGTTTTTAAAGCTCATGGCCCACATATGTTAGTATGTAGCGAGCATCTTTTATGTTCATTTCTTGATCACTTATACTTTATGACATTCTTTCCAACAGTATGTCCTAAAAATCAGTAACTTCTAAAGTTCCCTTTCCAATGCTCAATTTGAATGTAGTAAAAGCACTTACATTTTCTCAAAGATCTTTATTTTTCTGATCTTACCTTTCTGCTCTTGAGAAGAAACAATTTTATCTTTTATGTCTTCTTGGAGAAAGAAGTCTCATTCTAAACAATAAACAATCACTTTGACTTTTTGAAGATCCTATGGTTATCTTCAATAAATCTAGAAGTACAGGAAGAATGTCTTTTAAATAATTTATGTTGAAGCTTATTAAAAATGAGAAAATGAGTCTGACATTTCTAGTAGAAATTAATTAATTATCAGATTCAGGGTCTAAAGAGATCCTGAATCCTTCAATACTTAGTTATGGTCAACCATCTTGGGATGAAGCCCATTGGTGGATGACCTACCTACATTTTTCCTGAAAAAACTCCTTTTGAGGTGTTATATCTTGCAGTGCAATTGTGCTTTGCCATAGAGAGACTCCAGGCGTTCATTATTGATACGTGTTCAACAAACTTTCTTACTATATCTAGAACTCGTTACTTGATATCATCTAATAACACCGAGCCTTCTTATAACCCTCTTGTTACTATCAAATGGCTATATATTTTTCTTCATCGTTTGTCTCATAAGACCATTGAATCATTCAGAACTTAGCCCAACCTTTCGGAATTTAAAAGAATTTTAATTTTCAAAATTAATACGAGAACTTGGGTCTGGTTAAATAATTTTCTCAAGAACTTTAACAATGGTTTAACTCATTAATATCTAATAAAGAAAAATAACCAAGGAATAAAAATGAACAGAAAAGTATTGTATTTTAATTTTAGATCAAAATGTCTTTTTGAATATAAATGTACTCCCACTAATTTTTTTCAAATCTCACATTTTTTGAACAAATTGTTACATTCCAAATGTTCTTATTGGGTAATTGAATGAGAATTGAATAATCCCTTATAGTCGATTTTTAACTATTCTTCCAAAATAACTTAAAGACTAAATCTTGTAGAATCTAACAAAATCGCAGGCATTTGAATTCCCCTGGAAGCAAAAACAAACCACCACGCGGGAACCACTACCATGCCACCTATGTCGTTTACACTGCCACAATACCGACACGTAGTAGCAGCACGTGTTGCCCATAGGGGCAGCGCGTTGCCTTGTCTATGCTGGCAACTTCCCAAACACTGGGCGCTATTGCAGACAACAGTGCACAGTAGTACCACCGCGGCCACTACCATCCAAAAAAATTGACTCTCACAGGCATCTTGATTTTTACCTCGACGTCTTTCCTCAAATTCCATGATTTCTATTTTTTAAATAATTTTCAATAACAATTTTTATTTTTTTATATATAAAATTAATTTCCAAAAACTCTTTGGATTTACATCAAATTGATTTATCATCAATATTACTACGATCCAACAATTCATAATATATAACCAAAACTATTTTAAGTTAATTACGGACATAGATCTGATACTACTTGAAGGTATCGGATATTAAAAACATTAGATTTATGCAACAAAATATAAAAAACATTAAATCACATTTAATATCTAAGTCCTCTAATCCGGATTTATCCTTATTAACAATAAAACAATATATACATATATACATATATATATATATATAGGACTGGACACGATCATAAACAGGTAGTGTAGAATAATTCTATTAGAAGTTACACAAGTGTGTTAACTCTAACAGTATTCACATAAAAAATTTAGGAAGAAAATTATTTTTGGGATTTTTAAGAATAAATCTAATCCCAAGAATGTAAAATACTTTTGATTTGAATCTTGGTGTTAGTAAGATTCAAATCAGCAAGTGGAAAAACAAAGAACAACTTTCACAAACAAACACAATGTTTGGCCAAAAAACGCAAGGGGCCCAATTTTTCCTTGGGGTGGGTGGTGGCCGCGATTTACGCGTCGCCACTTTTACCGCAAGCGTACGGATTAAGTTTTAATATAATGGACATTTTGGTTGGATATCGTATCCATAGGAATTGGTTGAAATTACTATCGAGTAGCGCGATTGTCATAACTCGACTTTATCTAGGCAACAAAAATAGAATATAAAATTAAATACTAATACTAAAATACTAATTTAACTATACTAATTACTAATACGAGATAGTTTAGGGGATGGAGTATTTAGGGATTAACTTTATTTGCTTAAATGCGTTTGATTTTGTTTAGTTTACAATAATGGTGATTGACCTATTTGACAATCTCGGTATCTAAAACTCCTCCGTCATCTCTCCCGAGTGTAAGACGGAGGAATACGCAACTTTGTGTCAATGAAGAAGTCTCCCTCAACGTCTTAACGACCTTAGGTTGCGTGAGTCTTACCACAACGTCATCGATTGCACACAAAACCTCAGTTCATAAACTCTCCCGTCACCTCTCCCGAGTGTAAGATGAGGGATATAACGCAATTTTGTGTCAATGAAGAAGTCCCCATCAACGTCTTAACAACCCTAGGTCACGTGAGTCTCGTCCCAACGTCATTGATTTCATGCGTTATGTTTATCCTATCAACAATTTCAGTTCTAAAACTCTCTCGTTACCTTTCCCGAGTGTAAGACGGGAGAATACGCAACTTCGTGTCAATGAAGAAGTTCCTCTCAACGTCTTAACGACCCTAGGTCATGTGAGTCTTGACCCAACGTCATAGATTGTCCACAATCCTAATCCCGACCGAGTTATTGGATCGTGGCCTTTGTTTATTCTAATCTGAATCCAGAATTTGTCAAACCCCGTATTCTTGATATATCTATCTACGCATGATAAACAAATAATACGACATACACAATCAAACTACAAAGAACAATTATTAAAGAAACACAACTCAACCAAAACTACGTTTTTTATAAACGATATTAATCTCATACATAATCCACATTTAGCCTATGGCCATAGCCATTTATACAATTGAAACTAAACTAAACATGCTCAAACATATATTGAAGATAAGAAATAAAAGGAAAAACGGATGAACTTAGCCGATCGATTCTCCTTCTCCGCATGTTGATCTTTTCCTTCAAATATGTTTTAGTACTCCCCATACTCTCTCTATATACTAAACTAAGCCCTAAGGGCTCTAATGGCCAGAGAGAGACAAGAGGAGAGGAGAGGAGAGGGGATGATATTTATAGGGAAAATATCTAAACTACGCAGAGGTCACCGCCGCGGCGGTGGATATGTCGGTTCACTGTTTGCCTAGGCGGTGGAGAAGGCGGTGGACTTGGTGACATCCTGCATTGTCACCACCGCGGCGGTGGATCTCAGCACCGCGGTGGTGGACGTTCAACAAGAATTTGTGCACTCTGCATTTTCACCGCCTAGGTGGGTGAGCTGCTGTTTTCAAAATCTTGCCTTCTTACTTGTTTTTCCACCGTTCTCCGACCATTTTTGGTCCGAGTTGATTGTTTACGCTTTGATTTCATACATTTTTACTCATACACCTGTTTTAATACAAAAATAATAAAAATATATTAAAATTTAATAAAAATGTACTAAACGTACTAGAAAACTAACAATTTCGGTTTGAAAATATATAGGTAATTTACACCTATCAGTGGGCAACCATAAGGTCTTTCGACCTTATAAAATATGTTCAGGGTTCAAAACTGTTAACCCCTTCTTTTCTATATTTGCACTTTAACCCTAGAACTTTTAAAGTTTAGCATTACTACATGTTCATTTTTCAAAGACTTTTTAAACTTCAACATTTCATTATATTTGGCCCATTAGCTTCATATGAAAAGTTGGATGGTAAAAATAACTAATTAATTAATGTACTAATCAATAAATCAATTAAAGTTGGAACAATTTTAATTTTACCCTTCAAGAAGAAAATACTTTACCTTGAATGCATTTCTTTCGACTTTAAGTCACGTCTGCTCACATATATATCATAGCATGTCCAGTTGACAAGAATTTAACCAAGAGAATCTCATAAGGTATGATTATCGTATTATACAATCTTTCTATCAGTATTCCCAAAAATACCACCAGGATATGGATAATGTAGACACGACATTTTGACCACTCCACAAAAAATTTATGCTTTATTTTATAGTTCACTTTGTTTTATTTAAAAAAAATGAGCATCGGGATTCTTGGCTTATAACATGTTTTTGAAAAAAACGAGCAAATCGAAAACGAACAAATCAAGACGAACCGGACATAAGCATAAACAATACCCTGCATTCATGAACAGGATATGCATGCGTGAATAGTATCTGCATGAGTGAACAGTGATCGTGAACAGTGAACTACGTTTTTTAAATTTGTATAATTTCCATTTTGCCCTTCTCATGGTTTATAAATAGGAGGGTCATATTTATTTGTTGGGGAGGAATTTTTTTTGGAGAAAAGTCTTATTAGGAAGGAGATTTTTAGGGAGAATTCTTATTAGAAGAGGAGAAAATTTTGGGGAGAAAGTTTGGGTCATTTTTCTGTCACTTTTTTTTTTCTTCACCAAATCTTGAACAGTTTAGGAGGGAGATCGTTCCCCTCAATATTTTGATAAATAAAAATAATTCGTTATTATACCAAAATTTCGGTTTGTAATTTTTTTTTATATAAACTTGTGATAAATTTAATGAGTAGACAAAACGAGGTGGAAATCTCCATGTCTTCTACTTGAGCGGCTTAAGAGGAAGATCGTTCCCCTTGATATGTAGATTAATTGAAATTGACCTAACTTGAGTGTGTATGTGTGTGTGTGTGTGTTTCCTAACTTATTTTAAATATAATGTGTTGACTAAACGAGGTGGAAATCTCCATGTCTTCTACTTGAGCGGCTTAGGAGGGAGATCGTTCCCCTTGATATGTAGATTAATTGAAATTGACCTAACTTATATATATATACACATATATATACATATACATATATATATGTATATATATACATATATACATATATATGTAGATATATGTAAATTTAATGTGTTATCAAATTGTGGAGGAAATTTTCCCGCCTTCTATTTGAGCAGCTTAAAAGGGGAATTGCTCCCCTCAATATGTAAAATTCTTGACATAAATTAAAAATAAAAAATACAAAAAGATTTTTTTTAGAGAGATTTCCAAAATAAAATAAAACATTCGGATTTAAGTTAATTGAATTTAATTGGACATAAGGTACCATTTTCGGATGAGCATCTTGGGGTGCCTAACACTTTTTCCGAGCATAACCGACCCCCAAGTCTTTAAATGAATCTTTGATTTGACCGTATTTTTTTGGAATCAATTTTTACTTAGGCCTTTTAAATTTGTTTTCTAAAATTCAATGACCTAACACACCATTTAAACTCAATGTTAGGTAACAACTCTTTTTTCTAAAATTAGCTTAAGTACTTTTATGAGAAAATCAACACTTTTAAAAATCCCTTCTCATCTTGTACTTATATTTATTTATTTCATTTTTCTAAAAAAAAATGGAGTGCGTCAACTGGTGACTCCACTGGGGATACTTTAGAGAATTGAGCCTACGATATCCAAGTAAGTCTAAAATATCTAAATCCGAATGTCTTTTGTTTTATTTTCTAATCTCTTCATTTTTTATTTTTTGTAAATAAGTATAATTTGAAGAAAATATTAGTTATCTAAGAGTGAATAAAAAAAGGACGAAAAATAAAAAGAAAAAAGCAACGAAAAAAGAAAAAAAAAAAAAAAACCCAATAAATAAAAGAAAAAAGCTACCAGAAAATTTTCAATGCTTCCCTCCAAATGAGATGAGCTAATCATAAATGAAATCATATTAACCCGTATTTCCAATTTAAGTGGTACCCTCAAAGTTTAATCAAAATCGAAAACCACAATTCAAACCATACTCAGCCAAATATCTCCCAACCTCTCACCCAATACCTTAAATTACCTACTTGACACCATACTCCACCCCAATACCTTGAATTATCAATCGTAAATAAACATATTTCCATAAGTCTAATTTTCTGCTTTCCACCTCGTGGTCCTATCCTATCCATACCAAATTACCATAAACCCTTCTTACCTTATCTTCCAAATAAATTATGCCCGATCACGAGCCAAAGCCTACCATTTGTTAAACTTGATTTATACCCCTTGGTATGTTATTTATTTCTTGATAAAATTGAAAAAAATTCTAAGATCTCTCCATCTAGTTAGCCTTCTGGGTGATAGGGGATTTATTTTGCGAACGGCTTGAAATTTTTAATAAATGCTACTGTGTTTTTTAAAAAACGTCTCAAAAGTTTAATACTTATTTTTCAAATATTCCAAAATTGTCTATGTATGATCTATGAGTTGAAAATGAACTTGAGCATGATAAATATGATTTCGATAATAAGAAAGACTTTGATCTGAAAAAAAATGAAATAATGTAACTCATCTCATCTAAAAATCCATCCATGAACTTATGGCATTCCCCGATACAGGTTGCCAAACTCTTTCCACCATTGAAAGGCTATTTCTTCCAAGCCACCGTCCAAAAATCAATGGCTAGGCAATCCATCATAAAGCAAAATCATTACCCAAAAAACCCTTATTCGAAACGCCATCTTCCAAAATTCATTTCTCAAATGACTCATCCAACGGCTAGGCAATCTATCATAAAGCAATGCCACAACCTCAAAAATGACTTTTTTCCTACCCAGAGCTTTGTCCCCGAATAGCTAGGCAATCTATCATAAAGCGAACCCAGATCCCAAAATATTTTGTTGTCAATAAACTTGTCCCTCATATATAGATGTTTCCCAAAAAGAAAAAACACAAAAAAGGAAAATTCCCAAAAAAAAAAATCAAAAAATCAAAAAAAAGAACAAGGAAAAAATAGAAGCATATTTATTTCGGTTACTCAAAAGTCTCATTGTCGGAAAATGGTTTAAATACTTGTTAGATGAGGAGGCTCATTTTGTAACACCTATTTTGGGAAAGATTCTTTAATATTGTTCAAATCATATTTGTCATGCTCAAATTAAAATCAACACAGAAAATCATATCAGGGAAGAATAGATATTTGGACGAATAAATTTTGAAATTTTGTGTCTTTTTTGGTAATACAGCTGCAAGAGTTGATTAAAATGCAAAGCATGTAAGAGTTCTAGATCTCAAGTGTCAAAATTAATCTCAATACCCAAGAAAGTTAAGCCGAGCTTGTACCACAAAGGTTAGAGTGCACTACTCTTTTCAATCCGCTCAACGGGTCAGAAATAAAATCTCATTAAATTTCAAGGGAGGGAAGGGCCCCAAATTGCAAACATAACCTGAAAAATGAAAAAATAAAATTTGTGACTCACTTAAGGATGACCAATCTTTTCCTTAAAAAAAATCTCATCGAATCACCCCGAGAAAGCAAGTGCCATAAGTCGAGTGACTACAATGGGAAAAGGGGGAATGGAATTGCAAGTCATCAAAGGTGACAAATTTTTCAGACTAAAATTTTTGTTTTGGAAGAGTTTTCTTGTCTATTTATAGGGATCACAAAAGGAATGGACGCATGAATTTTCCTATTACTAGGACCTCTTACCTTCTTGCCGACTCGAATTGGAAACTTATATCCATGTGTGTGTGTGTGTTTCCTAACTTGTGTTAAATTTAATGTGTTGTCAAATTGTGGAGGAAATTTTCATGCCTTCTATTTGAGCGGCTTAGAAGAAGAATTGCTCCCTTCAATATGTAAAATTCTTGACATAAATTAAAAAAATTAAAAAAAAAAATACAAAAATATTTTATTTAGAGAGATTTCCAAAATAAAATAAAACATTCGAATTTAAATTAATTGGACTTAATTAGACATAAGGTACCATTTTCAAACGAGCGTTTTGGGGTGCCTGACATTTTTCCCGAGCGTAACCGACCCCTGATCTTTTAAATGAATATTTGGTTTGACCGTGTTTTTTTGGAGTAAATTTTTACTTAGGCCTTTTAAATTTGTTTTCTAAAATTCGGTGACCTAATACACCATTTAAACTCAATGATAGGCGGCAACTCTTTTTTTCTAAAATTGGCTTAAGTACCTTTATGAGAAAATCAACGCTTTTTAAAAACCCTTTCTCATCTTACACTTATATTTATGGAAAAATCACCGGTCAATCCCAATTTTAGCGTGAAACTACTAATCAAATCCACATGTTTGAAAATAAACCAAATAATCTCAATCTACAGATTTTTTGAACCATCTAGTCCCAAATTTTAAAAAACACGAATATTATATGACAAAATTACCCCTATATGATTTTCTTTTTTATAATTTCCTTATTTGGAGGTTTCACACAAAGTCATTTTATTCATATCAAAATAACTTTTATTGTACTTATTGTTTTTACGATATAATTATGCATTTAAATTCGTGTTAATAAGACCTTCAAAATGATATCACATTCAATATTTTTTATTTATTTATTTCGACTTTGCGTTACATTCAACATGGATGTTACATGTAACATTATTATTACATAAATGTTACATGTAACATGACTATTACACCATATTACATGTAACATTCACACTCATTACGACATCCAATTTAATACAAACAATTTTACTTTCCACATGCAATATGCTTTCCATTGACATATTTGCCCTTGCCTTATATACGAGTTTCTTTAATAGAGATTGAGAGTTTCCATATTCAACAAAATCATTTTATTAAAATGAAAATAACTATTATTAGACACATTTTTTTTTTACAATCTAATTATATATTCAGATTCGTCTAAACAATATCTTCAAAACGATATCCAACTCACTATTTTTTTTCATTAGTTTCAGTTTTCACATTCATGTTACATGTAACATGATATTTTTGAATTTTTAGTTCCTACGAATTATTAGATGTTACATGTAACATCCCATGAAATGTAACATTGATGTTACATGAATATTAAATGTAACATGATGTAGTTACTAACCTTTTGATTTTTATTTTGGTTTTGGTTAATGTTACATGTAACATCCTCTGAATTATAAATGTTACATTTCCCATGTGAAATGTAACATGAATGTGAAAACTGAAAACTAATAAAAAAAATAGTGAATTTGATATTATTTTGAAAATCTTGTTTAGATAAATCTGAATATATAATTCTATTGTAAAAAAAAGTTGTACAACAATAGTTATTTTTATTTTAATAAATGATTATCTATTACCTAAATTAGTTCCGCAAGATAGGGATGTATTATGTAGGCACAATAATTAAGGGTATTCTCGTCACAAAAATGGCAAAAGGACCGCTCAGTTCATGAAAAAAGGAGCGGGTGTAATTGGTAGTTTTCTACCATTTTTGGGATCTCCCGGTAAGCGCCCCTATATTTATTTCTTTTGTTTTTCTAAAAAAACAGAGCCGCGTCAGATAAGTCAAGAACCCTAATCCAATCCATGTTCAAATCAACTTCTAATTTTCAGACTAAAATATGTAGTTGGAATTTATAATCTTATTTTAATTTATTTTTCTTCATAATTAAATTATAAAGAATGACATAGTTATTAAATTCAACAAGCACTTTGATGTTAATGCTCAGAAAATATATCACGTAACAATTTTCTTCCCTGATTTTAGGATGTTTTTCTGCATGTTGAATTAACATGTAATCTAGTGGTTTGCTCCCTCAACCTATAAAAATACGAACATGATTTTGTATTTATTTTCTTCATGTTTAATTCAACATTCATCAGTTTTTATTTTTTTCATGTTTAATTCAACATTTATTTAATTTTATGTTGAATTCAACTGTGTATTTTTAATTCAAAAAATATAGAAATACATTTGTTTTAACAACTAAGATTATGAAGAACTCAAATCACAATTTATAATGCCACGAAAATTTTAGTTTGTTTATTATTTATTCTAATTCAACCTTTATATTTTTCGGAACTAAAATGTGCATCTAGATATGGAAAAAATGGCAGTATTACTCGCTGAATTCAACACGAGTTGATTTTTAGTCTAAAATATTGACAAATGGATATCTATCTAAAGTTACTGTTAAGATAATTAAAAAGCGGGAGAAGAATTATAAAATATTTTCATTTACTAGTTATGTTCGTTTATTTCATCGATACTCTCGTTAAACTAAACTTTATTTTTTCAAAAATAAAGTTTCATAACTGATTATCTTAGAGTTCAAATTCAACAAAAGCTATTTTTCAACAAACAAACCAAAAACATGGACATCATTACAAAGATAATATCATGACAAATCCAAAACTATATTCAAATAATTAGGAAAAAAAAATTATTTGCTAGTTATTTTTTTTAATTAGAATAATTATTCGATATTTTCCTATTTTTTCAAAAAATTGTTGACTAATAGATCCGATTAGATACTCACGGTTACATGATGAACACATCGAAAGTCCTATTTGCAAATTAGGGATGTCAATGGTCCAGTTTCATATAAAATCAAAACCGTTAGACATATATCAAACTAAAATAAAAAATAAAACCGTTGATTTTTTTTAACGATTTTAAAATCGAACTTTATAACTTTATACAAAATCAAAACTAAAACCAAAACAAAAACCAAAATCGTGAAACCGCGGACCGTTATTTTTTATATGTAAACAAAAATGTAACTACAATATAAAATATAAATTCCAAAAAACAAAATCAAACTACAAAAGAATTAATTGTTACAATAAACGTTCATAACCATAATCAAAATACAACGATAGATAATCGTCACAATAATACAAATCAATGTCCCAAGTATAGAGAGAGAGAGAGATGAGAGAAGTTAAGAGATGAGAGAACAGATGGATGAAATGAAAATTCAAAGTCGGCTAGACTACAATACATACAAATCGAAAAACGTAACCCTAACACACACACATATATAGGAGGGGTTAAACTATATATATATATAAAAAAAAGGGTTAAATTGTAAATATATAAAAAAAATTGAGGGTATATATATCATAAAAATATATCTAAAATATTGGTTATACGGTTTAGTTATGCAGTTCGGTTTCATGGTTACTATCCCAAAAGCAAAAGCAAAATCAAAATCAAAATAATTTCGGTTGCTAATTCAAAAACCAAAACCACAACCAAAACTATTTAACCAATTTTAGAACGGGACCGTTCAATTAAGTTACATATAGTTATCTGTTGGTTCGGTTTTAATTGTCATTCCTATTCGCAACGTGTAAAATTAATAAGATAAAAAATTAATTTTTAATTAGTAGTGAGTGTTCCCATCAACCTTCTTAATAAAAATATTCAAATATTAGTATTTATATATTTGAAAAAAATAATAAAATTGAATTCCAAATGAGTAAATCTAGCTGAATAAATTATAAAAGGATTTGGCTACAATACAGCTTACAGTTCGTTACAGCCAACAAAGTCACAGGGTCGGCTGAAGGAAGTTACAATTTTTTCTGAAAAGTTACAAGTTTCAAGTTACAAGTACATGTAAAAACTTGTAATTTTGGCCGACTGTACCGGTTGTAGTCTGTATAGAAGTAAAGGCCATTATAAAAATATATCGTGGTCATTACAATTGATTATAGTTTGGGGGACCAAAGAGTAAAGGTTGATTAGACGAGGAGCGTCTGAGGTAATTATAATGGTCGCACTGGAAATTAATCGGAGTGGTCCAGCCTTTCCACACGTGAATACGCTCCCAATCCTATTCCCCTACCACCAAACCAATCATTCACGCTTTTCTACCTTCTATTATCAATTTCCAATACCTCTATTTTCTTGTGGTAATTTCTAACGCAAATTTTCCTATACTTCCAAAATATTATTTTTAATAAATTTCTAACATTGTGTCTGATACACGGGATACGAGATTAGACTGAAATTACTATACAAATAGTCATTCTATTCCTATATTTAGTATATAAGATTTGATTTTATTCCTATTTAACAAGAATTCTTTAATCTTTCAAAATATAGGATTAATCAATACTAAGATAAAGTTGGTAATCTCACTTACATGAGATTAGGTTTTAATCGTTCACCGGTAAAAAAATGAGACAAAATATTAACTAAATATTTAAATTGAAATGAAATTTTATTTAATTAATTATTATACCATCTGAAAATTTAATTAAATTACTATTTTACCTTTTGATGCTATTCCAATACCACATTTTGTCACCAAACATAAGAATGGTAATGATCATTCTATTTCATTACCATATTAATTCCAATACTATTGTAATTTCATTCCATTCCAGCATACTAAACACAACGTAAGAGAATCCACTATAGTTTCTAAATCCTTACTTGGGCACTACTCTAAACCAACGTTATGCTTGAAATTGTGTATCTATTTCTCAAACTGGTGTCTTTCATCTCTTTCTGAAGTATTGCATCTATTCTAATGATGTCTTTTAGTCTTCAATACACTTGGGGCTTTATTTCCAAATCATTAATTTAATTCAGTTTCACTCTCGAGAGCACATTACATGCAGAGAATCTCAAGTTCAAGCATTTATCAGTTCACCAATTTTTATTTTTTTATTTTTTCTCGAGTGCTAGTACAAAAAAGTTGAGATTATTGTACTTTGGAAGACAAACGTTCATTCAACCATCAATACTGGGTAGATGGTGCAAATCTACTTTAAAGACATAGAGTCAAACTCTAAGATCTAATTCGCTTTTTTTATTCAATAACCATAAGCTTATATCTCTATTTTGTATGACTAATCTCATTCGGGGTGCATGACTGTTTCTCCCAATAAATATTTTTTCGCAGGCTCGAATTTCTGACAGGTCTTTCAACTGTTTTAATTCAAGTAGGTCTTACCATTTGAACAACATTGTTAGTAATTCCACTAATTAATACCAACATATTTTGAAGTGTTATTATTCTTTTCTTTTTAGGTTGTGATAAAGTTCACTTTTACTTCACATATGTTATTTTGTTATCTAATAGGCGTATAGCATATTTCTTTGTTATTATTTTGTTATCTAGTAAATATAACTAGAGTAAAATAAATAAATTTATATTTCTTTGTTCAAACACATAATATGTAAATTTGATTAATCATAGATAAATAGAAAAATATACTATTCAAATTGGAGTTTGCCTCAATTTTATTGATAAGCAATTTTATGGGAGTGGATAAATCATTTTTAAGTTTGCGGGCCAATAATATTTTACTATTTATTTTGTTCATTTTTCTTTGAATCCATGAACATAGTCATGGATGTCAACGGTTCTGTTTCGATATGGTTTCATATAAAACCAAAATCAAAACCGTTAGACATATACTAAACCAAAATCGCAACTAAAATCATCGATTTTTTTATACGATTTTAAAATCAAACCATTTAACTTTATACAAAACCAAAACCGCAAAACCATTTAACATTTTTTAATTTTATAAAAAATCAAAACCGAAACCGTGGGCCATTGTTTTTTTATATATAAACAAAAGCATTAAAAAAATATAAAACATACATGCCAAAAAAAACAAAACCAAACCACGAAGTGGATGCTGAATGTTATTTCGCATCGGCGCCGCCTACTGGTGGTTGAATGGAACGGTGATAAGAGAAGTCAGACTCAGATATGAGAGAACATATGAGAGGGATGAAATGGAATGGTGGCGGGTTGGAAAGAAACTTAAAGTGATATGTCCCGGGTTGGAAAGAAAGAATTGAAATTTGTTTTTCAAAAGACAAGTGAGAGAGGGGTCTTCTAGCGCCAATTTTCTCATAAAAGAATTTAAGCCCTTTTTTTTAAAAAAAAGAGTCGCCAATAGCATTGAATTTAAATGATGTATTAGGTTACCTAATGTTTAAAAAATAATTAAAAATAACTTAAATAAGATTTTGACTCCAAAAAGATTCGGTCCTACAAAAAAATCATTTTAAAAGAATACAAGGATCATTTACGCTCGGGGAAGGTGTTAAGCATCTCAAGACGCCCATCCGAAAATAGTACTTTATCCAATTAAGTCGAATCAAAAGTTAAGTTCGAATATTTTATTTTATTTTGAAGTATTTTCCCAAAAAAACTTTTTGATGTTTTCAAAATAAGGTGGGACAAATTTTTGGTAATTTAAGAAAATATTTTACCTGTATGACCTCTTGTCAAATATAAAAAAAATAGACAAGGATGATCCCGTGGAAAAGTTTTATCTAAGGGTATGTTTGATAAAAAAAATAAAATAAACACTTAAAATTGAGTAAATTAAGCACTTAATTAATTAAGTGTGTTTGACAAATATAATAAAAATTACTTAATTAATTAAGTTAGCTTAAACATTAAGTGAAATATTAAGTTAAAAATTCAACAAAGCCCCCTTTACTCTTTTTTTTGTAGAAAGCGCTCAACAATTTTTCAAATTAAAAAAAATAAAAAAAAATTGACCGTTTTGCCCTTAGGGATGTAGGGTTTCTTCTTCAACTTGTTCATTTGATAGGTTTCATTTCGAGCTTGTCTAGAGCTGCGACTGCAAGCGTTGAGGCAATGGAGATGGAAGTGATTTGAGAATAGAGGCGGCGGCGGCGAGTTGAGAAGAAAGGCAACGGCAGCGGCAACGACGACTTCAACAAGGTTTGTTCTTGTGATAATTTAGATATTTGAAACGGATGTATATCTGTTTTTCAGATTTTGAAATCTGAAATTTTTGCTTGAAATCATTCTTCAGAAATCGTTCAACGTATATTTGTTTTTCTATTTTGGAATATGAAATTTTTGCTTGAAATTTAAGATTCTTGTTCTTGCAGTACCTTTCGAACTTAAGAGCGTTTAAAATTTAAGAGTATTCTTGTTCTTGAAATATGAGATTCTTGTTCTTGCAAGAACAAGAATACCCTTCATGAATTAAAATAAGAACCGAAAGTAGAAAAAGCTGAAACAAGTTCTCTATAATTGCTGATTATGGAAACCCCCTTAATTCCATGTTTATCCTTGTTCTTATCTGAAGTGTTTCCAGATCCTGAAGAATGACCGATTAGAATCGCTTTTGTTTTTGGTTTATATATGTGGATTAGATCCTTGTTCTTGGTTGAAATTCTTGTTTAATTCTTGGATTTAATTTTTTTTTGTTAAATTCTATATTATTGTTGACTTGTGATAATTTAGATATTTGAACTTTTTAGTATATTATTTAGTGTTTTTATTTTATTGTTTTGTTCTCTCTATATTTTTTTTTTATGTATAATCTTGATTTTAGGGTAATTATGTAAATTAAACAATTTTCAACATTCAAATTTTGTACTTATCAAATAAATAAAAAAAAATTCAACACTTAAATTTTTAACATAATTTTATCAAATAACTTTATTAAATTTTCAGCATTTAAAATTTAAACACTTAATTTTCAGCACTTAAAAATTAAAAATTAAGTTGTTATCAAACAAACCCCAGATCCGTTGGATTTCTTTAATTCAAAATAGCAAAACCGATTGGCATGGATTAAGAATGCAAATCCCCTTTGTGTAACATTTTTTAACCAATGCCCCTCAACTTCTGGGCCAATTAAGTCCCCAGATTTTTCCAATAAAAAATTCAAAAGATTCTAAAAATTAGCTAAATCTTTCAAAACTTCTCCAAAAAAAAAAAAAAAAAAATTGATTTTTAACAAAGCTTTTTTCCTTGAAATTCCCTAGCAATTCCCACTAACACTTTATTTTATTTTTTTTATCTTTTTCTTTTTGTATGGATTTTAAATATGAATGCCGAAAAAAGAGTCGAGCGATGGAAAAAATACGGTGTCTACATAAAGACTACAAAATATAATTTAACCGTCTTACAAGTCAAGATGTGAAGTTTTTCGCGGTGTCTTTTTTGTTAATAGGGTTGAAATTAATTTGAGGAAAATAGATGAATGAGATTGTATTATAGAATTTTATTTTTTTGAATCACTAAAAAAATTTACACTCTCATTTCTAAGTCGGTTAAGTAAAATTATATTTTATACTTTTTAAATTTTAAATTTATATTTAATTAACAACTTTTTTATTTTTTTCTTGTTATTCAATATCTTTTTACACTTATAAATTAGAAAATTAATATAATATTTTTATCCATCGTCATCGGCTCATGAGGATCAACTATGACAGTCAAATAAGACATATTTTTCTAATATTCAACCGCGATCTTTTGATAGGTGATGAGTTTTCTCTCCAAAATTAATCGCATATATAGTATTTCATTGATGATGAACGATAATTTTTCATGGAATATCAATCTTCCACTGCTACACTTCGAGGAGAGAAAAAACCATTAGGGTTTATAAATTCTCACAAGGAGAGAGAGAGAGTGAATATGAAAATATATTTGATTTTGGAAGGGTAGTTATTAACCCAATGAACTTTACTTTGCAATTCTCGTGATTTATGGAAGGGTAGTAATGTCAATTCCTTGTATAATAATGTCAGTTCTTTGTATTTTATCAATTATTGAGGACTAATTTCAATACACTATTTTGGAAGGGATTTTTTGCCAACATAACTCTTTGATTGGTTAATTTGCTATAGTAACTCTTAAATTATGTTTAAAGAATAAAAATCTCAAAAATATATATATCAAAAGAAATATAAAATAAAAGTTACTGAAATAAAAATACAAGAGAAAGAGTAGAAAATAAAAAATAAAATAAACCACAGAAAATATTATGTAACAAGGGTATTTTTGTTAACAAAATGTTATGGATGGTGTCTTAGGCTCCGTTTGGTTACTGTTTTCATTCCCACTCCAAAAAATTTAGGAGTAATGTATAGAAACGCATTTGGTAAACACATTCATGTTCTCAAAATTTTGGGAGTGATTTGCGAGTAATTGCTGAATTCCTTAAAAATCTGGAAAAAAAAATGATTTCTATTCACTCCCACAAAGCTATTCTCACAACCACCTTGGTAGCCACCATCACCACTCGTCGGTCACCATATATTTAAAGGAAAAAAAATAAGTATTGCAACCAAACGTGTTTCTTGTTTCTGTTCTCATAAATTATAAAAAAATATTTTAGAATAATGTTTGTTACCAAATATGTTTCTATTCCTAAAATACTCAAGAACGGAAACAAAATTCTAAACTCTATTTAGTAACTGTCATAGCCCATTCAAAAGTGCGCGAAAACAATCCCACTACGTATGCACAAATTTAGGGGATAGTGAGTGTGCTATGCTGTTTATATACACATCCCCATTACTTACCACCAAAACAATTTGGCGCCACCTCCCCCCCTTCCTTCCCTCTTCTTCACAGCATTTTCAGACCATTTGCTTTCTAGAAAGAGAGAGAGAGTTTTGCAGAATGGAGAGGTCAGACGGTTTATTTTCTCACTCTAGCCTTCTCTGTCAAGAAGATGAATCCTCATTCAACCAAATCCAATCAAAAAACACAATCTTTGCTCCAGTTTCTGTGTCTGAATACGATGAAGAGTACATTAAATTACTGATCCAAAAGGAAACCTTATTCGTTGTCCAAGAATCATCCCCACACCATGCCGAAACCTGGTTCAAACTCGCCCGTCACCAAGCCATCCAATGGTTTCTCAATGTCCGTATCTCTCTCTCTCTCTCATCTTCACATTTTTTTGTTCCCATTTTTTCTTGTTTCTGTTCCCAAAAAAAAAAGAAAAAAAAAAAGAACAATTCTCTCTTGTTATTGCTTTGCAGACAAAAGCATTTTTTGGGTTCCAATTCAGAACAGTATATTTATCATTGGCATATTTCGAGAAGTTCTTCTCAAGAAGATCAATTTACGTAAGCTTTTTTCTTTCTCTTTTTTTAAATCCAGAAATATTTCTTCTTTTTTTTTTTTGCTTATTTTTTCAAAAATATTTAATACAGAATGGGAAAATATGGGCAATTCGATTATTAGCAGTGGCGTGTTTATCATTGGCTGCAAAAATGGAGGAACTCAACATACCAACACTGTCTCAATATCAATATCAAGGTGTTAAATTCAACATACCAACATTGTCTGAATATCAAGGTGTTGAATTCAACATACCATCAATGTCTGAATATCATGAAGGTGTTGAATTCAACTTTGAAAGCAATATGATTCAGAAAATGGAGTTAATGGTTTTAAATACACTGGAATGGAGAATGAGCTTCATCACTCCTTTCTGTTATCTCCATTATTTCATCGACAAGTTCTTTGGTGATCATAAATATAAAGAAGAGTTAGTCCCCACAGCCATTGAACTCATATTTGCTTTGTCCAAAGGTAAGATATATATATATATATATATATATATAATGATTTTAATTGATGGGTTTGTCTTGATTTTACCTTAGGATTAATGGGTTTAATTTAAATTTTAATGCAGAGATTAATTTAGTGGAAGAACGACCGTCGGTTGCTACTGCAGCAGCAGTCTTAGCTGCATACGATGATCAATTAACGAGAAAAACAATCGATTTGAAGATGAGTTTGATCTCATTATGGGGGACTCAAGAAAAAGTGAGTTTGTTAGGCCGCATTTGATTAGTGTTTCTCTTCCCAAAAATCTTGGAACGAAAATAGAAATCTGAGAAAAAAAAATATGTTTTCATTCTATTTCTAGAATTTTTGAACAAAATTCGTAAAACAGCAAAAAATACAACTATCTTTTTGTTCTTGTGTTTTTTCTTTCCAATTTGCAAGGAACAAAAACAGAATTTTGAGAACAAAATACTAACAATCGCCACCCTAATTTCTATACTATGATTATTTTGACTTAGTTTTCTACTATGTAGAAATCATGATTTTGATTTATTTTTATTTTTATTTCGACAGGAACATATAATATCATGTTATAATTTGTTGAACGAAATTGAGATGAGAAAATCAAGTACACCGAAATCAATAATTTCCGAGAATTTATCATCAATTGAATCAAGCTCTACAATTGGCGCCAAGAGACGTCTGTCATACGATCAACCACTTTGTTCAATCGATAAGATTCCACGATTGTGATACAATTTTAATAATTTTTTATTGATTTTAATCTTACTATTAATATTTTTATTTTTTTCAAAATATTGATTTTTAATTAAACAAAGGTTGTGACAACCAAGAATATGGTGAGAAAAAGGAAGTATATAAACATAGAAAAAATAGCTTTCTTGGGTGGGGGTCTAAAGTGAAAAGTTTGAAGTTAAATAGAACTGAAAGAGAAGGGAATGAGGGCCAAAGTGAAGACTATTTTGTTTGCTTTCATGAATGCTTACTAGTGCATTGGCCTCCTCCCCCTTCTTCTTCTTCTTCTTCTTTTTTTTAGGCATATATTTTTTCATGTAATTATTCGCTTGCAAATCTAGATTTAATTTTAGCACTGAGCACTGAGTTTCAGTATCGAAAAATATTGATATTTCGGTGGTGAAAGTAAAAATAATAGCTATTATCGATGCAGTTTGATCAGTATATCCAACAGATCAAATTTGATTTATATTTTGAAAAGATTGAAAGTGGGGAATGAGGAATTTGAGGGATGGTGAGTTGTCATTTCTTTTTTTGGCTTTGTTTGATTTGATGTATGTGAGTTGCATTTGGGGGCCATTTGGAAAGTATATAAAGTTGAATTTGAGTGGTTTTGTGTTGAAGGGGGCAGCTTCTCTTTTACTACTATGTTTATGTTTGTGTTTTCTTTTTGGTGTCATGAAGCCCCATGGTATCATTTGGGAATTAAAATAGAGTATCCTCATACTAGATTATTACACCTTTGGATATTGATGAAATTTTGCCCCCCATTCTTGAAGAAATAGATTTTTTTTCCTTTTTAAATGTTTAAAAATGAATTTATTAATAGTCAATAATTTTCTTGCACCATGTGACATGTTAACGATGATATATCTAGATAAAATATTAAGTTGACACCTTAATATATTATTCTACTTTATCAGGTTGACTCACAATTTCAAATTTGACATGTGAGACTATTATTATTAAATTTTCTTTTCTTACAAATACTTATGGCAAAGCTACATATAGTCGAGAGAGAATCCAAGCACCTCCTCAATTTTGATTATTTTTCGCTTTTATTTCTTTTGAAAAAAATTCAATCAAAACCTAAGTTTTACCTAAATTCTCCGGGGACTCAAGTCCCCCTCAATTTTGATTTTTTTTCACTTTTATCCCTATATTCTTAGAAACAATCAATTAAAATCTTTAAAAAATTATATAAAGCTCTCATTATTTATTTAAGGGTAATTTGTTTTGGGCCTCAAAAGTCCACTACTTCTCAATTTTATACCTACCTTTCTTTTTTATTTCGTGAAGATCCCAATTTTAAAAATATATTATTTAATACATCTCAATTATTTTTTTAATAATAAATATTAATTATCACATAAAATATTCAATATTTCGTCACTACCAGTAAATATTCTTATTATCGTCACCACCATAGTAAATATTTGCTTTGTCCCCCACCACCACTATAACAAATATTTGTTAACCACTGTTACTATAACAATGAATATTTATTATCACCGTCACAACCACCTCAACAAACATTAAATTACCATCACCGCCATCAGCACAACAAATATTTATCGCCACTATCCCCACATTCAATATTTATTATCACAATTGTTACCATCACAATAAACATTCCTATCATCACTATCACAACAACAAATATTAACTATCACCACCATAGAAAAATTTCACTTTCACCACCACAACTAATCAACAACAAATATCAAAATTATACGATTAAAACATAATTTTTTTTAAAAATTCAAATCAACGGAAAAAAATTTATTTCAACATATAAATTTTTTTTGAAAATTTACATAACTAAGAAAAGGAGAAAAAAAGACCGTTTAAAAAAACTACGTCCAGATCTGAAACATTAAAAAATAATCTATTGTCGAAAACAAGCAAGGAAGGCTAAATGGATAACAAATTGTGCAGAAATGTCAATCATCTCTCCATAATGCAAAACCCATTGTGGATGAAAACATCACTTTACCTTTGTCCTTACAGTATAATTAATTTAAACTTGGGCAGCATATTTAAAAGGAGCATTTCCTGTAGGTTGTTCATATCAATAAACCAACAAAAATTATACATGAGAATGTATTTGATGTCCAGGGCAATAAAAAGGTAACATTTCACAAATAAAATGTGATTTTGCTACTTTCATTCATTAAATATATTTTATAGAATTAGAGGAGGTGGAGACAACCCATACCTAGCTTTTGCTAGCCGGTGACGGTGGCAATATGGAGAGAGAGAGAGGAATTCGCTTGTGATGTTGTTGGTTGGGAGGGGATGACGATGCTGTTGGTGGAGACGATGGTGGCCAGAGCTGTTGGTGGAAGCGGTATTCCCTTTGTTGCTCTAGAGAGAGGGAGTGCAAACAAAAAGAGAAAGTCTACACGTTTGCAGATTTGGTAGGATTATATTTTGGTTTTTTAAGGGTAATTTTGCCAGTTCCTTTTTAATTTATGTTTTTTTTTTTTTTTAAATTTTACAAGTAGATGGTATTTTGTTTAAAAAAAAAAACTTGGGTCTATTGCCCGTTTTGATTTAATTCTGAAAATTGGGGTTAACTCCAATTATTCTTTCATTTAAATATCTAGTAAACGTCTTTTTTTTTTTGGGTAGAATATCTAATAAACATCTTGTTGGTGCATAAAACTAGTACACACATCAAGTATGGTCCAGTCGAATGACGGACAAGTCCTCTTACTAGAGTTGGAGTTGTTTAGTTGGATGTGGGGTTGAAAAGTCCTCAAGTGAGCTAGAATAGTCAACCTGAAGGGCTGACTTACCGAAATCCAGAGTTCTACACTTCAGTGACCTGTATCTGCATAAGTAACCTGACCGGGGGTTTCCCGAAAAGTCCTTCCAACATGAGAGTAAGATCTCAGGAGGAAAGAATTCAATATGCTTTAATTTAGAAAAATTAGCATCATGCTTCTTGTCAAGTATGTAAATAGTAAAATTTATATCACCTTATGGCGTTGATTTATTCCAGTATTTATAGAAATAGAATTGCATAGTAATGGGCTTGGGCATTTGGGGCCCATTTGGATGGTAGACACGGGGCTGGAGCCCAGGTGCTGACTCGGAGATGTCCAAAAATACTCTCATCACATCTAAAATAAATTTTTGGCCTCCATCAATCAATATTTTAAATTTGCCACTATCGTACAAAAAATCAGCGTGTCTCGATGTACTAAAATTATCGTTTAGTCATAATAATGTATATTTTAATGGTTGTGGTGCACGGCTTTTTTTTTTTTTTTTTTTTAAAGAAAAAGAAACAACACAAAACTAGCAGCCAAACGGGGGGCTATCTGCTTTCATGTCCGCAACCATCAAGCCTTTGATACCCTCCGGAGGTTCCTCTAGGTAGTGAAGCTCTAATCTACTGTTCGCTCCCATACGTGCGAGGTAGTCCGCACAGCAGTTACCTTCTCTCCTGATGGCTCTGATCTCCAAATCATGATTCTCTAGGATAAATTTCCATTCCACGATCCAGCCTCTTAGAAGGTGAATATCCGGACAGTCTCCCTTAATAAGATCCACAGCTTCCTGGGAGTCAGTCTCGACCATCACCTTCGTGTAACCTTTCGAAATCACCAGGCAGAGACCCGTATGAATCGCTCTTAATTCAGTTTCCAAGCTCGTGCATGATTAAAGGTGTCCAAAGAAACCAATTTGTCATGCCCCATCCATGTTCCTAATAAGCCCGCTAACACCGCCTCTTCCTAGGTTTTCGAAAGCGCTCCCATCAATGTTAAGCTTGAAATTGCCTGCAAGAGGAGGGGACCATTTCAAATCAGAAATCATACTGTTGCCATTATGGATTTTCGAGGGATGAAACGCTTCCAACATTTCCCACGAATAGCGGCAAATATTGGAAACAACCACAAAAGGGTCTTGGGTGATCCCTTCAATGGTCTCTTTGTTCCGATCCTTCCAAATACCCCATAAAATGGCAAATAAGTAAAGAAATGATGGTTTGACAGCTCGCCTTTTGATGAGTTTTGAGATCCAGCTTTGGATGTCCAAATATCAATCACGTATTAAAACATTTTTATCAAAAAACATGGACCACACATGCCAAGCCTTTGGGCAAAGCTTGAGCACATGATCAATGGTTTCAATGGCTCCGTTACATCTTTTGCATATGGTCGAATCATCAATAGACCATTTGGCTCTCAAATCATTAGTTAGCAATCGTTTATGAAAAAAATTCCATAGAAAGAATTTCAAGGCTTGAGGGATTTTGAGCTTCCAAATCCAATCCCAATTAGAAGAGGATTGGGAAGCTTTAAAATCCGCAACAAGCGAGTAAACAGATTTGACTGTGAATTTGCCCGAATTTTTCGGAACCCAGATGGCAACATCTTCTTCCAGAAAATTAGGGGGCTCAGAGCTCAATATATCACTCACTTGGCTATCCGAGATAATGTGAATGATTGGCAGAAGAAACCAACCACCTAAATCATCCAGAATATCGGCAACCCTTAGATCCAATTTTTGTTGGAGCTCATCATTGCTCAGAGGTCCATTCCCATACCACCAGTCATTCCAAAGGTTAACATTAACTCCATTACCAATTTTCCATTTAAGATCTTTGGCTATGATGGAGCTGGAATGGAAGATACCTCTCCAAATATGAGAACCCCTATTTTGCTTCTTCCGGGTTTTGGGATTCCTTTCCATCTGATATTTTTCCATAATAATATCCACCCAAATGGGGTTTTTATTTTTAGAAGTAATTTTTCGTGCTAGTTTAGCCATAAAAGCAGCGTTAATGAATCTAGCCTTTCTAATGTTTAGGCCTCCCACATTGGAAGGAACACATACCTTTTCCCAGCTGACAAGATGAAATTTCCTACCATCATCAGAATCTTCCCAAAGAAAGCTTCTGGCCAGTTTATCAATTTTGTTACACAATTTAATGGGGAGGGGGACAGTTTGCATAGAACATATTAGAATTGAAGTTAAAACATATTTGATCAACGTAGCTCGACCCGCTATGGATAAATTTCTCGCTTTCCAATCAGATAGTCTCTTTTGCATTTTCTCTAGGATAAAATTAAACTGATTCCCACTTATTCTATTAAGCAGGTGAGGAGTGCCACGGTAGGTTCCCAAGTCCTTACTTAAACTAATACCCAACTCTTTCTTGATGTTCCTAGCAAGAAGATTATTAACTTTAAGAGCAACAAAAAACTTAGATTTATCAAAATTAATTATCAAACTTGAAGGAGCCAAAAAGGCCAATAGAATACTCTGTATGGAGTTGTAGTTCCCTTTGTCAGTTTTGGAAAATAAAAAAATGTCATTAGCAAAGAAAAGATGGGATATAACGGGACCATTTTTAGCTGATTTAAGACCCCGCCATTTCATTTTCTTAACTTTCTCAGAAATTAGAAGAGACAACATCTCCATACACAGAACAAATAGATAAGAGGAGAGGGGGTCCCCTTGCCCGAGGCCCCTTTGGTAAGAGAAACCTTCTAAAGGTTCTCCATTCCATAAACTCTCACCATAGCTTTTCTAACACAATTCATGACCAGCTTAGTCCAATCAGGAGGAAAGTTGAAGAACACGAGTATTTTCAAGAAAGTCCCAATTTAATTTATCATAAGCTTTTTCTAAATCAATTTTGATAATCATTCCACATTTTTTTATCCTTCGAATGTTTAAGTTTGTGCAACATTTCTTGAGCGATGATTATGTTATCTGTAGTCTGTCTACCCGGGATAAAACTACTTTGAAAAGGGCTGACAACATCAGATAACAGGGGTCTCAGTCTCGTAACCAGAATTTGAGTAACCAATTTATAAGGAACATTACACAGACTAATTGGGCAAAATTAGTTAATCTTTTTAGGGATGTCAACTTTGGGGATAAGAACTATGAGAGTCTCATTCATTTTGGAAGATATATCTTTATTGTTAAAGCAATCTTTAACAAACTCACAAAGATTATTTCCCTCTTTGTCCCAATTCCTTTTATAGAAAATAGCTTGATAACCATTAGGTCCCAGGGCTTTTAAGGTCCCCCATGTTAAACAGATTAGACTTAATCTCCTTATCCTCTAGCATCGAGCTTAGGAAGGGATGGTCAGTAGACTAGATAGGGTGGATACAAGCCTGATTAACCAGAGAAGAACAGTAATGTGTAGGGGGGTTATCACAAAAAAAATCATGGAAAAGCCCCTAACGTGGTGCTTAATATCCTCCAGACTATCCTGCCATTCATTACAGTTATTTTTAATCATCGACACTTTGTTTTTCCTACGCCTTTGATTAGTAACAGCATGGAAAAACTTAGTGTTCTTATCCCTAATAGAGAGCTAGTTAATTCTAGATTTTGGGAACCAAAATATTTCTTCTTTTTTCAAAATCTCAGCATATTCTTTCTTTAAGACTTTTTCCAAATCATCCAACCGGCTAGAAAATTTCGAATCTTGGAATTTTTGAATCCCCAAAATTCTAGCCAGAAGGTGCTTTTTCATTTTAAATATGTTACCAAACACATATTTGTTCCAGATTTGAATGTTTTTTTTTAAATTTCTCTAAATTGTTCTCCAAATTCGTGTTGTTCTTGTCCCAATTTTCCTCCAAAAAAAGTCTAAAACTAGGGTGTTCCAACCACATAGCTTCGAATCTAAAGGGGCGAGAAGAGTTAAGCATTTTAATACCCAAAATGTGAATAAATAAAAAGGAATGATCAGAATACGTATGAGGAAGGGTCTCTACCCTTGCTTCAGGGAAGGTGGTGCACCAGTTAGCGTTTGCCAAGGCACGATCCAACCTTTTATTGGCTCAGATCCCATTTATAGCCTTTCCAACCCAAGTTATGGCAAGACCACTTACTCCCAGGTCATTCAACCCACTTCTAGAAATATTAGCGTTGAAAGTGTTGATGCGGTGAATATCCTGGTTGCTCACAGTCCTAGATTTATCAGATTGTGAACTGATGTCGTTGAAGTCCCCCACCGCTATCCAGAGAGAATTGTTGGACTGGGAGAAGCTAGTCATCTCTACCCAAAGCTCTTTTCTCTGACTGGAGTTTGGGCTCCCATAGACCGCCGACATCATCCAATCCTCAAAATCCATTCTAGAGACTTTCACGTGAATCACTTGATTGGTAGTGTGGATCTGGCTAAGAGAGATTTTGTCAGGACACCACAGAACCCAAATACCTTTAGATCGACCAATAAGGTCAATGTGGGCCACAACCGTCAACCCCAAAGAAACAAAAAATTCCCCATTTTACTTAACTCAACTTTGGTCTCAAGGAGAATCACAATTTTAGGCCTTTTGGAATGGAATATATCCCGGAAGGCAGTACGAAACTACTCGTTACCAACTCCCCTATAGTTCCAGGCAAGAATCCGCATAGAGATTAAAAAAGCCAAAAAATGGAGGGAGTCTTGCTTACTGAGCTTTAGGAGGCGCTTGCACCTCATTACCAGCTTGTCCCAAGCTTGCACACGTTCCATTTCCATTTTCAGGAATGGTAGCTCTGGAGCTCTTCTCTCCATGATTTCCATGGAAATCCTTACCTCGTCTACCAACCAAATCACTTCCACCAATTGCCCCTTGTTTAGGGAGATTGGGGAACCTTAGAAGAGAGTGGTTTGTATCCCGTCCATATCTCAGTTTGAGATTCAGCTGGTCGTCAGAAGGTTTGGAGGGTTGGGGAATTGATTTAGCTGAAGAAGACGAAGCTTGTGGATTAGGTTTTGAATGACGGGATAAAACAGACAATTGAATAGGAGGGGTAGGTGGCTAATCAGCCACAGGTAATTGATTATTCGCGTTTTTCCGAGACAATCCTATCATGTCGCTGCCTTTTCTCTGGCCAACTATAGATGCCGGTGTGTTCTTGGGAGACTGAACTGTCTCCCTACCTTTATTAACTCGAAGATAGGACTCCTGATCGAGGTTAGCTTTTTTGAAACCAGATGTCTTCTGGTTGTAACCACTTGGTTAGAGTATTGGTTCTGGTTTACTTTCAGTCCATTGTTCATGGCCTTGCTCACTTGGGCTTTTTTTGCCTTAGATTTTTTCCCGTTATCATGGTGGGCCATATCATAGTTGGGCCCTTTACTTATGCCCTCGACATCTCTTTTTTGTTTGGGCTTCCCAAATTTTCTTTGTTTTTTAACAACTAGCCATGGCCCAAATCTATTTTCCTCAACGTCAACTGCAATGGGTTCTTCTGATCCTAGGGTCATAGCTGTGGATAGGGAATGGACCTGCTGATTGGACCTTGTCTCGAGCCTAGAGCCCTTACCCATTGAAGGGTTATCCCCATCGCCGTTCATCTTTTCCAGCGGTCGTTCTTCTTTTCCTGGTGATCTTTCCTCGTTTACCTTCGACGTTTTGATAAACGGGAACATCTCCGTTCGATGATTGACCCTTCCACAAGCATAGCATAGCCCGTGAAGGCTTTCATACTCAACTTTAAACACCATACCTCTCATTCTAAAACGAGGGGCTGGGGGCTTGCTAAGATCGATTTCCACGCATATTCTGGCAAATTTACCTCTATACGTAGCTGCCGTGTTTCCATCAATCTTGATCGGTCTCCCAATCTTCTACCCTATGTTGTATAGAACAGGTGGCTCATAATATTCAAATAGTATATTTGGTAACCGAACCCAAACCGCAGTTCGGGAATCTATAGCAAACTCCAGTCGGAAGTCTGGTTCCACTTCCTAACTGTAAGATAATGATCCAAAATCACCCAGGGTCCTTCCGTGAGCACTTTGTGCGCGTCTATGATGCGATCGAACTTTGCCAGGTAGAACCCATAGTTTAGGTTAATGAGTTCGAAATCCCCTTGCAGTTTCCAAATTATCCTAGCTCTGTCATAGAGAACCTTATACCCAATTGATCGTCCCATTAGCCTTATGATCAAAGTGTCTTTCCATCTTTTCCTAATTTGGGAAATGATTGTATCAGGAATAATGACCTCCAGTATACCATCTCTCTGTGAGGTCTCGTTCTCAGGCAGATGATTTTCCTTTGAAAATGGGACCTCCTCCTCAGCAAAATAAACTTCTTCTAGGATCCTTTTTGGGATCTCATTTTTGCCATTTAGCGCATCTTTGAAAGATTTTACCTGGGTTGCAAGAGGGTGTACTAGTCTTTCATGGAGGTAGATTGGTCCTGCATGGTGAGTTCATGTTGCTCGTACTCTGCAGGCGAAGTTTGGACATGCATGGCTGGGGTTATCATCATTGGCATTACCATCATCAACCCTTCAGCCTGCTCATCCATTTCCGTTTCTTCACTTTCATCTTCTTCTGTATCCCCAGATTCATCCATTTCTGTTGGATGATCAGGATTATCATGAGAGTTCTTGATTTTCTTTTTGCTTCGTTCAATTCCGTCTTCCTCTTCTGTAGATAGTTCGTTGAGCTTAATTTTGGGAGCTTCTCTCTCTAAACTCATGGTGTTGTTAGCACTAGTTAATATTTTCGAGCCGCAGTATAGTTATGGTGCACGGCTATTCTTTTCCTCTTACTATAAACACAAAAAAGTCACGTAGAGAAATTTAGGTGGCGTTTGGTTAGTGTTCCCATTTTTTTGAACCCAACTGGAATGGGTTGGGTTGAGTTGAATTGGGTTGGGTTGAGAATTTTGGGAATAGAATTACGTTTGGTAACAACAATTTTTGTTTTGTGCTGAGAACAGAATGTATTTGGTAACGATTTTATTCTAAAACTATTTTTTTTTTAAATTTTTTTTTTTTGGTGGCTGCCAGACGGCGGCGGCGGTCGCCGGAGGTAGCCGGCGGCAGTAGAAGGTCGCCGGAGATGGCGAACGATCGCCGGACGGCGGAGGCGGCGGCCGGCGATGGTCGCCGGAGGTAACCGCCGGTAGCGGAAGGTCGCCGGAGGTGGCCGGGACGGCGGTCGGTCACCGGCCGGCGGCGGCGGCGGCCAGCGATGGTCGCCGGACGGTGGTCGGCGGCGGCGGGTGGTGGTGGTCGGTCGGCAAATGAAGTCGAAAGTTGAGAATTTTGAGTTGAGTTTTTTGGGCACAAAAAGAAACAACTTTTTTTTGTTTCTGGTTTCTTTAGGATTTTGAGAATCAATTCCTATTTTTTGGGTTGGGTTTTGTGCGTTGCCAAACGCGTTCCCAACAATCAATCCCTGAATTTTTGGGTTGGGTTGGGTTGGGTTTGGTTGGGAACACTAACCAAACGGGGCCTTAGATAGCGTTTGGTAACCGTTTTTGTTTCCATTCCAACAGTGGGATGGGAATGAGATGGGAATTTTGTTTTCTTTTTTAGAGTAGAATCGCGTTTGGTAACGATAATTTTTTTTTTTTTATTTTGGGAAGGGAATTGTGTTTGGTAACGATTTTATCCTAATTTTTTTTTTTTCCGCTTTGGCTTGACAGTGGTGGCTCCGGCACCGGCGGACTGCGTTGGCCCCCTCCGGCGATGACCAGACGGCGGTGGCGCCGGCAACGCCGGCCGAAAGGCAATGGCGACGTCGCCGGCGACGGTCGGAAGTGGCCGAAAAATTTTCGGCAACCGGCGGCGGCGGCGGACAGTGGCAAACGGTGGTCGGCCGGTAAGTGAATAGTGACCATGTGTTTTGGAAATAGAATGGAAATAATGAGAAACAATTTTTTTTTATTTCTCATTTCTTAAGAAAAAAGTGGGCACAATTCTTAAATGGAAATGAAATGGAAACGGAAACAAAAATTACCAAATGCTATTCCCAAACAGAATCTTCAAAAATCTGATAATAGAATGAGAATTTTTGGAATGGAAATGGTTACTAAACCGGCCTTAATTTAATTTTTGGAGTAGTGTTCATAAATTGGGATAAAATTATTTCCACATTAAAATATGTAATAAGAAATTTGATTTGACGGGTAAATAGAAACTTCCTACCCTAAAAAAGAGAGAATTTACAATTCACAATCCCAACCGTTGGATTAGAATGTAGGGATCAACGGATCAACGGTTGTCATTAGATCTGTGACCGGATCAAATCACAGCCGTATTTACCATTCCACATCGAATGAGTTGTTCGTCCCCATTTTCTTGTGGCGACCAAGAATCGATAGCATAAACCCTCGTTTTTACTTCAACCAGCCACCGTTCGTCGCGATTCATCGATTCCCTCCCGTTCTTCCTCGATATCTATCTGCAAATATGAGCAAGGGACCCGGCCTCTTCTCCGATATCGGCAAGAAAGCCAAAGGTAATTATCGTATTTCTGCCATGGTTGTAGATTTCGATCTATCTTCGCTTCTGTAATTCGTGGCTGAAATGGATGATTTCATGTATAATTTCTATTTCGGAAATGTTTGTGTCATGTATTCGTGCGTGCATGTGTGTTTTTTAGCGTTGTTTTGAAGTTCATGTTTGTTGCTTTATATATGCAGATCTGCTGACGAGGGACTATATCTCCGATCAGAAACTTTCTGTCTCGACTTGCAGTGACAGTGGATTGGTAGGTACAATTTGTTGGAATGATGCGATTGCTTTTGATTCGTTCATTTTGCTCTACTCTTGTGCTTAATTTGATTGATTAACGAACCTGAAGCAGTTATTTGTTTTTCAATTTCTGTATTGTCCTTTTCCCTTTTTCTCCGGTGTGATTTCCGGTTTTGTGCGGTTATGCGTTTGTGCTCTAAATTTGGGTGTTATTATCGAATCTTTTTAACCAAAAACTTATTGCCCATGTTTGTGATTTTAAATAAGAGGCATTAGGTTTTCAAGTGATTGGTCTCAGATTAATTTGGAAATGTATGATATCATAATATTAAGAAATATTCTGGATGATCTTGAATTATATAATGGAAAGGAGAATATAATTGGTTCTCTGTCTTCTTTCTCACTCCTTAGTGAATATTGTTGTAATTAATTAATTAAATCAATAAAAGGTTTTTCTCACTCAAAAAGCCTGTTGAATGTGTATTGTAATCAAACTTTTTTTTTTAGACTTTCTCATGTATTTATCCTTCATTTGCATAGCTGCATTAGAAAGTGAAGTTCAGTTTGAGTTCATTGTTTATTATTTACCTACCAAAAGAGTTTTAAGAAAGTACTTCAAAAAGAATATATGTTTAGGAAGGACTTTATGGTACAATTAAATGGCATGAAACATTAAACCTATTAGGAGCTAAACCTATTAGGAGCACCATATATTTGCTTGCCAAAACAAAGTACTTCAAAAAAATATATGTTTAGAAGGACTGTGGTACTAATAAATGGTACAAAACATTAAGCCTATTAGAAGATATGGTGTTAAATGATTGCAATGAAGATGTTTCAGAAAAGTTGTATGTGGCGGGTGCAAGTTGTGATTGTTTAAATCAGATGTTTAGGGCTTAAGGCTAGTGTCCTGCATACTAAATTATTTGGACTGCCAAACATTTTCTGTGGCAACTTATAGGGAATGCCAGTGGCATCCACTGACCTAGATATTAAGTTGAAAATTCTCCTACCTTTCAAAACTAGGCCGAGTAATTTGTTGTGTTGATCTCCTAAGATTTGCGGTTGAATTATGCATTTGAAGCTTTAGATGGTTATGTAATCATTTGTTCTTTATTTCATAGTTTTTGTGTGTGGACTTATATGTGTAAACATCTAAATATATGAGTGCGTTCATTAATATGTGGCCTTTGTGTTGAGGGCCAATGCGCTGCCTTGTTTTGAAGGAAAATGAAGAATTTATTGTGCATACCATTTGTATCACACCTATTTCCACATCCGGACATCTTATTAGGAACTAATATAGAATCATAAGGGATTAAGGACGTTTTTGACAACTTACAAGTGCAGTATCGAAGACAAGATGCAAAGATTTAATTCTTTCCTTTATATTCCTTTTAATAGGTAGGCTTCAGTAAAGCTTTGGTTACTTGAAAAAAATTATATAATCCTCTTGTATGAACATATATCATAAACACATCTCTCGTAAACAATTGTTCAGTAGGCAGAGGTCATTGCAATATCACATTTCTTGATTTAAGGGTACATATAGCATCAGACTCCCCTTGTAGTTTATGTATCAAATTTTAGGACTTGTAAAATCTATAATGCATTTTCACATGAAAAGTCAAACTTTATATTTATTCATTGGAAAAATGTCTGGTTTGTTGGTCATTGTCATTTTTCACGTTTATCTTTTGGGAGGGTGTTAGGAAGCTGAAGTCCTCAAAATTAAGAAAGTTCTGGTTTTCCCAAATGCATTGGTGAATTTTAATGCTATAGATGGGACAATATGCAATGCCCTTTGGAAAATTGCTGGGGTTCGTAGCCACCAATATTGGTTTTTCAATGGGTGGGGACAGTGGTCATTTGATTGGCTTAAAGACAATACTTTTATTTTTGCTGAAGTGTTCAGATTTCTCCAATCAACTCTGAACTCGTGATAAAATTAACTGGGCATTGTGGTTTCGTATCCCGTTTTTCAAATTTATGCTTTGTTTTTTCATGTCTTCTATTGTAATTGACATTGTTTCCTTTCCCTGATTTTTTGTGGTAAATTGGATTGACTTTTTGAATCTTTTCAAGTAGGGGATGCAACTCATTTTTATATATTTCCCTTCTTCCAATTACATGTTAGGCCCTTACCTCATCAACAGTGAAGAAGGGAGGACTCTCAGCAGGAGATGTGGCTGCACAGTACAAGTACAAGAATACTCTGATCGATGTTAAAGTCGACACTGATTCAAATGTCAGTTGCTCATTGTCTTCTGGTTTTTGCAAATTTTTTGACATTAGTTCTGAATGTTATTACCATAAGAACACCGTTTCATTATTTTGATTCAACAGATCTCAACTACTTTGACTTTCACCGAGATCGTCCCCTCAACAAAGACAATTGCTTCATTTAAGCTGCCTGATTACAACTCCGGCAAGGTGCGATATTTCAGCTTCATTCAAGTTCACATATTTAAAAAATAACCATTTTTAGATTATTGAGTATGCTTCTGTAATTTTCTTGTGCAGTTGGAAGTCCAGTATTTTCATCATCATGCTGCTCTGACTACAGCGGTTGCCCTGAAGCAGTCACCTGCCGTCGACCTCACGTTAACCATTGGCACTCCAACAGTTGTTTTTGGTGCAGAGGCAGGTTATGACACCAATTCGGGCAAACTTACGAAGTACACTGCTGGCTTCGGTGTCACAAACCCAGATTCAAATGCTTCAATAATTTTGTAAGTCTATACACTTAATTCTAGTTTTGAGAATGCAGGCCCTGTTTGTTTAGTGTTTCTGTTCCCAGAAACCTAGGAATATAATTAAATCCATTTGGTTTAGAACTCATAACCAGTTTTTCAAAACACTTTCTGAAAATTGTGAAAATTTGTTTGGTTTTTAAAGAAAGTCTTTGAATACAAATTCTATTAGGTAGTGTTTGGATGCATGGAATTGGAGACTTGGAATTGGTATTCAAATTGAACACCCGTAAATCTATAGATTTTTATATGCATTCATTTCCAATTCCAACTCTGAAGCTCCAATTCCACGCATCCAAACGCTACCTTAGCATAGAGTAGAAGTCATGCGATTTATAATTTTTCTCATGAAATACGAGAAAAGAGGGAACAATGCGATTGATTGATTTTTTTTGGGTGGAGAAATGAGAAGGGGGGGGGGGGGGGGAGTTCAAAAGTGATGAGAAAAAAATTGAAAAGTATTCTTTTAGTAAATTAATGAAAGTGTGTATGTAATATATAATATTTAAAAAAAATGTGAAACGATTGATTGAAAATTGTGAAAAATTGTTTCGGAATAGTGATTTAAAAAGTAAAGGGAAGCGCTATTGACACTCCACAAATATCCAGTTGCATCCACATTCGCTATCTTCCACAGGATTAGTGTAATTTGAGTGCAACTGAACATTTGTGGAGTAAAAATAGCAATTCCCATAGTGAAATAAGTGAGGTTTTTATTTTTGAAAACAAAGAGTCTATACTTGAATGTATAACCCAAAAGGGCCAAAAGAATTGTTTAGAACAAATATCTGGAAACATATAGAATTGTTCTCAGGTTTCTGTTTCTGTTCCTAGTTTTCTGAGAACACAAACACTAAACAAACGGAACCTAGGGGTTAGGCCCCATGTGTTTAGTGTTTCCGCTCTGCAATTCTTGTTTCCGTTACCAATATTTTGAATTTTAAGATCAAAAACATGTTTGGTTAACATGTTTCTGTTCCTAGATATTCCCAAAAATTTGAGATTACTCCTAAAATTCTTGGGATTTTGAAGAACAAAAAAGTTATTTCCATTCCCTTATTCTTCTCACTTAAAGGGACAAGGTCTTTATTTTTGAAATTCTTGGTGAAGTCCCCCTTCCAGACCTTGTTAGCCTCAAATACAGAAACTAGTATTTTTTTTTCCCTTTTTTCCCCTTTTACTCATCAATTTGGGCCAAGAAAAGCATAATAAAGTACTTTCCTATAGTTAATTTCTTTAGTTGTAATTATTCTTATAGATGTGGTTTTATTTTGCTATAATTTGCGAAAATTGATTGCCTAAAAGGAATATATAAGTCTATTCTTTACCTTTAAAGTAATATATATATATATATATATATATATATATATATATATATATATATATATATGAGAACTAATATTTTTACAAATCTTACTTCTTTGTTTTTGTTCTCATAAATTATGAAACAATTTAAGAACAATTGTTGTATCAAACGCATTTCTGTTTTCATAATTATAGGGAATGAAAACATAATTGTCATTCTATTTTTTGGTGAGTATAAAAAGAAAAACAGAAACCTTTAATCAAAAGCTACCTAGTTTTTTCCAATTCAGAAAATTGGGGAGGAAATTCACATTCATTCTCATGTTTCTTATTTGCTTATTCGATCTCTTAGGGGAGATAAAGGGGACTCAATAAGGGCATCATATGTACACTACGTGGATCAACAAAAGAAGAGTTCGGCCGTGGCAGAGTTCACCCGAAAGTTCTCCTCGAATGAGAACACATTCACAGTTGGAGGGGCATATGCTGTTGATAGCCTGACTATGGTGAAAACAAGACTGAACAACCATGGGAAGCTAGGGACGGTGTTGCAGCACGAGATAATACCGAAATCGGTTCTGACCATCTCCAGCGAGTTCGACACCAAGTCCTTGGATAAGGTTCCCAGGTTTGGTTTGGCCCTTGCTCTCAAGCCTTGATATCGTCTTGTGCCTTTTTTTGGGAGGTGGGAAGAGTTCAATAAAATAGTTAACAGAATTATTTGTTTCTCAGACTGAATTTGATACGCAGGTCGCATTAAGGCCTTCTTTCTTTTTTCGATTTCTTTATGTTTGTTTTATTTGAGGCATGAGATGTGCCTGCTTTATTTTCATTTGATGGAGGATTCACAAATTTCTAGATCAGGGTGTATAATTGGATTTGACCCAAAAAGGAAAGTTTTGTTTCAAATTCCTATTTGGATTTCGGATTTTTTTTTGTCCGGTTTTAATTTTGTTGAATGCTGATCTGAAATATGCTTCGGAGAGGCATCTGGGAGAGAGAAGATTGAACCCATTTTGCGGTTTGGTTTTATATGAAACCGAGTGGTTGATTTGTGGATTGGTTGTGTTTTCGTATTTTTCTTAATGGTTTCGGTTTTTGTGAAACATGCACTATAATTGAACCGTTCTCTCTTTTAAACTCGATTTGCCTTGGGTATCTCACGGTTCGTCTTCTCTTCACCTGCATCTGTTCTTTGTCTGGCTTAAAAAATGGTGAAACCCTATCACTCTCGGGACGAGCGGGGAGGGACACCACTTGCCATCTTGACTTTGTGTTCTACCTATTCTGCCCTGTAGCGAGCGATATATGGGGTATTGTGGCTCACCCAATGGTCGCTTAGTGTTACTTTCTCTCAATTGCATCAATATGATAGTTAAGTATTTTTTTTAATGTTAAGATATGTGTATATGGGCTTTACTCATTAGTTTAGTAGGTTACTTTGAGCACAATATTCTAAATCTTAATCATTGGCATCATTGTACATCTTTATATTTTTATTATTTTGAAACATATTAACGCGTTATCTTATTTTCTCTCTCAATATTTTTTTTCTTTTTTAATTATTCAAACATGGTATCAACAATTAATTTTTTTTAACCTTATTTTTACTAAATTCCACAATTTTAAAAATTAAATATTTTTTACCAGAAAAAATCTCAGGTACTTAATTAATTAAGTGTGTTTGATAAATGTAATAAAAATTTCTTAATTAATTAAATTAATTTAAAAAATAAGTAAAATATTAAGTTAAAAATTCTGGAAAGTCTCTCTTACTTATTTTTTTTGGCAGAAAGCGTTCAGCACTTTTCAATTTTAAAAAAATTCTGTTTGGACGATTTTGCCCTTAGGGATTGAGGGCTCTTTGTCGTTTCATTTTGTTCAAAGATAGATCAAAGGAGATAGGCGGGGGGGGCGGCGGTGCGATCTGAGATTGCGAACCTTTGCTATCACACGGACATGAAGAACGGATTACTCCGAGATGAATCGAGAAGCCGATTCGATTTGCTGGTTCGAAGCGAAGCGATTTGATTCAATTTTCACCTTCGAATTTCAGAGATTGATTCGATTTGGTGAGGCGAAACGATTTCGGTGATTGAACCACCTGATGACAGCTGGCGACGCCAATCAGTCTCGTCTACTGCAACAAACGGTCTGCTACCACCGGCAAAGCAATTGGTCTTTCTCCGTTTCGTGGGGATATTTCGTTCATTTGTACGAGAAAGTCATTCCCCGGAGCATTCTTAAGATACCCCCGGAGATGTTTAAGCCGTGGATCGACGCGCAGACGCCGTACTACATGTTAAACACGCAGCCATTCTCCGGCAACTCTTGCGACACCCCGCATGTTTTCTTCTTTGATTCCATCGGGAGAAATGGGAACGACGGGATTGTTACGAGGTATGTCCGATTGTCGGATCGAGGATTGCCGCCTTGCTCGTCTGCCGGGTACCAGTCGCCGTCGGCAGATGTCGTTTCAAGAATTGAGGTGCTTACGCCAGCGAAGAGACGCAAGGAGGTGCGATTCAAGTATATTTTTTTTCTGGAAAAATTATATATATATATATATATATATATATATATATATATATATATATATATATATATTTGTTATGGATTTGTCACACTTTTTGTCGTTTAAATTTTAAATTTATTTTAATCAGATAAAATTAAAAAAAATTATAAGTGATTTTAGATGAAAATTTAGTTATGCTCAACCTATAGTCTTTGAATGAGGATATTTTTATTATTTTATTAAATTTAAAACGGTTTCGTCTAAAATTGGTGTTCTAAAACATTTTTCCGCAGGAGCATATGTTCATCCTATGTGTAAGCACATCGATATTTACATATATGAATCCTTTCGTTCTTGATTTAGCTACTAAGATCTTCTTTCCATGGATGAATTTGAGATCAAATTGTAAGTTCGTTGTTTGTATGTGTTTCCGAATCTGTTCAACGATTCAACTGAGTTAATTGGATGTGAAATGTTTTTGAAGATCCAATTCATCATCAATTTTATGTTCATAAGCATTCTGTTGTAATTCTTCGCTTAAAATTTCACTTTCCCAGATGAATTTTACTGAAATACATGTCAGATCTATCTGTTGAATTGATTTGCATACTAAAACATGGTTTGCGGTATATCTTTGTTGGCAAGCTGCGTAGAACATATGATTCTCTGTTTTTGTTTTTTTGTTCTTATAAATTGAGAAAACGATTCCAGATTCTGTTATTACCAAACGCGATTCTATTCCTAAAAGTAAATAAAATTTTCATCCCATCCCATCCCATTGCAAGTAGGATGGAAAAAGTGGAAATACTAACCAAACACCACCTTAATTTTTAGGACCTGCCTTATCCATCCTAAAAATAGATAGGTGTAAACCAAAAAAATAGCCAAGAACACCCCTATCTGAGATTTGCTGAGAATTTTTTTTCGTTATGTCTGAGATTTGGAGAAATTTGATTGCTTTCAATGAGGTGTTATTTCTTCTTCATCTTCTTCCGATTGATCTGTATTATGTGTAACTTCATAGATTTGAATCAGTTCTTGTTCTTGTTCTTGTTCTTGTTCTTGTTTTGAACCATGAGATCTGTGTTATGTGTAACTTCATAGAATTTGATCTCCGTTTTTAATATTCAATTCTTGTTTTGAATCATGTGATCTAATTGTTTTTAAAACGTTAATTCAATTTTATTCTGATGATGTTTGAATCTTGAATTAGTATTTAATTTTGTTTTGCATCTAAGGATTTTTATGTTATTCAGACAATAATTCATATATTTTCCGATTTTAGGATCTGTTTGTTTCTTACAAAAATTTCTTTGCATTGTCGACGGATGTTTCCATTTGATTTTGATTTTGAGAAACTGTTTTAAGAATTTTATAGAAATTAAACATATTTAATTTATCAATGATAACAAAATTAATAGAATTTATGGTTGTTTAATTTTATTGAAATGATTTTTTTTTTTGTATTATCTTGATTCAAGGGTAATTTCTGTAAATTAAACAATTTTCAACAATTCAAATTTTGCACTTATCAAATAAACAAAAAAGATTCAACACTTAAATTTTCAGCACAATTTATCAAACAATCTTTTTAAATTTTCAGCACTTAAAATTTAAGCACTTAGGTGGCGTTTGGTAACCGTTTCTGTTTCCATTCCAGCAGTGGGATGGGAATGGGATGAGAATTTTGTTTTCTTTTTTGGAGCAGAATCGCGTTTGGTAACGATAATTTTTTTTTTTGTTTTGGGAAGGGAATTGTGTTTGGTAACGATTTTATCTTAAAATCTTTTTTTTTTTTTTCTTCTGTTTTGGCCTGACGGCGGTGGCGCCGTCGCCAGCAACTGCCGGACGGTGACCGGCGATGGCCGCCGGAGATGGCCGGGGGTGGCGGCAGACGGTGACCGGCGACGGTCGCCGGAGATGGCCGGCGGCGGTGGACGGTGACCGGCGGCGGCGGACGGTGGTCGGCCGGTAGGTGAATAGTGACTATGTGTTTTGGAAATGGAATGGGAATAATGGGAAACAACTTTTTTTTGTTCTCATTTCTTAAGAAAAAAGTAGGCACAATTCTCAAATGAGAATGAAATGGAAACGGAAACAAAAATTACCAAACGCTATTCGCAAACAGGATTCCCAAAATTCTGGGAACTTAATTTTTAATATTTAAATTTTCAACTTAAAATTTAAATCGTTATTAAACAAGTCTCGGTACGACCTTCAAATTCCTTGAGACCCTCTGTCATTGCTCGTGCGTTGATTAGAGATCCAACAGACACCGCATGCGTCCCTACGGGCTGTTGCACTTCCACAGTAGTTCTTCGTCCGTTAAACTCTGCCATTTGAGTCGTATGTCATGTTATTTGCCATGTGTCAACCACGTCAACATCTAACTGCTATGGCACTTGGCCACATTAGATCCATGTCAACAAAGCAATCATGCCACCCCTGTGATGTCAAAGCCATGTGGGCGCATGCAACCATGTCATTCTGGCATGTCAGTGGCTGGTCGACTATGTCAGCGAATGTAATCGTATACGTCTTCTCTCTATTTCGTCAGGTACCATGTTAGCCGGTTCAATACATTTTTATCTCTTTTGCACGGTTCACCTTGTTTTTGGGTAGGTCAGTTCCTAGGATTTTCAAACCTTATGTTTTTGTTTTCGAAGTCTACTGTTGATCCACTCAAAATTAATACTAATTCTAATGGAAGGGTTAACTCCGCTTGTAGGGTTCGATACTTTATTCCTGACATAGAGCTGGTCTGAAGCCCGGGTAAAAGAGGAGGGCTGCGTTTAGTAGTTGACAACCAGCGGAAAACTTTGTCAGAACATGTATGATATGAATCCAAAGATATTAAATGTGGGGGCATTCCTTACCAGCGACGTGCTATATTTCGACTTCTCGAATGTAATGAATAATGGGTTAGGGTGGATTAGGGCATCGCTCAGAAGCTACCCGTCGTGTTTTCGCCCGGATATGGTGTCAAATAAACGAGGGTTGTCATATTATGGTGGATGGGGGCGGATAAATAAGTTAGTCCATGAGACTAGGCTAAGGTTGACAACTTAGAATATAAGAACGTTGACGGTAAGATTTGAGAATTGGTGAATGTGAAGTGTAGGATGAGGAGGATTAATATTCTATGCTTGCAGGAAACTAAGTGGGTTGGAGAGAGGTTTAGAAAAATTGAGAGTACGAGATATAAATTATGGTATACTAGGAAGGATAAACATAGGAATGAGGTGAACATCATGATAGATAGGGATTTAAAGGATAACGTTGTTGATATTAAGAGAATTGGCAATATAATGATGGTAACGAAGCTGGTGATTGGAGGGGATGTTATTAACGTTATTAATGTGTACGCTCCCCAATTTGGACTGTAAGAAAATGTTAGACAAAAATTTTGGGAGAAGATGGACGAAGTCGTTCAAAGTATACCTAATCAAGAAAAATATTTATTGCGGGAGACTTGAATGGACATGTCGGGAAGGAAATGGGGACTTTCGAGAAAGTATATGGTGATTATAAATTTGGGAAGAAGAATGCAATGAGTGAGATAATTTTAGATTTTGCTATCCCGTATGATTTAGTTCTTCTAAATACATGCTTTAGGAAAAGGGATGAACATCTTATCAGATTTAAGAGTGGTCAGAGGAATAGCCATATAGATTTTGTTCTTACTAGGACGAGTGATCGTTTAATATGTAAGGATTGTAAAGTCATACCCGGAAAGAGTATTGCTACCCAATATAGACTAATGGTAACTGATCTCAAGTTTTAGGGGTGGAAACGAGAGTTTAAGATAAGTAGGCATGCAAGGATACGTTAGAGAAATCTAAGAAGTGAAAAGATGGAGTTGTTTAAGGATAAAATTAGCAATGATGAGTTATGGAAGAGACATGAGGATGTGAATAAAATGTGGATTGATATAACGAGTCGTATTAGAAAGATAGGAAGAGAAGTTTTAGGAGTTTGTAGAGAAGGAGGACCACGATATAAAGAAAGTTAGTGGTGGAATGAGGTCCAAAAAATCGTTTAGGACAAGAAAATAGCTTATAAATAATGGAAAAAATATCGAAGTCGGGAAAATTTGGAGAAGTATAAACATACAAAAAAGGAGGCGAGAAAAGTAATTAAGGAATCAAAATTTAGGGCATACGATAATTTATATCAAAAGTTAGATACAAAAGAGGGAGATAGAGATATATTTAAACTTGCTAGGCGACATAAATGAAATACTAGAGATATTAGAAGTGTCAGATGTATTAAATATATTGGTGAAAAGATACTGGTGAAAGATGAAGAGATTATGGAACGATAGGAAAGTTATTTTTATAATTCATTTAATGAGAATGACATTAGGAAATCTAGATCAGAGTTGCCTAATTTATATTCAAATAAGATTTATAGGTTTCATAGAAGAATTAGGGTTTCGGAAGTTAGAATAGCACTAAGGAAGATGCGAATTGGAAAAACAGTAGGGCTAGATGAAATCTCTATAGAGGTGTGGAAAAGTTTGGGAGATATTGTGATAGAATGGTTGACTAGACTTTTCAATGACATTTTAAGGATTAAGAGAATGCCTGACGATTGGAGAAGGAGTATCTTAGTGCCCATCTATAAAAATAAAGGGGATGTTTAAAGTTGCACGAACTATCAGGGTATAAAATTTATGAGTTATACTATGAAACTTTGGGAGAGAATGATAGAATATAGAATAAGATATGAACTGAGCATAGAAGAGAACCAATTTGGATTTATGCCCAACCAATCATCTACTGAAATTATCTATTTACTCATGAGATTAATAGAGAAATATAGAGAAAAGAAGAGAAATTTACATATGGTATTTATGGACTTGGAAAAGGCTTATGATAGAGTACTCAGAGAAATTTTGTGGTGGGTGTTAGAAAAAAAACATGTATCCAATGTGTATATCGAGGTAATCAAGAATATGTATGAAGGTATAGTCACTAGTATTTGAACAGGAGGAAGCGATACTTGTGCATTTTTTTATTAATATAGGCTTACATCAAGGATCATCTTTAAGTCCTTACCTCTTCGTTCTAGTGATGGATGAGCTCACAAAACATATTCAAGATGGAGTATCTTGGAGTATGTTGTTTGCGGATAACATTGTATTAGTGGACGAAAGTAGAATAAGTCTTAATACTAAGTTAGAAAGATGGAGATAAGCGTTAGAGTTTAAAGGTTTGAAGGTTAGCAGAAGTAAGATGGAATACATGCATTGTAATTTTTGTAATACCTAGAGAGATGGTGCAGTCACAATTGGAGACGAGAAGGTGCCGAAGGTTGATCGTTTTAGATATTTAGGTTCAATGATTCAGAGTAATGGCAAAATCGAGGAATATATTACGCATAAAATCAAGACAGGTTGGTTAAAGTAGAGAAGTGTAGTTGGGGTAATTTGTGATCATAAGATTCTGTTAAAACTTAAAGGAAAATTCTACAAAACTGTTATAAGACCAGTGCTTCTTTATGGTTCAGAATGTTGGGAGGAAAAAACAAATCATGCCCAGAAAATTGGGATGAAAGAAATGAGGATGTTGCGGTGAATGAGTGGGAAGACGAGAATGGAAAAAATTAAGAATGAAACTATTAGAGATAATTTAGGAATAGCACCCATCGAAGAGAAAATCGTTTACGATGGTTTAGGCATGTGCATAGAAGACCCATAGAAGCACCAATGAGAAAATATGATTTAGTTCAAATTCAGAAGACTACTAGAGGGAGAGATAGACTTAAAAAGACGTTGGACAAGACTATTAGAAATGATTTGGCGACATTAAACCTAACGGAAGGGATGACCTTGATCGATCTCTATGGCATAAATGGATTCATGTAGCCGACCCTACATAAGTAGGACAAAGACTTAGTTGTTGTTGTCGTCGTCGTCTAATGGAAAGGCTACTTAGAATAACGGTTAGAAATTAGAAGAACTGATTACAAACAAATTGTGTTGGAGGGACACATAAAAAATACAATAAATAGGAAACCAAACCTGTAATTTACCCTAAAATAAAATACACTAAGCACGTGTAGCCAATGCATTAATGTTGACAAACGAGTTGATCCCTTGTGCACTTCTCCATCTTTTGTGAGTATAACAGGCTGGTAGAGTTTGGGGGAGAGTTTGTTTGGTGTTTATTCTAATTTGATTGCTAACAAATAACGATTTCGAATATTAGCAATCATAACAATGTTGTTGATTTATAACGATTAGGAAACTTCACGGTGTTGTCTGTTCAAATCAAAACTATCGAGATGAAAGTGAAATGATGGTCAAACTTCAAGGTGTAAAGTGTTAATAAATAAATAAATAAATAAAAAGAGAAATACTTCCCTAAGAGTTGTTTTATGTGATAAAAAATTATTTCATAGTCAAAGTCTTCCCCAAAATAACATGCATTTTCAACTGTGAGGGGATGTCACAATAACTCCAAATGTACCCATCGGAACAACTGAAATTTGTTCAGTAAATGATGTTACTATTTTCAGTTTATTGGGTTGTTGTTGCTGCACCAGTTCTCTTTCTCTTGAAAACAACTCAACCTCAAGTTGGTCAAGGTATTAGTTCTGGATCATGGTACTCGTACAAGTATTGAACATTGAAAGTTTTAGAAATGGCATAACTTCCTGGTAGATCAACGATGTAGGCATTATCATTGATCTTCTGAAGGATTCAGAAGGGTCTAACTTTATTTTGCTTGAGCTTATTGTACTCTCCAGTTGGAAGCTGTTCTTTACGCAAATGAACCATCACAAGATCCCCGTCAACAAATGTCTTGTATCTTCTGTGTTTGTCAGCATTGGCATTGTATTTTGCAGCAGAATCTTCCAGTTTCTTCTTGACTTCCTTGTGGAAGTTAGCTACTTTCTCAATCAAATGGCCAGCAATGATGTTCATACCTGGGAGCTTTAATTTAGGAATAAGATCTAGAATATGCAATGGAGGGCGAATGTGGACAACCTAAAAAAAAGATTACCACTAGAACGATTTGGCACATTGTTGTAGGCGAATTTAGCCTGTGGTAAAACATTATCCCATTTTCTCCGATTTTCTTTAATCAAACATTGTAGGATATTTCCTAGTGTTCAATTAGTGACCTTGGTTTGACCGTATGTCTACGGATAACATGTGCGACTATACTGCAAAGACGTATCAAGTCTTTTCCATAAAGTCCGCCAAAAATTACTGAGGAACTTTCGATCACAATCTTAGACTATGGTTTTTGGTAAACCATGTAGATGCACAACCTCTCTAAAGAACAATAGTGTAATATGAGTAGCATTTGAAGTCTTCTTGCAAGGAATAGAATGAGCCATTTTAGAAAAACGATCTACCACAACAAAGATAGAATCCGAACCTCTCTATGTTCGCAGTAGTCCCAAAATAAAATCCATAGACAAATATTCCCAAGGAGCATCAGGGATAGGAAGTGGCATGTACAGCCCGATATTCTGGGCTTGTCGTTTCACAGTCTGGCAGCTATAACAACGTTTACCAAACTTCTGAACGTCACGTTTGAGATGCGGCCAAAAGTATCGAGCTTCCACCAACGAAATGGTTTTGTCTCGTCCCATGTGTCCTCCTAATCCTCTAGCATGCAATTCTTGAATGATGTGGTCTCTAAGGGATCCCCGGGGAATACATAAACAATTTTCAAAGAATAGAAAACCATAATGTATTTGATGTTTGTCTGCAACTCTGTTCGTACAATTCTGTCATTCTTTCTTGAAATCTTTATCATTTGGATACAAATCTTTCAAGTAATCGAAATAGATTATTTTACTCCGAACAACAATTAATAACATAACTCGTGAACTCAATGCATTAACAACTTTGTTCAATTGGCCTGACTTGTGTTTGAAGGAGAAAGTAAAGTTATGGATGCAGGCAATCCATCGAGCATACATCCGGTTGGATTTGGAACAATTGTTGAGATACTTGAGAGCCTGATGATCGGTGTTGAGGATGAACTCCTTCTGTACTAGGTATGACTCCCAATGTTGCAATGTGCGAACAACTACATACAATTCTTGCTCATATGTTGACCATTTCTGTCGTACTTCGCTGAGTTTCTCACTACAGAAAGTTATTGGTTTCATCTCTTGAGACAAAACTACTCCAATTCCTACTCCCGAGACATCACATTCAACTTCAAAAATCTTGTCAAAGTTTGGGAGTGCAAGGACCGATGCACTTGTCAGTTTCCCCTTCAAAACTGCAAAGCTTTGTTTCGCATTTTCTGTCCAAACAAGTTATTTTTGCTGCAAACAATCTGTCAAGGGTGTGGAAATAGTACTAACATTCTTTACGAAATGGCTATAGAATGTTGCCAGGCCGTGAAAACTTCGAACTTCTGTAATTGTCTTTGGTGTAGGCCACTCATGAATAGCTTTCACCTTCTCTTGATCAACCTTGATTTCATCTGAACTGACAACAAAACCCAAGAAAATTAGGTTGGCATACAACTTATTCTCCCATAATCCTTCAAAGACCCTTTCTAAATGTTGCAGGTGTTCTTCCTCGTTTGGGCTATAGACCAGGATATCGTTAAAGTAAACAACGACAGAGTTTCCAATGGAAGGTTGGAATACCTAATTCATTAGCCTCATGAAATTACTTGGAGCATTAGACAAACCAAATGACATAACTAGCCACTCGTATAGTCCTTCATGAGTTTTGAATTTCGTTTTCCATTCATCAACTGGACGAATACAAATTTGATGGCATCATCTTCGCAGATCAATCTTGGAAAATACTTCTGATCTCCTCAATTTATCAAGCATATCTTCCAATCTTGGAATAGGAAACTGATATCGTATCATAATCTTGTTGATGGCACAACTATTAACACACATCCTCTAGCGTCCATCGTTTTTGGCATTAGCAGTGCCAGTACAACTATAGAGCTCATGCTTTCTCGAACCATGCCTTTCTTAAGGAGATCTTCGACTTGGCTTTGTAGAATATTATATTCTTTGGTACTTATACGGTAGAGTGACAAATTTGGTAAGCTTGCTCCTTGGACAAGATTAATATGATGATAAATATCTCTTAATGGCGGAAGTCCAGTAGGTAGTTTATCGGGAACAATATCACTAAATTTTTCTAGTAGGGGCTAAACTAGATTCGACACATTTTGCGAGACTGAAGTCTCCTTTAGCACCAAAAGGAGATTGGTTTTGGCCTTCGAGCATTTTGGACTATTTGGTTGCTTCATTGGGGCAAGAATAATCTTCACGTTATCTTTATAAAATGTGTAAATATTATTTCTTCCATCATGTGTTGTATTCAAATCGAATTGCCATGGTCGCCCAAGTAACATGTGACAAGCATCCATATCCACAACATCGCATAATACCTCATCTTTGTACTTGCTGATGGAGAAAGGAATGAGACATTGCTCTGTCACCCTTGTTTCACCAACATCTTTAATTCACCCAATACGATACAAAGATGGATGTGGTTGAGTTGACTATTGTAATTTGTCCATCATAGTTTTAGACACGATATTTTCGCTACTGTCGCTGTCAATGATGAGAACACATACACATTAGCTAACCGTACATCTGATTTTGAAGATGTTGTAGCGTTGAATATCTTCTTCCTTCTTCGGGGTATACATTAGATGCCTTATCACTAAGGACATACCTTCATCTTCATAGATAAGCTCTTCTGGTTCGTCTTTCTTCTCGTACTCATCATCTTCTAGGTAAACTTTATCTCCTTCAACATCATCATCATGGGTGGTCAAATTAACCGACTTTCTTTGATAACATTGATTGGAGTAGTGACCTGCTTGTCCGTAACAATAACACTTGTTTTCTCTCAGAACCGCATAAGGGTTGTTGGAATTGGTCTTATTAGCCTGTTCTCTTTGCGGTCGTACAACAAGTTGATTTTGTGACGCGTTGGGCCTAGGTTTCTCGTCAAGTGGTCTTGCCATGGCTTTTCCTTTGCTCAAGTCCGATCTTTGCTGGAATCTCCATTGTGTAGTCTAAAATTTTGATTAGGATGAACTTCGCCATGTTCTTGCTGTTGGGTGCTATTGTTCCATCTACCCAGGAGTTGGGTAATCATTTCTTCCAAATTCTGCAATTTGCCACTAAGTGCATCCACCAAATTTTTTATTGCAAACCCCGGATTTTGCTAGCTAAACTTTCCCTCTGTCGTTTGTTTTTTATCTAATTTTTTTTCTTTGATTTCAAGAAGGTGGTTTGGAAATGGAATTGGTGGGTAATATGTTTAGAAGGATGATATGACATTGGTATATGGATTAAGACAATATAGCGGTGGTGAGGTGGTATATGGATATAGTGAGTGGTATTGGATCGGGTGATAGGTGTTGGAGCAAATGAATTTTTAAATTGTTTTTTTTATAGAAAGTGTCAAATTTTTTCCCTCTATTCCCTGTATCCCATATTGGTTAGGAAAAGAGGTAATGACGAGTATATCTAGGGGTATGTGAGACACTTGGGGTGTGCCCTAAGGGGTACCCATATTTTGTGGAGGGGAGATGAGCTACATCCCTACTGGTTTATCACGCGTGCGCGCCGCCGCCATCCGTCCGGCCGTGCCGAGTCGCGTCGCGCGTGTAATGAGGTGACACTTAATTTTTTGGACAAAATTTATTTAAATAATTATTTTTTATTTAAAAGAAATTTTTTTAGAATCGGTTTTTGACTTGTAAAAAAAAAAGTTTTCTTATCCCACGATTTTCTCTCCACATTCCCGAAATCTCTCCACGATTTTCGAACCGTTGGAGATCTGATTCGTTTCTCTTTCGTCTATAAATGCAGACGTTCTTCATCAGTTTTAAGGACTACGAAATTAGAAATTGCTTCATCAGTTCGTTCCAAAAACAGTCTCTTCTTCTTCTTCAGAACTGTTTCGAAATATCTTTATTTTTTTTCTTCATTTCAGAACTGTTCTGTTCTGTTTCGAAACATTCTGTTCGAAACACTTTCTTCTTTTACTGATTTTGTTTAAACAGTTTCTTCATTGTCTATTTTGATTTCCAAGCAGTTTGTTCCTTTTGAGAACAGTGTGTGGGGGTGTTTGGTTTTCGGGACTTCTACAGTGCAAAGAACGTCCTAGACATAGGAGCTTTTTGAGTTATTTTATCCTGGGGACGACGGGGTTAATATATTGCTTGCACGCTTCTTGGACAGAGTCGGGAAATGTCTTAAAGAGAGTAACCTAGTCCGCGACTCAACCCAAACTAATTCGGTAAACTCGTTCTTTATTAATTTCTGCTGTAACAATAGGGGTGGTGAATATATAGAAAATAGATTAGTTAAAGCAGGGTTTTTTTTTTGAATATAGAAATGGTGTATGAGAATGGAAATAAAAGTGGTGATGGAGATAGAGTGATTCGGGATTACCTTGGAAGTTTGAAGGGTAATGGTAACCAGGAAAGTTCCGCCTAATTCAAAGGAAAGCTCTAATAACTAGTTGACGCAGTGACTTGCTAGATTTCGCTCTAACTTGTGTTCTCACAAATGAGAAGAGAAATGAACAAGTTCTCAAAGAGAAATATAAATGAGAAAACTAAGAATGTTGATTGATGATTGATAATTCTCACCTTACGAAGGGACGGGAGGGGGGGGGGGGGTATTTATAGCCTCTCAAAATGATACACACTACACAATAAACAAGTAAAAATATTTAGACCCACTAATTAAATTAAGTGATCATGCCTACTTTTAAAATCTCGCTTACTTAACTTAATGATGTAAGTAATGACATCAATTTATTGGGTTTGGATAATGGATAGATTATTAAACTCTTAAGAAGCAAAATATTGGGCTCTTTGGGACAATATTGGGTGGCTGCTGCTACATCAATTTATTGGGCGGCCGCTGGCTGCTGCTGCATCATAGAGTAAATTGAACATACCTGTATGATAACGAGTTAAATAAGATGTTTTTGGATGACTCAAAAATTAAATAGGTCAGGTTAAGACTGGCTTTCTTCAAGATGTCGGATTAGAGTTGATAAAGGAATTTGTGTGAATTTTTAATTTTAATTGATGCATTGCTGAATAATGCAAGATTTTTTTTTTATTTTTTTTTATTATACAGTAAGGTGTGTCCGGACCAACTTATACAGATCTCGACTGATCATTTCATTAGGCGATCTTAAGGGCACTCCCTCACATGAGCATGATGCATTCAAGATTAAATTTAAGTTTTAATTTCTACAGTATTTCCTAGGACAATTGAACCTTGATTGGCAACGAAAAAAGACACTTCTTCTTGCCCACCAAACTAACACCTCTCACATAGTAATGAAAGAATTAATCACACATTCTAAAAAACAACAAAATGACATTTTTTTATAGGAATAATATTCATATAAACGATATCTTAACCCACCAAAGAATTCAGTGTTAAAAAAAATTGAGTTGCGAGTTCCTAATCCTTTAAATCTCTTAGAATGAAATAAAATAATATATAGATGTGTGTACTTTAATTTAAAAAATATTTTTTTTTTATTTTTTATTTTAAAACACAAAACAAATACTATAGTTCTTTTTAAGTATTAAGTGAAAGTGGAAAAAAAAAATTGGGTGGAAAGTTTCTAATCTATTTAGTTTTTAAAATAATATATATATATATATATATTATAAGAATAAGTTTTTGGGTATTTTCGATCCAATTATTCGTGGAATACAATCTTAAATTGAAACATGTGAATGTATTTGTAAAAGAATTATCTACGGATGAATTAAAAATTGTCCTTTAAAGTATCCAATTGAAATTGTTGATTAACGTGTTGTGTGAATTATTTCTCATTGATTAGTGAAGAATATGAACATCCATTTATTAATACTTGGATTAGCTCTTGAAGGTAAATCTCTTATGCCGTTCAAGTAGTATGGGCAAAAGTAGGCTAATGGTTATTATACAAATATAATCACACATGCGTATGCCGTTGCCGCTGTTTGGGAGTAAGCCTGAGCTTGTGGGCTTGGGGAATGCTTTAGAGAAAAGTTAATTTGAAAATCAGATTAACAAACGAAACAAAGCCCAACTATTAATTAATTCATGAGTTACGTCATTTTTTGTTATAATTTTTGTTCTCGATACCCAATAGGTGTTAGTCCAGCTAGTAAGGGGAGGTGTCCCCTCTTTCCTTGTCAACTAGGATTTAACTCTCTTTGGGAGCATTCCAAGAATTAAATCTTGAATTTAATCATGAATAAATCAGATCGATATGGGGGAATGCATTCTTAAGAATGTTTGGAGTGATGATTAGTCGAGGTGCGCATAAGCTAACTTGGACAACACCTTACCGTAAAAACAAAACAAAAAAAAACTATTTCCCACAAGTTATAAAACATAAGATTTTACATTTGTTCTTGAGAATAAAAGAATTCTCTACTTTCTGATTTTCAGTATTAGTATTACTACTCGTTGATCGACATAGTCAGACTAAGTCAAAATTGTAAGCACTGCCACCGCTGGAGCGAAATAGGATAAGGTTACCACCCAAAACTGAGAACATTTAAAGGGAAAAATCCAGTAAAGTGACGGCAGTGTGAAAGAAAATTGAAGGAGAAAGGGAAGCGACGAAGAAAAGTATGACGACTGAAACAAATGGACCTCCACCGCTTATTATCGAGGTTGAATGGTGATGATACCAAGTTGGACTTCGATCGTACTATAAACTCAGTACCTGGTTGTCTTCTCCTCCATGGAAGAACCGTATTTCCTCAAATTATTGATTTATCCAATTTCATTATTTGTTCTCTGGTGCTCCAGTTTGCAATCAAGTGTGGCGGCAACGGATGTGATTAGACAAGGTCAAAAAAATTTAGTCTTCGGTACGGTTGTCTCCGCCGGGGGAATTTCGAATTAAGTTTCTTCAATCCAGATAACTCCAACAATAATTACGTAGGAATTTGGTACAAGAATGTTACAGAAAGAACAATTGTGTGGGTTGCGAACAGAGATTTTCCCATCACCACCGCCTCTGGAGTTCTCACAATATACTTAGATGGAAACCTCGTTATTTCTAATCGGCAAGTCCTTTTCATGGTAACGAACATAACATTGAACAGAAACACAATTGCCGTACTTTTGGATTCTAGAAATGTAAAACCCCAACCTCTGACTTATGTACGATTTAAGTCGCGTTTTAAAATATTCCAGAAATAACGGGGCTGATGGTGTTAACTTTGATGTAATTTTAAATTTGAGGGGTTAAATTCGTAAATTTTCAAACATTAAAAAAAATTGAAGTAGAGTTAATTAAAATCTTAACAAAACATAAAGGGGATAATTTGCAATTCTCATAAGCATGAAAATTTAGAATGGATTTAATTACTATCTAGCGAGGGCGGTTTGCGATATGAATTGGTTGATTTAAAATTTTAGGGGTTAAATTGTTATTTTCAAAACATGTAAAATTTGAAATTAGATAAATTATGACTTAACTAAAATGAGGGGGTGTTAGTGTAATTATCGCAAAAGCTTCTTTAAGAAGCTATTGAAATAAATAAATAAATAAAATGAGGGGAAGGGAGCCGGCCACTTGGGCTCCCCTTTGTCAACTCATATATATATATATAGATAGATAGATAGATAGATATAGGATATATACACACAAACACATATACATATACAAACATTTATATATATATATATATATATATAGAGAGAGAGAGAGAGAGAGAGAGAGAGAAAGAGAGAGAGAGAGAGAGAAACGGAAGAAGCATCCAGAAAACTTAGAGAGAGAGAGAAGAACTGGAGGAGAGAAAAAGAAAGGGAAGAGAGAAAGAGGTTCGGTCGGTGGTGGTTCGTCACTGCTATGGCGTGTGTGTGTGTGTGTGATCCGTTGCCTTTCGTTCGTCAGTGGGTGTTTAGGTGATCGTCGCCGTCGCCGGTAAGTGGACGTGTGATTTCTCCGTTTGTTTCGATGCGAGTATGGGTGTGGGTTCGGTCGTTCGTCGTCGTTCGTCAGTGAGTCGGTATGTGTGTTTGATGTTTAGGGTTTCCATTTGTTTTGTTGTGTGTGTGTGTGTGTATGTCATCGCTCCTGTCGCCGATAGTGACGGTAGTGTAAGTTGGTGTGTCAACGGTGGACGTTTTTGGGTGGGTATCACCAGTAGGCTTGGGTTGCCGGTGATCATCAAGGCGTGTTGTGTGTGCATGGTGGTGTGGGGGTGTCGCCAGAGTTGTTGTCGGAGTGGAGAGTAGAGAGAGAAAGAGACAGTGGCAACTGAAAAACCCAGAACAGAGCAAACAGGAAGACGACCGTCCGAGGCGGTGGAACATCAGGAACCAAATTTGCATGAGTTCTCCTAGGCGATGGACGTTTCCCTTAGGCGGTGGCCAGCAGTAAGCAGAATTAAGGGATTAGTAAAGAGATCGACAACCAATTCAGAACGGATAATGTTTCTCGTTAAAATTTCGTGATTTGTTAATTTAATTATTAGCGTCGAAATTATTGAACTGATGAAAACTAAATAATGAGACCATTTATATAAACTAAGTTTATATAGAAAATCGTAACGGAGTGATGTTAATTAAATGAAAATATTCCAAAAAAAAATTCAGAGAATAGGAAATTACGAAAATTAAGATTTCATGGCATGGTTAGGTTATTTTACGTAAAATATTAATTTAGGCCCTGTCACTATTAAGTTTGCAGGCACCGGAGTACCAGTAAAGAATAGGCAGTCAAATTCTTCGAAAACAGATAATCAAGTGAGTGTACTGTCTTCTTGCCAAATCTATTTCATATATATATATGATGGAAAAATGTGTTTACTTAAAAATGGGACGAATTTATAACTTATATGGATCAAGCGATTTTTGGGTGTTTTTGGAAATAAGGTTTCGCTGGTTTTTAAAGAAAAGTGAAAATAAATTATTTTGTTGAATCTAGTTGGTTTTAAATGAGGGTGGATAAATGATATTTGGATTAAATCGATTTTGGAGCTAGAGGTTGATGTTATTGATTTGTAGTTTGACGATGTTGCTATTGATTTGATGATGTTATTGATTTTATCTGTTTCGGCAGAGCGTTGATTATTTATTGAGTTGTAGTTTGATGATGATGTTGTTGATTTAGACGATATCATAGTATTTATCTACTTCGGCAAAGCGTTGATTATCTGCTACGGTAAAGCGTTGTTATGTCCTGCAGATGGGCGTCCGGCAAGCAATTATTGATATTATGATCTATTCCGATGGGTGTCCGGGCAGGTGGTTATTTGTCCCGCTAGGAAGGCATATCCTACGGGTAGTACGGTACCGTTGCAACTCCCGATCATGAGGTTAAAACGATCAGTATGGCTAGCCAGTGAGTGTGTGGTGGGGGTGGTGTTTGAGATGTAGTGTTTTACTTATATTGGGTGATTTATTATTTATGGTGATTGATCTTATTTTATACTGAATGAGTTTGAATGGAACTTACATATATTGATTTATTTTCACTGCTTATATTATGGAATTTTTTACCAGATATGTGATGTTTGTCTACTTATGCTTGATCCATTTAAATGTTGTAGAATGTATTATAAATTAAAAATATTTTTATTAAGAAGGCAGTACACTCGTAGGTAGAGCGAATAGGAGTCGATCGGTCCCTTACTGGCGCTAAATAGAGTTATGCGGGTCATGCGTTTGAGTCATATGAGTGTCTTTTGAAACGAGCTATCAGAGGTGAACCTAAGGATGTTCATGAAAATTATTTTGTTGTTCTTATAATTTGGGACAGGTGTATCCCTATAGTATGAAATTATGTATATGATATATAGATGAAAGTTTGTATATTGTCGTATAATTGGTTGGTTAGTCAGTCAAGTGATGTCGTGTCGACATCACGCCGGCCTCATGGTAATGGGTGTCCGGGGTGGGATATGACAGAAAATCTAGTTTTGAGCGATCAAAACTCTGTTGTTTTGTGGCAGAGCTTTGATTATCCGTCTCATGTTTATCTTCCCAAAATGAAGCTATGGATTAACAAGAGGGGAGAAAGTTCTTGGTCATTGGTCTCTTGGACAAATTTTGAAGACCCTGGGACTGGTGAATTCTCCCTACGAGTGGATGTTGATCAATTCTTTGTCATGAAAGGGTCTAAAAGATACTGGGTCAATGGCTCATAGAACGGGTAGATCTTCAGCTTAGTTCCAGAAATAAGAATAATGAATATTTTGAAATTCACCTTTGTAAGTAACGATAATGAAAGTTATTATACTTACTTTCCTTACAAATACAACTCTTCCATAATTTTTCATCTTGTAATGGAATTTCTGGCCAACTCCAACGACTCACACGGCTTGATACTCCCAGAGCTTGGAATGTGTACTGGTCTCAACCAAGAAATAAATGCGATGTATATGCCATTTGTGGTGCTTTTGGCCTCTGCAAGAATGAACTTTCTGAGATCTGTCAATGCTTGAGAGGTTTTGAACCTCATTTTCCTCAAGATTTGATGCATCGAGATTGGTCTGGTGGGTGTTCGAGGAAAGTACAATTGCAGTGCCAAAATGCCATCGGAGTTAATGGGGATGATGACAAAGTTTTGCAGGTGCCTATTTCATATTTTCCTGCAAATGGTCATATTTTTATAGTCTCCAATGCAGATAGTGCAATTGGGCTTGCTTGAGTAACTGCTCTTGTAGTGCTTATGCCTATAATGGTAGTAGAAGATGCTCAGTATGGAATGGGGATTTGTTCAATCTTCAGCAACACTCAGATAATGCAAGCAATGGGGGCACAGACTATCGGAAACTTTCAGCCTCAGAATTCCCAAGCTCAGGTTTTTTGTATTGAATAATTTTCTCCTTTTTTTGTGTGTGTGCAGCTATAGCAATTTAAATTGTTAACGACAACAACAAAGTCGTTATCACAACTCAGAACTTAAGTAGGGTGAACTACGTAAATTCGTTTGCGCCATGGAGATGGTTTTAGGATCCCATTGTTAAGTTCATTATCAAGGTGGGGGGTGAGGTGAGTATCTGCAAATTACGCTTTTATGCTCAAGTCGGTATCGAAAGATCTAAATGCAAGTTTAAGTGTTGAGTAGTTTAGGGTTGCAGACCCAGGTTTTGGGGTCCTGCCCCTTTTTTATACCTATGTTGGACATGAGTATTATAATACCCCGAAAAATTAAATAATTATATATTAATCGATATGTGTTGTCTTTTAAAGAAGAAGACAACACATAATGTGCATAATGCACATATATACTCCATGGACACGTGTTTATATATATTATTATTATTAATAATAATAATGCTATATAATAAGTGATCTGAGTCAATTTGTAAATGGATTATATAGAAACATATTCTTGCAATATAAGATGCAATAGAAATTTTAAATGTTTTTTTTAGCGAGAATAAACCTTCCTAAATATTATTTTTGAGTGAGATTAATATTTTGGTTCAGATTTCGGTTTCGAATTTCAGGTAGAATTTTTAACTCTTTTAATATATGTATTTGTGTTCTCTATTGTGAGATTTATGTTATTATTATTATCGAGTTATAGTAGTTAATTTCTATGAAATTATTATGATTATATAAAAATTATGTGAAAATCATGCCTATATATTTTATTTGTTGTATTAATTAGATACACGTATTAGAGGGGTTGAAATTTTACTGAGTATTGGCTCACAATCTCACAATTTTGATTACAAGGCCGGTGAGAATGAAACTGCGATAGGAATTATATTTGAATTTCTATTTAATTATAATAATTATATTTATTATTTATTTTTATAAAAATTAACTCGATAATTCCAAAGCCATAATTATTGACACCATATTGTAAAATTTCTCAGATTTTATAAAATGAAATTTTGGTAATTCGATTTTAGTGTTAATTCTCCGAATGGAGAAACCATGTGGCGGTCCTGGAAAATCAGGCCGTTACAGAGTGGTATCAGAGCGAAATTAATAGTAATACTAATTTATTTATAAATGGTGAAATATTTTGGATAGAAATCTCTATAAGAAAAACCAAATTGCGGCCCTAAAAAATCGGGTCGTTACAGAGTGGTATCGGAGCGAGTTTGCAACCACCCTAAACTTGGGTTATGGTACCTATTACTCATAATAAGTGATGTATTACTTAAAAATAATAATTTTCATATAACCCATTAATTTGAAGAAAAAAAATATTAATACGGAAAGATAATTATATATATTATTTGTAGGAGGTACCTTGGAAGTTATAGTGTTGGAAAATTTGTGCATTTGGGCCTCATATATGCTTGTGACTTAATTGGCATATGCATGATTTTGGCTGTTAACTTTATTTAGTGCTTAGGTATCACCTTTGTTATGTTGATGACTAATGAGTCCAATTAAAATTTATCAAGGGTCTGTGAAGTTGCCTGAACTTCTATTTTATTGTGTCTAGTTGCTCTTGTCTTTCATTCTATCACACTCATGACTCATCTTGTTGTCACTTTGGTTTTATATAATTGGGCAATAAATGATAGATGGTTAACAATAAACAAAAGTAATTTATTCTCAAAACTGATGGATGTATCCCGTTGTTATTTTCGTTGTATAAAATCATAGAATTTTCTTGTATAAAATCGAATATTGGTTTAGTGTTAATTTTAACATATTAACATCTTAGGTGGAATTTGATTAATGCAACTTACCAATAGTAAGTTAAATAAACCTCGGTGAATGGTGGGTTAGTAATGAACCATAAAATTTGTCGTTGAATTGAAATGACCAATTTAAAAGTGTTTACTGTCTTCTATATAAATCATGAAATTATATTTTCATATTAAATTGTGGAAATTTTTTTTTGATGAAAATGGACAATTTTACTCTGATTAATGGATCAAGTAAATTTTTAAGTGTGGAGATTGATTTTTATTATTCTGTTATGTCATAGTTGTCTTATTAGGAAGGTGTATCATGTGAGATGTTGTTGGTCCTTATAGGAGGACATGTCATGTAGAACATTGTTGTTATGACCTAACAGGAAGAAAAGTCCTGCAGGTGGTTGAATATGTTGTTGTTGATATGTTGTATTAAAACCTGACAGGAGGGCAAGTCCTGTAGGTAGTTGATATGATAACTCTCGTTCATGAGGTAAAACGATCATATGACTAGTAAGGAAGTATGATGTTTTATTATATAAACGTGAGCTAACCAGTCGATTTAAATTCGATTGTTCTATTATGATGATATTTTGTTAGGATTTTGATATTTTATCGGGATCTGATATTGCCAAATGAGTGGTTATATTTTGTTAGGATTTTGATATTGTCAAGTGAGTGGCTATATTTTGTTGACGTTTAGATACTACCCAGTGTGGGTATATTTTGTGGAAAAGTAGATTTTGATAAAAGTACTTGATCAATAAATTATTTTTGTATTATAAAGACAACACACTGGTAAAATAATTCAAATAGATATTGGTCCACAACTAGCGTTATGTGGAGTTGGAGTGTAGGGTTATTGTGAAATTATTGGGAGATAATTATTATTTTGAAATGTAAATTTGAATTTTTGAGTTTAACTGGTATTTTGGAAATTCAATTGGGGGTTTTATGCATTATTTTTTATACATTTTATGTGAGTATTGAACTCATAATTGAACTCATTATATTACGTGACTTTGGAGACGCAATTATGTGTTTGAGATGTATTTATATAATTTAGACGTATTTGGGTGTTTTGAAGCGTATCTATGTGGTTGAGACATATTTATGTGTTTCCAGACGTATTTATGTAGTTTGAAACGTATTTATGTATTTCGAGATGCATTTATACAGTTAAAATGTATTTATGTGTTTGAGACGTATTTATGTGTTAAGAGGTATTTATGTGTTTTTAGACGTATTTCGAAAAACTTATTGATTAAGTTTTGGATTGTAAAAAAGTTTATGAGATTATTGGAATTTTAATGTGGATATTGAAGATGATTGTTTTTAGTCGCACGGGGCAGTCCACAAGGAATTTGAGCTATCTATTGGCTAAGATATTGGTTGTTGCGATATGTTGGATGAAATTAATAAATGTTGGTTACGGGACATGGCAGTGGACTTGAAAAGTCATGCCAAGTGAAAAAATTATTGAGGTTATGGACCTATTGGAATTGAGATAGACTCAATTCAGTGAGACTATTGAGATATTTTAAAGTTTATTGCTATTTTTATCAGAGTAGCGCAACAGAAGCATTTAGAAACATAAAATTCTTTAGCATTTGGTTATCTGTAATAGGTGTTACCGACCAAAATGCACCATGTCCTTGTGTCATTGGATATAATGTGGGCCACCGCAATGCAGATGTAGCGAAGTGTGGAATAGATTTTATCGATTATGAAATATGGGTGACTTTCGGTTACGGGACCCTACATAAAGAACAATTGTTCTAGAATCGAGTGTGACTAACATAACTGTGCGATGCGATTCTGAAATATTATTGTTTAAACGAAATTTCGAGGACGAAATTTATTTAAAGGTGATAGATTATAATATCCCAAAAATTTACGTTTTTTATATAAGTTTAATATTTTTTGGGATTATTTTGTAAATTTATCGTATAAATAATATTTGATAATTTTTTGGTATTGAATGTTAATTTTAAATTGATTTTAAAAAAAATTGAGATTAATGTGTTATTTAAAACATATTTTTAAGAATTTTGGGACAAAATTAATATTATTTTTATTTTTAGGGGGACATTTGTATAAATAATTATGTATTAATCGATATGTGTTGTCTTCTAAAGAAGAAGACAACACGTAATGTGCATAATGCACATATATACTCCATGGACACGTGTTTATATATATTAATAATAATAATAATGCTATATAATAAGTCATCTGAGCCAATTTGTAAGGGGATTATATATATAAGATGCAATAGAAATTTCAAATGTTTTTTTTAGCAAGAATAAACCTTCTTGAATATTATTTTTGAGCGAGATTAATATTTCGGTTTAAATTTCGACTTCGGATATCAGGTAGAATTTTTTACTCTTTTAATTATGTATTTAAGTTCTCTATTGTGAGATTTATGTTATTATTGCTATCGAGTTATAATTGTTAATTTCTATGAAATAATTATAATTATGTGAAAATCATGACTATGTGTTTTATTTGTTGTATTAATCAAATATACATATTAGAGGGGTTGAAATTATATTGAGCGTTGGCTCACAATCCCACAATTTTGATTATAGGGTCGGTGAGAATAAAATTACGACATGAATTATATTTGAATTTCTATTTAATTGTAATAATTGTATTTATTATTTATTATTGTAAAAATTAACTAGATAATTCGAAAGCCATAATTATTGACATCGCATTGTAAAATTTCTTATATGAAATTTTGGTCATTCGGTTTTAGTGTTAATTCTTCGAATGGAGAAACCGCGTAGTGGCCCTGAGAAATTGGGCCGTTATAGAGTGGTATCAGAGCGGAGTTAATAATAATACTAATTTATTTATAAATAGTGAAATATTTGATGTAGAATTCTCTATAGGAGGAACCAAGTGGTAGTTTTAGGAAATCGGATCGTTACAAGTATTGCTTGCATCCTAGCTTTTTACCAGTAATTAGGGTTAGATTACCGGATTTGGGTTGCTAGTCCTTCCCTTTCTGGACTCTTTCATAGATTGATATATAAAACAACAGTCAACAACGAGGTTGGTCAGTTTGGTCATCCTTCAAGCTTGGTATAACTAAACACAAATTGTAGTATAATATGCACAATGAACACCAAGTGTCATTATCGAGTTCAATGAACAACAGATGTAAGTGTTAAAAAAGGATATAGGAGAGGCAGATAATGATTTTTATTTTTATTGTATCATGATGTTATTTATTTTATCGTTTTACCTATATAGGAGAGGCAGATAATGATTTTTATTGTATCATCATGTTATAATAGTGCTCCACACTCTCTATTATATAGGCAAAACGATAAAATAAATAATAAAGAATATTACCCTAATTAAACAGAATAAGAAAACTACCAAAAGTGTTTACACTTTCCTAGTTGAGGCGAAGATATTTGATGCGCACTAACTTGACAATGGCTGATTGAAGAAGGGACGTCCAATCGATCTGGTGCGAGGAAGAATAGAAAGGAAGAACTGAGGCGAGAAAGAAAAAATAAAAAGTGGGGAGAGAGAAAAAGTTAAAAATAATAATATATAAATTAAAATAAATGATATGTTGGGTTGAGAATTGTGAAAATTGTTTTGTAAATAGTTTTTGAGTTGTTGAAAAGTAAATGAGTTTTTGTTTTCGAAAATAAACAGAATGTTCATCCTGATTCTTAACCAATTAAACCCTTAGCATGTTTGGTACTCGGGAATGGAATTGAATTTGGTGTAGGCACCCATTTAAAATTCAATTATATTGGCTCAAAGATCTAACCAAGAAGAGGTGAATTAGGTAATTTAAAATTTTTAATCAAATTAATTAAACATGTTGGTGTCAAAATCTAGTAAACGCCCCCAGTATGATCTGGGCAAACGGCACGTGCGAATTTCTTGCTGAGATGGAGGTAGTGTACTGAGGAGACCGAGCTCGGAGCTCGGAGCTCGGTGAACTTTTGACACTTTGAGAATTCATTGGACTCCAAGCTGAACTCCACTCTGGACTCCGAGCTGAGCTCCTCTCTGGACTCCGAGTTGAACCCTAACTCCGTACTCCTAACACTTGCACAAAGACCCATTGGGATTGTGCCTGGTGAAGTCCCTCCAGCGTGAGAGTAAGGATCCAGGAGAGAAGGCTAAAAGTGCTCTTGAGTGAATATGCAGCAATACCTGGTGGCAATAGATGCCTAGAAGTATATATAGGGGTAGAGCTCAATTAGTATTGCCGAATTAGAGACTCTGGCTCTGTTAATTAGCCTAATCCGCCAAGCGACCAATGAGCTTGCAAAGTAGGGTCCTAAGTACCTAGACTGGGCTTTTGGGCCTATCCGGAGAAGTCCATGGGTTGACCTACTTAAAATGGAGACGAAGGGCTCGTTTTAGCCCCTTAGGCCGAACAAGAGGTGAGGAGGACGTTTGGATGGTTCTGGGGCCCCTTATGTGATGATCAGCCAAGTTGAGGGTGCTCGGAGCCCTCAGCTCGGCACCTTGGACTTCATGACGGTCTTGGGTCATCCACTAGAATGTTAGCCGAGCTGAGGGTGCTCGAAGCCCTTAACTCAACACTATTTTGTTCGTGGCAGATTTGGGTTTCTCTTTAGAGTGTTAGCCGAGTTGAGGGTGCTCAGAACCCTTAACTCGGCGTTGTCGTCTTCATGGCGACTTTAGGCTTCCCCTTTTGGAGGGTTAGCCAAGCTTAGGGCACTCAGATCCCTTAGCTCTGCGTTGTCGTCTTCATGGCGGATCTATGACTCCCCTTTTGGTTATCTGCTAAGCTAAGGGTGCTCGAAGCCCTCCGCTTGGCCTTGCGGTCTTCAAGGCAGTCAAAGACCTTCCAAATGGGCATCTGCCGAGCTGAGGGTGCTCGGAGCCCTTAGCTCATCCTTGTGGTCTTCTGGGTGGCCACGGGTCTTTCAAATGAGCATCTGCCTAGCTGAGGGTGCTCGGAGCCCTCAGCTCAACCTTGTGGTCTTCTCGGGCGGCCATGGGTCTTCCAAATGAGGGCCTTCCGGGCTAAGGGTGCCCGCAGCCCTTCTAGGCTGTCTTGAGGCTCCCAAATGAGGTTTTGTTGAGCTGAGAGTGCTTGGAGCCCTCAGCTCGGCCTCACAGCCTTCTAGGTGACCTTGAGGCTCCCAAATAAGATCCTACCGAGCTGGGGGTGCTCGGAGCCCTCAACTCAGCGCCATGGTCCTCAGGGCAGTTTTGAGGGTTCCACTTGATTACTAGCTGAGCTTAGGGTACTCTGAGCCCTCAGCCCAGTCGTTCTTCCATACTTAAGATCTTGGCCTGATCATGAAGAAAGCCATATGCACGTGTGGGCTTTTCCGACCAAATTTCCCTCTATCAAAACCTAATTGATTTTAATCTTGATTAAGTGCAAAAGCGTTTAAACTAAGCATACATAAAGATATAGGGAGAGAGAAATTTGACAACAAATATTTTATAGTAGTTCGGCAAGCTACTCTTACCTACGTTTCCGTTCGAAGTGGTTTGTCAAAGTCCACCTTGCGTGTGAGGCGGTGTGTTGAATCCCACATTAATGTTGGGTCTCCCAACATCCATTCACAGTAGTTTGACAAAATTCACCATACGCATGAAGGGACGTGTTGAATCACACACCGCTTGTGTTGCCTGATCTTGAGCTATATATAAAACCTAAGCAAAATCCTTCTCCAACAAGGTGTCTTTTGAGAGTGTGTTAACCCCATTGGGTTCCTAGAACTTGTATAATAAACGGGTTGAATTATTCTATGTTTGTTTTTCAGACTGAATTTGATACGCAGGTTGCATTAAGGCTTTTTTTCTTTTTTCGATTTCTTTATGTTTGTTTTATTTGAGGCATGAGATGTGCCTGGTTTATTTTCATTTGATGGAGGAGTCACAAATTTATAGATCAGGATGTATAATTGGATTTGACCCAAAAGGAAAGTTTTGTTTCAAATTCCTATTTGGATTTTGGATTTTGGATTTTTTTGCGGTTTTAATTTTGTTGAATGCTGGTCCGAAATAATGTTTTGGAGAGGTAACTGAGAGAGAGAAGATTGAACCCAATTCGCCAGTTTGATTTTATATAAAACCGAGTGGTTGTTTTTTGGATTGATTGCGTTCTCATATATTTCTAGTAGTTCTGATTTTTGTGAAACGTGAACTAAAATTGAATCGTTGTCATCTCTTCAACTCGGACTTTCTTGTTTACGTCTTGGTTCGTCTTTTCTTTACCTGCTTTTGCTCTCCGACTGGCTAAAAAACGGTGAAACCCTGTCACTCGAGACGTGGGGGTCGGGACACCACTTGCCATCTTGAGTTGTGTTCTATATATTATGCCCTGTAGCAAGTGATATATGGGATATTGTAGCTCACCCAAACACCCCTTCGACGTTACTCTCTCAATTGCATCAATATGATGGTTGATAGATTTTAGACGTCACCTTCTACAAGATGACCAAAATTAAGTTAGTTTTTTCTTCTTCTTTTTTAAATGTTAAGATGTGAGTATATAGTTTTTAGTTTTATAGGTTACGTCGAACTCGATATTCTAAATCTTAATCACTATCTATACGTAGGTGTCAATTTACATCTTTTTATTTTCACACATATTTTATCTTCTAAATCTTAATCACTATCTATACGTAGGTGTCAATTTACATCTTTTTATTTTCACACATATTTTATCATATTCGTAGGAGCTTTTCTAAGAAATAGCACCGTATCGACATTAGTCGTGTTTGTCTTTTCTCTAAATATTTTGTATTTCAATTATTCAAATATGGTATCAAGAGTTATTTTTTTATAATTTTATTCTTACTAACCTTCACAACTCCAAAATTTAAATATTTTTTATTGAATCATCCATCGCCAGCTCTGCCTATTAACACCTTACATCATGATTCATCAACAAACACCCAATCTGCCAGCAACTCTAGACTAGTCTAGAAATGACGAATCATATAACATCACACTAATTTCTCTAAATTTCTCTACATCACTTTATATTTTCTTTCATCCTTGCACGCATATGCAGTGTATAGATTATATAACTCATATAACATCACACTAATTTCTCTAAATTTCTCTACATCACTTTATATTTTCTTTCATCCTTGCACGCATATGCAGTGTATAGATTATATAACTCTTATTATAATATTAAGGAAAAATTAGAAAGAACCATACTTTTACCATTAAAATTAAAATGAGTCACTACATACAAGTCCACATTGAGAAAATATCATCTATATATTTATTATTTAAAATAAATTTAAATAAATATTCTCTCACTACATCAATTGCAACATAATAAATGAGAGATGCAAATATTACTGCTCAGCAATAATATTAATAATAACATAATGAAAAGAGAGATGCAAATAGTGTTGCATAGTAACAATATCAACATCAATATAATGAATGAGAGATGTAAATGTTATTGTACAGTAAATAATTAACATACGCCAATTAGATTTTTCTCTAAACTTAAATAACTACATGAGTATAAGAATGAATTAGTAATGAGCCTTAGGGTCAATGATAAAATGCCCTAATATTAAATACTCGTAATATTATAATTAAGGGAAAAGTACAATTTAAACTCTCTAACTATTGACACATTTCTAAGTGGTCTCTCTAAATTTAAACGTTTCATTTGAAACCCTCTACGTATCATAACGTTTCTAAATGGTCCCTCCATTAGAGATTCTGTTAAAACTAACAGAATCTCAGGGGCAAAATGATATTTTAACTTTTTTTAATTTTTTAATCATTTTTAAATAAAAAAAAAAATTAATCTCTCTCTCTCTCTCTCTCTCTTCCTCCCCTTCCTCTCTCTCTCTCCCGCCACCTCCCTCACCCTCATTCCCTCTTCCTCTCCTTCCCCTCTCTCCCTCCCCACTTCCTATTGCAGGGGGTGAGGTGGTTCCACCCCCTGAAACAGGGGGTGACTTCACCCCCTGTTGCGGGGGTGCAATACACCCCTTGCAACAGGGGGTGGGGTGGGAGGGAGAAAGGGGAAGCGGAGGAAGAGGGAGAGGGAGGTGGCGGGGAGAGGGAAGGAGGGAGAGGGAGGTGGCCAGAGAGAGGAAGGGGAGGAAGAGAGAGAGAGAGAGATTAAAAAAAAATATTTAAAAATGATTTAAAAATTTAAAAAACGTGAAAAAACTATTTTGTCCCTAAATTCCGTTAGTTTTAACTGATTTTCTAACGGAAGGACCATTTAGAAACGTTATGATACGTAGAGAATTTGAAATGAAACGTTCAAACTTAGAGGGATCACTTAGAAATGTGTCAATAGTTAGAGAGTCTAAATTGTACTTTTCCCTATAATTAATAAAATCACTAATTGTATACATAAATATTATTGCAACATATATATTTATAATGAAATTCATAAAATTTTAATAAATTTTATAATTTAATCACAACATGTAATTAGAACCCATAATTATAACCATTATAAATATATTATTAATAATAATTTGATTAAATAAAATAATATAAATTATATAAATTAAAATATTTAATTTTAAATTATTTTCTTAACAATCTATTCCAACTTGATGGCTAACAATTTCGAATATTAGCAATCACAACAATGTTAATGATTTAGAACGATTAGGAAACTCCATGGTGTCATCTGTTCAAATAAAAAATATCGAGATGAAAGTGAGATGATGAACAAACTTCAAAGCGTATGTGTTTAAAAAAAATAAAAATAAAAATAAATAATAATAATAATAATAATAGTGCTTCAAGAGTTTTTTTATGTGATCAAAGAAGAGTTTAGCGCTCACCTAACACAAGAGTTGTTAGGATTGCATTAATTTATGGGACACCTAATAATATTAAGGTTAATCGGTCAGAAGTCTCAAAAAAATAAATTTAATTTTAAAAAAGTCACGTGTAAAATATAAGTTTTGATTTAGTCCCTTAAATTAAAATTCATTTGAGTTTTAGTCCCGTATTGCAAGAATTGTAAAAAGAACTTGGTGAGTAAATTCGGTTTATAGTAAATATTAATTAGATGTGACGAATATTAGTTACAATTTAATAATTATTATATTTTAACTGTATTTTTTATTACATGTACTTATGTAATATTAGTTACATGTTATTACATATATCTGTGTAATATTTGTGAGATTTAACAAATATTGGACACAGAAATTAGTTTAATATTAGTTACATTTATTTGTGTACATCTAATTTAGTTACATGTTACTAATTATATTTATTTTGTGTGATTTTTATTACATCTAACAAAATTTTACACACAAATTAGTTATATATTATAAAATACGGTAATATTTGTTACATCTAACAAAAATTTATACATAAAGTTGTTACATGTAACCGCGCATCTGCAAGCTCGTACAATGGACTTCTATCTTTTTAAAATAGGCGGGATTAAAATATAAGTTTCTTCCACCTCTGAGACTTTTTTAAAAGTAAAGGTGAAACAAGAGGGTGCGATCATACCAGCACTAATGTACCGAATCTCATCAGAACTCCGCAGTTAAGAGTGCTTGAGCGCGAGTAATACTAGGATGGGTGACCCCCCTGAGAAATCCTCGTGTTGCACCCCTTTAAAAATAAAAATAAATAAAATAAAAGGGACCTCCCATGACCCTAATATTAAACCAAACACACTCTAAATCCTAATATGTAATTAGGACCACCTAAAGTGGGATAAAGACCCTTTAATTTTTAATTTTTTGAAAAAATTATTTTGATCATCTTCGAAAGATTTTGGTTGGTTATACAAGTTAAAAATCAAGCAATGAACAGTGGTTCATATTCCACAAATGACATTAAAATCCAATTATAATATCAATATTATTCTTAGAAAAATAAAGGAGTAGGTATGAAACCTATATTATACAAACATATACAAAGGCGTATATATAAAAATAAGGACTAAAATTTGGTCTATATTGAACATAGATAACCTAATAAATCAAGACCCATATATATATTAACTGTTACAAATTATCATGACACGATTTTCTTTAATATCCGATAGTAAAATACCATTAAAACTCAACGAAATTTTTTACAAAACAGCAATAAGACTGACACTTCTATATGGTTCAGAATGTTGAGAAGTAAAAATAAAGTATGTCCAGAAATTGGTGTGATATAAATGAGAATGTTACGGTGGATGAGTGGGAAAATGAGAATAGATAAAATTAAAAATGAAACTATTCGAGAAACTTTATAAATAAAACCCAACGAAGAGAAGATGAGAGAAAATCGTTAATGACGGTTTGGACATGTGCATAGAAAATCCATAGGAACACCAGTGAGAAAATGCGATTTAGTTCAAGTGTGGGAGCTACTAGAGAGAGAGATAGGCGTAAAAAGTCTTGGGACAAGACTATTAGAAGTGCTTTAATGACATTGAAAATGACTGAGTGGATGTCCTAAGTATGCTTAGGTAGTTCTTTCGCTTAGCACAACAGAATGAAGATGATTTTTTATCATTTCAAATCAATATTCTTATCGAATAGAAGGAACGATAAAAACCGAAATCTTCCTACTTGAACAAGAAGTCCTATAGTTTACAACTCTTCTTTATATAGTAATTCGACCTATTGCTCCGCATCCCCCCATCAGTTGACTATGTAGAGAAAAAGAAAAAGGATCGAACTACCTACTCATTATTTGGAGGTGAATCATAGAACACTAAAAGTTGTGGTATCTTATGGACCTAACATAGGTCACATCCCTCACGACATAAGATTGAAAGATATCGTTCATTCTGGTTTAAACGGATTCATGTAGCCGACTCTACAAGTATAATAATAGGATGTAATCAAAATTGTTAATTCGATAATTTCCAACTACTCTCTTTATAGAAAAATATCTATAAAATTGTGACATCAATTGCTCTATTCCTTGGTTTTGTAAAAGCAACTAATTTTGTTGTTCCTTATATTTTTCAAGCAGATTTGTTGAGTTTAAGCATCCTAAATATTTAATTTTTGTTGTCCAAATATGCAATTTTTTGAATGTATTTTGTTATTATATTTACTGCTAAAAATGTTACGAAATGCTGTCGATTTAGATTGTTTGCTATTCAAATATGAAAAAAAAAAAAAAAAAAAAATACAGCAAGGTGTTGTCCGGGTCAGTTTACGCACACATCAACTGATCACCTTCCCGGGTGATCTTAAAGATTTACTCTCTCACATCGATCCGGTGCATTCATAATTAAATTCAATATTTAATTTCTGAAGTGCTGCTCAGAAAAGTTGAACCCTTGTTGACAAGAAAATGTACACCTCCCTTTAAAAAAAAAAAAAAAAACATTTTTGATCTAAAGTTTTGGGATGATCACTTGTGTGGTCCTCCCTAAGGTTTGAACAGTTGCATTTGCTTCTTTAAGTTTTATTTTCATTTCAATCTGGCCTTACAAATTCTGTTAATAAAATTGTACAAAATTTTAGTATGGAGGATATTTTTGTCAATTGTTTCCTTAAAAAAATTTTGAGGTGGGTATTTAAATGGAACATGAGGTTTCACGTTAACAACTTTGGTCCTTAATGTTCCAATTTTGATTAAATTTGGTAAAATTCAAACACTTTATTAAGAAATTAAACAAATATATTAGTTTGGGGATATTCTTATTATTTTTACAATCTTTTCTCTTTTTATAGTAGTAAGAAGTTATTTTTCTCTTAAATCTATGCTTGTACTCATGTATTTCATAATTATCGAGAATGAAAAATCTTATATATTTCTACGAAATTCAATTAGAATTCTTACATTTTGCTAGCATATTTTAATTATATTAGTGATTTATTTATTGTATTATTTATTTTGAAGTTTCATAAGTTATGAAACTAAAAAACCTCCCACTATCGTAGTGGGATACTACTCCTTTCATGGTTTTTTTTCATATTCTTATAACTTTCAAAACCTTTAGTAAGTTATGAAGAATAAAAATATTTATCCTTACATTATAATGAAATTCGTTTAAATTCTTCAATTTTTATGTAAACCGTTCTTGACTTGTATAAATCTTGTATTATATTTTTAAGTATTTTATTATTTTTTTATTAAAATTAGCAAAAAATTATACTCCATAATCATGAGAATTTGAGTGCAAGAACATATTTCAGATTAAAAATTACTTCTTATGGCGGCAAGAATGGGAAAGTGGTGGGGGTAAGACGTATAGACAATATTAGGTGTCAAATTGTGGGCTTATTTCAAGAAAATAATCTCAAGTGAATAAATAACTAATAAGACAAATTTAGTATTTCACATATCACCAAATATATATTATATAACTGCTAAGATACTATAGATAATCAGTTAGAAATATTTTACTTTAATCGTGATTAAAAAAAATTGAGATCATAGATATTTGGTAATTGGCATCTTACATGTTTCCAATTATTAAAACGGTACTTAAAAATTTAGATAGATTAGTTTGTGGGGTATTTTCTCTATTGAAGATAGTGAATCTCAAAATCACTAATATGGGTTACTGGAACAACCACAAGGAGACTTGTTATAAATAATAAGGTTCTAAACGTGATCATACTTGATACTATATGTTGATAATCTTGCTTAAAGTTAAAATAGAATATCTAAGTTGTAATGTTGCATGTGATTTTTTGACTTGAGACATTATTTGTCGTATATATGTATTCTTATATTTTGATGATACTTAATCATGTAATTTGGCTATAAACCATGAAGTGTACTTATTAAGTATAGTGGGTCATGCATATAGACATTCGAGTATTCAACAGAGGATCTATTGCCCTTTAACAAAAAGAGAAATATCATATGTGACTAAATATGATTTTTAAATCTTTAGCCAAAACAGTATGATGATTACACTAATCCGCACATATGATCGAAAAGGATTTTAACTTTACCCACACCCTATTAGTTCTTTCAAGACATACAGATAGAAAGATCACATTGCAAGGTAATTAAAATCCAGTAGCTTCTCTGATTAGATTCATATCAAGTGGATATAATTATGTCATGTTAGTAGGTGTTAACCATATTTTGTGAAAATACCGTAAAGAAACAATTTCTTTACAAGTACATAATTGAAATTATATTAATTATTTCATTAATTAATTAATTTCTACAATCTAGTTTTTTATATGAACCTGATAGATCACTGACGTGATAGAGAGTGATTGAGGTCTTGATGGATTTTTAGAAAAAATGGGAAGGTATGACAAACAATTTAAAATATTGAGGATGTCAAAGTGTCATATTATGAGAAAAAGTAGTTTAGGATTTGAACCCTAGAAACTACTTAAGCCAAATTAGCGACTCAATGGACGTATACCATACATGGATAGTCTCTATCCCTCTCTCTCTCAATAGATCTTTGATACTGTTAGAAGCGAGACATTTGTGTCATTATTCGAAAATTTCTAAACTCTTTGGAGGATCATGCCCAAAATATTTGTGGAGGAAAAAAAGATGTAATATCGATTGGCAAGCGATTAGGTGTTGAAGCACACTTCAAATGTAATAATCTATCTAGTAGCTTAATTATATTTATTATTTCGTATACATCAAGACTGATTATGGCTTAAAAAATTAATTGTGGAAAGGAAGATTTAAATTTTTTTAAGGGGCGTGTACCGATAGATCCCATTTCACAATTCCATGTACCGATCAAACCCAAAGACTTTTTTTTGCACCAATAACTCCCATTATATTTTCATGACCAAAATACCCCTCATTAAATGTTTCACGCCTAATTCCATATACATTCCTGCAGCAGCGCATCTCCATTTACTTCGCTGTCGCCGTCGCTGTTCGCAATCATCGTCACCGTCGCCGTTGTCGTTCGTCCCTAAAACCCTTAAAATCGATCTCCGCAAATGAAATAAAAAATCGAAACAACCTCAAAACTGAAATTGAACGGCAGAAAAATGATTCTTACCGTTAGTCTTGCCTTTCGCCTTCGTCGTTCGCTGTCGCCCTTCGCCGTTTCGCCGTTCACAGACTACACAGTCTCATCTGGAAAGGGGCCGATTACATAGAGATATAAAATAGCATTATTTACATTTTCCACCCCCTATTTTAACTTTAGTTTCAATTTTTTACTTTTTTTTTTTACATTTTCCTCCTTAAAACCTTCACAACTTTTTTTTTACCCCTCAATTGTTTTCGGTGTGTATTGAATTTGACCCTTCCTAATGTTGCCAAAATTCAAAATTTAAAAGTGCGTGTTGAATATAACACTGTCTAATCGTATTAAATAACATTGTTTAATATTTTCAAAAATCAATTTTTAGAAATTCAACAATTGAAAACTATTGTTTTCCAAATGTGTGTTGAATGCAAAACTTTCAAAGTACGTGTTGAATGTAACACTGTCTGATCTTGTAAAAATATTCAAAAACAATATGTGTACTAAATATAACATTGTCTAAGGTTCTCAAAACTCAGTTTTTGGAATACTATTGAATGGAATTTGATTGAATCAATTTGCCAAATATTCAAAAACAATGCGTAGAACTTTCTAAAAAAATGCCAAAATTCAAAATCATAGTACGTGTTGAATGTAACACTATCTAACATGTTGAATGTAACATTATCTAATATTCTCAAAAATAAATTTTTGAACCCATTGTTTACATGATTCAAAAACCCAATAAATTGTGCATATTCAAAAAAATTGTGCCGTCAACACGCTTATTCAAACAAAATAGAGTTCAGTAGATAATGTTACATTCAACACGCATATTTGTTTGAATATGCGTGTTAATTGTAACATTGTTTATTGTAACATTGTCTATCAATACAACCATATGAGATATCTTCTCATCGTTCCCCAAACTTTAACCAAACTAAAATTCAAACAAATTTAAATCCAGAACAAAATATGTGTGTTACATAATCAAAAACAAATGTGCGTGTTGAATGTAACACTCCTAGATATTGTCAAAAATTCAAAGTGCGTGTTGAATGTAACATTGTCTACATGTTAAGTGTAATACTATCTAAAAATTCTAAAAAATCATTTTTTTTAGAAAATTCAACAATTGAACCCATTGCTTTCGTGTGTTGAATGCAACACTTCTAAGGTTTAGTTCTACACGATGCTTGTTAATTACTCTCTGCAAAGTTTCATAAGTTTGGAAGATTAAAAAGATTCATTGATATTCAAGCACAAATATGAAATCAAAATCGAATGGAGATGACTTTTGACTTCATAACGCAATTTCTATATCAAATTCGTAAGCATTTGATTCTCGCAAGACCTAATTGCTTGAAACCCGGTTCAAAATCATATGATGCAGAAATGAAGGCTATCAGATAAGTTACAGTATATTCTTGAACTAGTGTATATCCAAGACAACCAGAAGCCATGAAAGAGCTCAGAGAAATTACAGCCAAGCATCCATGGTAAGTTTTTGTACATGATTCAAAACCCTAATAGATTGTGCATATTCAAACAAGTTGTGTCACCAACACGCATATTCAAACAAATAGAGCTCAATAGATAATGTTACATTCAACACGCATATTCAAACAAAATGTGCCAACAATATACATGTTGAATGTAACATAGTCTACTGTAACATTGTCTATCAATCCAAAGCATAGAAGATATCTTCTCATCGTTCCCAAATCTTTAACCGAACTAAAATTCAAACAAATTTAAATAGAAAACAAAATGTGTGTCATATATTCAAAAATAAATGTGCGTGTTGAATGTAACATTTCTTGATATTGCAAAAAATTCAAAATTTAAAGTGCGTGTTAAATGTACCATTGTCTACGTGTTGAATGTAACACTGTCTAATATTCTAAAACATCAATTTAAAAAAAAAAAATCAACAATTGAACCCATTGTTTTCGTGTGTGTGTGTTGAATGTAACACTTCTAAAGTTTAGTTCTACACAATGCTTGTTAAGTACTCTCTGCAAAGTTTCATAAGTTCGGAAGATTAAAAAACTTCATTGATATTCAAGCACAAATATGAAATCAAAATGGAATGGAGATGACTTTTGACTTCAGAACGCAATTTCTATATCAGATTCATAAGCATTTGATTCTCGCAAGACCTAATTGCTTGAAAACAAGTTCAAAATCATATGATGGAAGAGACTAAATCGGTAATGTACAGATGGTTGATGGAAGAGACCAACCCCCAAACCCTAAAATTCGATCTCTGCAATCATGGAATCAAAATCGAAAATAACACAAAATCGGAAAATCGAAAATTGAAATCGACAGAGAACACAAATTGATATTCAAGCACAAATATGAAATCAAAATCAAATGGAGATGACTTTTGACTTCAGAAACGCAATTTCTATATCAGATTCGTAGGCATTTGATTCTCACAATACCTAATTGCTTGAAAACAAGTTCAAAATCATATGATGGAAGAGACCAAATCGGTAATATGCAGATGGTTGATGAAAGAGACCAACCCCAAAAACCTTAAAATTCAATCTCTGCAATCTGGAATTAATCAAAATCGAAAAATCGTCGTATTTTCGAAAAATCAAAAATTGAAATCGACGGAGAGAGAGAGAGAGAAAGACGACGCTTACATAGATCCCAGTGGGAGGACGACGATGATGGTGGTGTGGACGATGACAATGACGATGGTTGATGGCGACGTGAAGACGAAGACGACGAAGTTAAATGACGACTCCTTGAGAATACGGCGCTTGCTAGTGGAGACGATGAGCATAATAGACGACGTCGGTGGAGGATGAGACAAAGGCGGCGGAAGAGGAGACGACAGCAGTAGAGGGGGAAACCACAGCCGTCATGACTCGGGAGAGAGAACCGAATAGAGAGTCGAAGATAGAGAAAGAGAGTAGGGTTGAAAATGAACAAGGGCAATTCAGTAATTTTATTTTTGTGAACTTTTTTGAATTTGGGACTAATCAGTTCATAAAATTATTAGAATGGGAGTAACCAGTCCATAAAATGATTAGGGTGGGAGTTTTGAGTTTATTATAAACTAATTGGTATTCATTGATACATGAAAAGTTATTTTAGGAGTTAGTGGTAATTCTGTCTTTTTTTAAATTATGTTGCGTTCACATAAGTTTAATTTCTTTCTGGAATAACATAAAAATTGATGAAAATACCCCTAAATTAGTAGAATCTATCGAGCTCTTTACCCTTTTGAGTCCAAAAAGTTTAATAAATACCAAAATGGGTCCCCTTTTAACTTATTTCCTATTTTGGGGTCTTCCCAGCCTTTACAAGGCTGGTTTCAAGCTTTTATTTATTTATTTATTATTAGAAACCGGTCTTATGAAGGCCAGTTTCTAAAAAGGGGCTACCACCGTGGCAATCCCCTCTCCCCCACCCCCCACCCCACCTCCCTCAATTATATATATTTATAATCTTATAAATTTGTATATATAATTATAATTTGTAATTAAAAATTATAATTTGTATATATAATTTGAAAGCCTACGATAGGTTGGAATGGCTTTTCTTGATTGCAGTGTTGAGAAAATTGGCTTTTGTGATGCTTTCATTGGAGTCATCTCACAAAGTATTTCGAATGTCAAATTTTCGGTGATGTTCCAAGGTGTCTATAAGGTGTAGACACGACATTTTGACTGCCCAACAAAATAATTTTATGTTTAACTTTGTTTTATTTATTTTTTTATTTCAGAAAACACACACACACACACGCACACACACAAAAAAAAATGGTGTTGGTTTGGAGCAAATTGGAAAAAAAAAAAAAAAAAAAAAAAAAAGACAAATTAAGACAACCGAACGAAAGCAGGAACAGTACTCCGCACGCACGAATAGTACCTGAACGCGTGAACAGTATCCCACATGCATGAACAGTGATCGTGAATAGTATTCACATGCGTAAACAGTAACTGCGTGATAGTGAATAGTATCCACATGATCGTAAATATCACACCCCACCTAGGATACCCGTCATGTGGGGCCGGCATGACGTGGGCATGACACCGCCCAACTGACTAGCCAACCTCAATACGTCAATAACAAAATTGTAAATCTATACAACACATATAATAGTCTCATCTGATAGGATTACACCGTCCCGAATATAAATAAAATCAAACAAATCCCCTAAACCTCACTTAGATTTCATTTCTGATATCTCGTCTCCAAAACATTCCTCAAATGACTCCTTTGCGTGACATGCATAACTCTATCTAGTGCCAGTAGAGGACCGACCGACTCCTAACTATTTTACCTGCGAGTGTACTACCTTCTTAGTAAAAATATTTTTAAGATAATAATTCACTCTACAACATCTAAATGGATCAAGCGTGAGTATAGAAACAACACGTAACTAGTAAAATTCTCCATAATATAAGCAGTGAAAATAAAGTAATACATATAAGTTCCATTCCAACTTATCTAGTAAAATAATACCAATCACCATAATAATAAATATCAAATCAACCAATATACGTAAACACCACATCTCAAGTACACATCCCAAACACACACACTGGTCAGCCCTAATGATCGTTTTAACCTCACGATCGGGAGTTTTCAACGATACCGTACCATCCGTAGGATATGCCTTCCTATGAACACTCATCACTCTGCCGAAGCGGATAATCACTGCGTAGTATAAACGTCTAACATCACTCTGCCGAAGCAAATAAACATCACTCTGCCGAAGCGGATAACCTCACTCTACCAAACAGATAAATACTATGGTATCGTCAAATCAAATACAATATCATCGAATCACAACTCAATAAATATCGTCTACTCAACATCGTCACATCACCACATCTATCTATTTTCCTCAAAACCAACTTTTAAGTTCAAAAATCATATTTCACACTTTCTTTTAAAGAAACGTCTGATTTTATCAAAACCACTTTTTCATCCTTCATTTTTAGAAAACCAGACATTTTTAGAAAAACAGCTATCCTCTATTCTCTTTCAAAAACACTGTCTGATTTCACCAAATCCAACAAAAATTCATTTTCAACTTCATTTCGAAAACCATCGGAATCTTCCGGAAATCCAATTTACCAACTCACCCAAATTATGTCTGATCCATATCATTTATAAATTCATACAGTTTAAGTAAACACATATTTTATCATATAGATACATAGAAAAATAGTTTGGTAAGAAGACAGTACACTCACCTCGTTATCCTCTCTCCAAAACCTTCACTGACCATATTCTATCGGGACACCGGTGCCTGCAAACCTAATAGTGACAGAGTCTAAATTAATATCTTACCTAAAACATCTAAATCACTCAATGCAGACCCTATATTCCGAATCGTTACTATTTTATATACCACATAATTAAAATTAATTAATCGCTAAGAAATTGTTACGATTTTAGGATTTGTAACGCTAAATAAAATTTAATTTAATGAAAATTAATAATTGATTGAAATTTCACCTGTTTCCGAGTCGTTTGGCAACCACGTGATGGGTTTTTTATTTTCAGCGGGGTGGTTTGTGTAGTTCCCCCTTCTTCTTTTTTCTTCTTTTTTTTTTTCCCCTCTGTTTCTTGTTCTGTTCCCAACCGTCCCCTCTCTCCTCTGTTTCTGATGTTGGCCGATCGTCTCTCTTTTTCGAAATTTGTCGACGACACACCCACAAGGCTCACCAACGACCGACCAGCACACCCATACCCCATCGACTCTCACACACACAGCCACACAGTCGGCCCACGTCCGATGGCCGACCACGCTTACACAGTAACACCCACACACAAACAACCGTCGACGTTACACACACCACCAACGAACACCATGGACAAAGCACCCACCACCGGAATAGCACACAGACACACACACACACACACCGTCATCAAGCAGAGTACACGCACGCACCACGTCGATGATATCGTCAGACCGAACGGAAAACCCACCTACACCGTCACACACACACACACACATACACACACACACACACACACACACACACACACACACACACACCGGCGGAACCAAAACAGACAAACAGAACAGAAAACGCACACACACCGATCACCCCCACACACTGCCGGACAGACTGAACAGAATACACACATACACATGACGACGATGGTTGAACGACGGACACCCCCATGCCGGAACACACCGCCTCCGGACGATCACACCGCCCTCTCCGATCATACACTCACTCGCAACCACCGTAGAAATCCACACCCTCACACGAACAGCAAAGCCCCCACACAAACGCTAACCACACCCTGCCGGCGCCGAACCCGGCTGCTCCTCTCTCTCTCTTCTTTCTCTGTTTTCTTCTCTCTTTGATTTTCAGATTTGATGAGATTTTTTTTTATCATTACACATGAAGATATATATATATATATATATATATATATATATATATATATATATATATATATATATATATATATATATATATATATTGCATGTAATTAGTGGGTTCAATTCATCCAAAGGTGCCACGTCACCCCTTCATTTCAATTAAAAGTTAAATGTCAATTTACCTCCCTAAGTTGGGATTTAATGTTTCTAGATTTTCAATTTGATCCGATTTCATCCCTAATTTTCATAATTACTCTAAAATACAACTAAAATGACGTACGTGCTAATTCGGGGTTTTACAGTAAACAGTACCGCCACGTGAATAGTAAATCGCGTGAATAATTAACCGTATTTTTGTATAATTCATTTTTTGCCCTTCTCAGGGTCTATAAATGAGAGACTCACTTTCATTTGTGAAGGGGGATTTGGAGAGAAATTTGTTGGAAGAGTTTTTATTAGAGAGAGGAGAATTTTTTTTAAAGAGAAATCTTTGCCAGAGAGAGAAATTTTTTAGAGAATTCTTGTTAAAGGATTTGGAGAGAGACCATTTTTCTATAATTTTTTTTTTTTCTTCTTTCATTTCTCTTTTATTTTTCTTTATTTCTTCATCAAATCTTGAGTAATTTGGGAGGAAGATCGCTCCCCTCAGTATTTTGATAAAATAAAAATAAGTCGTTATTATACCAAAATTTCGGTTTGTAAAATTAATTTTTAATAAAAAAACTTGTGAAAAATATAATGTGTTGTAAAAACGAGGTGAAAATTTCTCAACCTTCTATTTGAGAGATTTAGGTTTAGAAAAGAGATCGCTCTCCTCGATATGTAATTTAATGGACCTAAAATTGAACAAAACTTAAAAGGACTTTCTACTAGAACACTTAAAAACCGATTTACTTTTCTATATTTATTTTCCTATTCTACGCCTTTTCGCACTTTTATTTTATTGTATTTATTTTCTATTTTGCGTCTTTCCACGCTTTTATTTTTAGTTTTATTTATTTTTCTGTTCCGCGCCTTTTCACGCTTTTATTTTCCTATTCTGCACATTTCCACGCTTTTTATTTTTATGTACTGTTATTGTGTTTATGTAAATATTTACTTCTCTCACTTCAGAAAATAAAACAAATGAATTGATCTTTATTGTTTAAAAAAAAAAAAAAAGGAAAATAATCGCAAAAAAAAAAAAAAATCTTAACTTAAAATTCGAGACATTAAATCTCCACATGGGATCATCCTTATTAAATCATCAATATTTTTATAAGCGATCATACCGGGGGAACATTTCAAAAAAAAAAGTAAAAAAAAAAAAAATCCATTTTATTTTATGAAAGTTAAAAAAATGTTTTCTACTTATTTTTTTATTTTATTTAAAAAAAAATATTTTCTAAGAAGAGATTTCAAAATCAAATAAAACATTCGAATTTAAATTTTAATTGAACTTAATTGAATAAGGTATTGTCTTTAAACGAGCGTCTTGGGGGTGCCTAACACGGTAACACCTTCCCCAAACGTAACTGACCCCCGAACCCTTTAAAATGAATCTCTAGTATGACTGTTGCTTTTTAGAGTCAAAATTTTACTTAAGCCATTTTTCAAATTATTAAAAAAAAATAAAAATACATTCGGTGACCTAGCACACCATTTAAACTCAATGTTAGGTGACGTCTCTTTTTTCTAAAATTGGCTTAAATACTTTTATGTAAAAATCATCGCTTTTAAAAATCCCATTTCTTTAATATTTTTTAAAAAAAATGCTTTAAATTTTATTTATTTCTTCCTTTCAAAAAATTGGGGCGCGTCATAAGGGGCTTTTCCAAAGCTCTCAGGGTTTAAGGCAAAGGGACCCTATTTCCCCCCTTCTCTTTATTCTTGCCGAAGAGGTGCTTAATCGTTCAATTTTGCAAGCTGTGAATAATAATCTTATGAGCCCGTATAGTAGTAGACATGGATGCCCGATCATTTCTCATCTCTTCTTTGCAGATGATACGTTATTATTTTGTAACAGAAGTGTGTTGAGTATTCGCCGTCTCATGTCAGTTCTTGAGGATTATCAATCAGCATCGGGCCATTTGATTAGCCTCTCGAAGAGTAATTTTTACGTCCATGGGAATTGTCCACCAAGTAGAATTGTCATGATTCAATAGGCTACTTCGTTCCAACGTGGTACTTTTCCTCTTACTTACTTGGGTGCCCCTATTTCGTACGGTCATCTAAAAGCCACGGGTTTTGACCCTCTTGTTGAAAAGATAGCCAAACGCTTGGAAGGTTGGAGATCTAAACTTCTTTCCAAAAGAGCTCAGCTTATTCCTTTGAAACATGTGATAGCCTCCATGCTCATGCATCTTATTGCAGTTGCCTTCCGTTCTACTTTATGTTTTGAATAGGATCAAAGCCATTATGGCCCGTTTCTTTTGGAACTCCTCTAATACTAATAAGAGACGTCATTGGATTGCATGGAACACAATTTGCAAAAGGAATAGTGAGGGAGGCCTCTTGCGCACCTTACGTGATTTGAAGGAAGCTTTTTCTCTCAAGAAAATTTGGAGCTTAGTTCATGGCAAGTCTCTTTGGACAGATTTCATGCATAGCAGGTTTACCAAAAACCTTCATATTTCATTGTGGAGGCATTGTATTAATGAGTCTAGATTGTGGAAAGACATTCTTGAAGCTCAGTCTACATTATGGATTTGTCTAGATGGGGAGTGGGGGATGGAAGAAAGATTAGTTTTTGGTTTGACGATGGGGGTTTGGTGTCCTTTCGGATTTTGTCTACAAGGAGTTTCCTGTATCGACTGTTCAAGAAATAGTAGGGACAAAATCTTGACAGCTTGCAGATTTATCGGATCAAGAGGAGGAGTTTATGGACGGGATTGAACCTGATATTAATGAAGAAAACGATAAACTCATATGACTTCCGAGCAGAGATGGAAATTTCTCCATTAAATCTTCTTAGGAGGGTTTGCAAGCAGAGAGACAGGATTGGCGTCATTTCTCATTAATTTGGAAGCTTAAAATTTTGTTAAAAATTAAAATTTTCATCTGGCAACTGTTTCATGGGAGAGTTTCAGGTTTCTGCTTGTCACTATTGTCAAAACAGAGAAGGGGAGGAATTTCAACATTTATTTATTTCTGGGGATGTAGCTTCCAAGCTATTGCATCATTTCTCTCGACTTTTTCACATTCCTTTGATTCATCAACCACTCATTCACATATTTTATCTATGGTGGCCGGGTCTTAAGGGCACGTCTTCTTTCCACCAACTCGGCTCCCCCATCCCAACTCTGATTGTTTGGGAAATATGGTTGAGTAAGAATGTAGCGGTTCATGAAGATAAAAAGATGTCAAGTGATAGCATTATTCTGAAGGTTCAACGTTGGGTAGGAGAGATCAGCCACATTATCATTCCCCAGTCCAACAATTCTGTTTGCGCTTCTAACATGCTGGAGTTGCTTGGGTGTACTATTTCTAGAAGACAACTTCGACATCCGGTTTGATGTCAATAGTCTCCTCCTCCAGCTGGTGTTTACAAGCTCAATGTCGATGGCGCTTTTAAGCAAGGAACGGGTCAGGCGGGCTATCGTGGGATTATTAGAGATCAATGCAGTAAATTTTGTCGTGTTTTTCACCATCCTCTAGTTTGCACTTCTAGCTTCCAAACGGAGGTTCATGCCCTCTTTTATGGAGTTCAAATTGCCCTTACTCATGGTTACCTCTATTTGGTTACGGAGAGTGATAACAGAAGCGCGGTACTTGCTATTCGAAACCCTTGCCCAGATTGGGTTTTGCGTTCCAAATGGAATATTATTCAATTTTGGTTATCGTCGTTTCAGATTATGCTTATCCATGTGTATCGAAAATGCAATTTTGTTGCAGACTCTCTTGTTAATATAGTTAGTCCATATTATACTATTTTTGATAGTGAGATTTCCCTACCAATCATTGTTAGGCGTTACCTATACAATGATGAGCTAGGAATTCCCCATATTAGGTTGTAATGCTTGTTTCCATTCAATTACAAATAAATAAATAAATCGGAGGCTTTTGATCGCTTCCCTTAGGCTAAAAAAAACTAATTAATTTGTATATATAATTTTAAATTTTAAAATATTAAACAAAATTTAAACTTATATATATATATATATATATATATATATATATATATATATATATATAAATTGATTCACCCTCCAACCCACCTCCTCCCCCACCCACCCCTAAAAAAAAAAATCAAATCCGGTCCTGCCAGGGCCGAATTTGGTTTTGCGGGTGGGGGTTTAAGTGAAATTATATAATTTTACTTAACCACCCACCCACACTCCTTTGAATCAATTTTTCTTGTAAAAAAACTTAATATAGCATTGAAAGTTCAAATTTATATTTGAAAATTCAATTTTTATGGGTTGAATCAATTTATATTTGAAAATTTAATATAGCATTGATGTCCAATTTTATTTAAAAAATTATATTATTTAAAAATAAAATAAATTTTGCTCTCGGAAACCGAAATTTCAAGGTCATCTGAAGTAATTAAAAAAGGAATTTATTTTATTTTTAAATAATATAATTTTTTTTAAATTTTACTCCCCTGAAATTTGAATTAATTTTTTTGAAGTAATTCAGATGACTCTGAAATTTTGATTTTCAAGAGCAAAATTTATTTTATTTTTAAATAATATATTTTTAAAAAAAAAAAATTGAACACTTATATTAAATTTTCAAATAAAAATTGATTCAACCCATAAAAATTGAACACTCAATGCTAAAAATTGAATTTTCAAATATAAATTTTAACACACAATATTATATTAAGCTTTAAAAATTGATTCAAAACAGTGGAGAGGTGAGTTAAGTGAAATTATATAATTTCACTTACCCCTACCCAAAACTAAATTCGACCTTGGCAGGACCAGATTTGATTTTTATTTTTTTGGGGGGATCAATTTTTTCCTTTTATATATATATATATATATAATTTTACTTTTTTTTTTAATATTTTAAAATTAAAAATTATATATACAAATTATAAGATTATAAATATATATATATAATTGGGAGAGGTGGGGTGGGGGGTGTAGAGCAACCACCCCTTTTTAGAAACCGGCCTTCACAAGGCCAGTTTCTAAAAAAATAAAAAATTAAATTAAAATCTTGAAACCGGCCTAGTGAAGGTTGGAAAGACCCAAAATAGGAAATAAGTTAAAAAAAAAAAAAAAAAAGAAAAAAAAAAAGGGGGATCATTTTAGTATTTGTAAAACTTTTTGGACCCAAAAGGATAAAGAGCTGGAATCTATGAGCTGGATTCTATTAATTTGTAATTTACACCACTATGAGCTGCGCGTGGGGCAACCGAATTCCCGACTCCACTCCGGTATCTGTGTGTATATATATATAGCAACACCTATTTGTTAATGCTATCTGCCACGTCTTGTTGAGTCGCGCTGACGCCATTGACAAGATACCCATTCTCTCTCTCTCACACACACACACAGCGCTGTGTGAGCAGAGAGCCTGGAGGAGGAGGAGACGGCTTACAGCTAGAATCTCCAATGAAAATATACCTTCTTCTTCTTCCTCCTCCAACCTCCCTGGGATCACGCCTCCTTTTTCCGTCGCAGCACGATTTGCTCGTGCATGTATGAATGAGCATCCATATTTATTGCGCAACTTGATCCATTGAAGCCGTTGAAACTGAAGCTCTGTTGTGGCGTCAACTGCATCTCGCGCTATTCTGCAATCCATCATTCTTTCGCTTCTGAATTGAAGTTAAGCGTTCCGATTCGAAGATTCGTCTTTTGTTTTGTGTGTTATAGTCGCTCTTTCAAAATTGTTTCTCGAGATTTGCGTTGCCATTATTTATTCGCGGTTTGGACTGCGAGATGACCGCGATCGGAAATCCGCCTTTTGTTTGTTATGCATCACCGGGATTGGATTTGGAGTCATCGCCGGTGAAGCTAGGTTTTGTGAAGCTGTCGGTGTCGAATTGTAGTGGTAAATGCTCTGGGATCCATGGCGCCCATGTAAGATCGAGCTTTTTGGCGCCAATTAAAGCAATGGAGGCCTCGAGAACCTCATATCTCGTCGGAAAATCTGATAGTGTTCAGGATTCGCATCAGTCCGGCTGCAGTTCGAACGATGATCAACTCGTAAATAATTCTAATGCTTTTCCCGGTACTAATAATCGCATTGTTTGGTATCTAAAGTTCATACCTATATAATTGATTTACCAATACATGCATGCATCTATGTATAGGAATAGGATCCAATTTAAGGTGAATAGTTGCCTCTGTGAATTACTCTTACCGGATTATATGTTTATATGCATCCATGACTGATTGATTCTTCCACTTTCCTACTCTTCTGTATTGAATTTTCTGTTGCTTATGCTTTTAGTTTCTCACTTGATTACTTAACTAGGTACCAATCTTCACCAGAAATCAACTACTGGAAAGTCCACCAACATTGTTTGGCATAAATGTGCTGTTGAAAAAATCGACCGGGAAGAGTTGCTTCGGCAGAAAGGCTGTGTAATATGGATCACAGGCCTCAGTGGTTCAGGTTTTACAACTTACTGTTTTACTTGAATCAAATTGAAAGCTACATATACATGCTGAGAATGTTGAATTGGCACCACCCTTTTTGTAAATTAGTAGGTAATAGTTATATAAATAGATAAAAATAAATTCAAGATCAGATTCCCATCTGGTATCATGAATTTTTTTACTAATTCTTTTCAAACTTTTTTACTAGAAGTAAAGGAAAGAAGAAGAAGAAAAAATGCTTGCATTTTTTTGTTATTGTTTTGATTTGAATATCTAAGTTTCCTCTTAAAACTTGACATGGGATTTCAGGAAAGAGCACTTTGGCGTGTGCATTGAGTCGAGGCTTGCTCTCTAAGGGAAAGTTGACCTACATCCTCGATGGCGATAATGTTCGACATGGACTAAACCGTGATCTTAGTTTTAAGGCAGAAGATCGTGCAGAGAACATAAGGCGCATTGGTTGGTTCACTTTATAAAAATATTTTCCCAACCCTTCCTTCCGCTCTTCCCCATATATGTCTAAATAATTCGTATATACACATACATATATGCAAATGAATTTTCAGGAGAGGTAGCTAAGCTCTTTGCAGATGCTGGAGTTATATGCATAGCCAGTTTGATATCTCCCTATAGAAAGGACCGGGATGCATGTCGTGCTTTACTCCCTGAAGGAGATTTTGTTGAGGTTGGTTCTTATGCTTGAGAGATGCGGGTAAAAGTTTGCTTCGAAATTTGTAGGGAAAAAAATACAAGTTCGTATTTTACCAAGTGTTAAGGTGTTGTTTGGTTGGAATTAATGGAATCGCATTCTGATGGAACGGCATCAAATTTTGAATGGACTTCCATTCAAATTTTGATCGAAATTCAATTGTATTTATTACCTCCAACCAAACATTGCTGTAAGTCAACCAACACTGTACAATTTCCAGGTGTTCATGGATGTGCCTCTTCAAGTATGTGAAGCAAGAGACTCTAAGGGCCTGTACAAGCTTGCACGAGCCGGAAAGATTAAAGGTACCTTCTGGCAGTGGCGGATTGATTAAGAGCCCGGGGAAGTCAAGCCTTCCCCCCCCCCCCCCCCCCTCAAAAAAAAAAAAAAAAAAAAAAAAATTGATAAGTATCACTGTTACCCCTATACTTTTAGAAAAAACAACTAAAATCCCATCAAATTTTTCATAAACCCCCGTTGTAATATAAAATATCAAATAAACTCCCTAGAAATAATTTTAGACCCCCTCAACCAATTTTCTGGATCCACTGCCAACTCAAAAGCTTTGTCATTGTATGCTCAGCCACACCAGGTGAAGATGATTGTACAGTGGGAATGTAACAAAAGACATTTTTTCCAATGAACTTTCACAATATTTTGGCGACTTCCATTGATCTTAATATGTTCTAATCCATCACTTTTCAATTTGCTTGGTTAAATCTTGAATGCCATTTTTTTTTGTGCTTATTAAATTAGAAAATAATCATTCTTTTGTTGGGTTATTTTTCTTTCATTAAAATTGTCCTCGCCATTCTATTTTGCAGGCTTTACGGGCATTGATGATCCATATGAGCCACCCCTGAACTCCGAGGTATGCATATCCATTGAAATATACAATTTTACTTGGTTCAATCCCCTTCATTAGATAAAACCATGCTCTTCAAAATATTATGCTAATCATCCGAAGATATATCGAGTGGATTTTCTTGTTACATCGGCATCCTTTTTGAACTTTCTCATCTACGATATCGTTTTAACTTTTCTAAAAAATATTTTAATTGTTGGTTCATTTATCCTTATCTGCATTTTAACAATCTTACTCACTGTTTCTTCTCATGCATTTCTACCATTTCACTCAATTTTCACTTATGAAATTACTTTTTTACCCTTTCATATTTTACGCGTCTGCTGATTACAAATTCTGTCACGTACAGCAGTGGCGGAGCTATTAAGAGTTGAGGGGGGACTCAAACCTCCCTCCCCTTCCCTTGAAAATTTTCACTTTACCCCCAACACTTTTAGAAAAATCAATTAAAATCCCTTAAAATTTTACGTAAGTTCCCCTAAATTATAAAAATATCTAATAAACTCGCTAAAAAATTTAGACTTCGCTAATATCATAGATTTTGTTATTTCATAAGAAAACATTTGTTTATTATTCTACTTTATATTTAAAAATTTAATATTTTTGATTGAATTTACACTTTTTCTTCCAGATAGTATTGCACCACAAAGGAGGAGTATGTGATTCTCCATGTGAATTGGCTGAAAGAGTGATTTCTTATTTGGAGAGAGAAGGTTATCTCCAAGCTTGAAAAAAAAAAAATCCTTAATCCCTGGGTCATGATGTTAAATTTCTTCTTGAAGTCTTTATAGTATTTATATGATTAATAAATGGAAATTTCAATTTCCATCAAAATCAGGAAATCACTCGTTTCCTGATCTTCTCCATTGCACTTGGCATCTAGTTTTGTTTTTTTTTGTTTTACGGTAAGGTGTTTCTGTTTCAATTTATACGCATCTTGATTAATCACCTCCCTGGACAATCTGAAGGGTGCAGTCTCTCATATCGACCTGGTGCATTTGATATTTAATGTCAGTGATTTGTGTTTGAAACTTGAAAGTACTAAATTTTATATTTTATTATTTTATGTAGGGTTTAATGTGAAGTGCAAAGAAGAAAATTCTATTTCTATTTCATCCAAGCTTTATTAGGTTGAAATTAGTTCATTCGTGCCATTTGCAATTAGATTTATGTACTGTTTTAGTACTATTGTTGTTGTTATTACCTTTGTGTAATTACTAAAGGTTTTCTTATGCATTACATGTAGCTTTATTAGGTTTAAAATATTTAAAAATAAATAAATAAATTTCGAATGATGTTGGAAACAATTTTTGAGGGGTTTAAAGGGCACAAATCGGTGGCTGACGTATTTATGGTACAGAGTGAAGGAACCGGATATTAAAATTACTAGCAGAATATAAAAAAAAAAAAAAAAAATCACATCTAATATCATATTCGGGTATATATATATATTTGTATTAACATTAAAACAAAGATAACAAGCCTAATTAAATTGCATTTGATTGTATATTTCCTGAAGTTGGTAGTTTTTGAGAGGTGATTTAAGAAGACTCTTTCAAGAATAGTTAGACATAATCAAAACAGGTAACCGAGAATGATTCTCTTAGAAGCAACACAAATGTATTGTCTCTAAGAATATTCACACATAACACTCAAAAAGAAAAGTGTTCTTGAGATTTTTAATAATCTAATTCTAATTCCAAGAAGGTAGAATAGTTCTTATTTGAATCTAGGTGATATAAGATTTAAATAAGTAATGCAAATACATAAAACAGAAGATTTCAATTCTTCCTAAGGATTGTTGAATTCTCTTGTAGGGAGTCGTCCATTAGGTCTCCTCCTATTCAAATAATCTATCTAGATCTCTTCTTTCTGTATTTGCATTTTGACTTCCGAACTTTTAAAGCTCAGTATTATTACCCATTCATTTTCCAATGATTTTTCTAACTTCTATTTTTCGTTGTGTGTGACTCATTAAGTTCATACCAAAAGTTAGATAGTGAAAATAAATAATTAATTATTTTATTAATCGATTGAAATTGGAACAATTCTAATTTTGCCCTTCCAAAAGAAAACACTCCACGTAAGGCATTTTCTTTGACTATGAGTCACGTCTACTTATATATCACAGTCATGTCCTGCTTATAAGAATTTCACTAAGAGAATCTCCTCATGTATGATTTTGATATTATAATATCTCTATATCTTTTTCCCAAAAAACCAGCTAAATATGAATAAAGTAAAAAAATCATAGTCTAATCATATGTAGATTCATTGATAATATAATTCCTTATAACACTAATTGAAATATCATCCCAATCATCACACTACTCTGGCCATAGACTTGGATAAATTATATTAAACCGAATCACATACTAATGGTTTGAGACTCGTCATTCTTAAAATAAAAAATAAAAAAATAAAAAAACAAAAACGAGCAAGGTAATCTTAACTGTTGAAGACCAATTTTCAACAATTCAATATCGATTAGGAATAATTAATAATATTAAGTTATCAAATATATTTGGTCTCAACCTTTTGATTAGATTAAAGAGTTAAGACATTTCAACTTAATATTCAAGGTCTACATCAATAATGATTCTATCACAAAATAATATCAAAAACACTTTTTTTTTTAATACTTGAGATTAATTTTTTTTGATAAATTGGCTATAGGAGTTACATCCAATATAAACATCATTTTCCTATTTCTTAGCCTGCATTTGGTTGGCTGAAAAAATGGATGAATGGAAAAACGAAGAAGAAAAATAGGAAAAAAGACTCGTTTGATACGAAGAAAAATTGGAGAAAAAAAAAGGGAAAAAAATAAACAATTTATTTTTATATAATAATAAAATAATAAGTTAATAAATTAATAATTTAGTTTTCTCTTATTTTTCTTTCTTTTACTTTAATTATTCTGTCTACTTTTCCGGCCTTCAAACCACACGTCTGTTTCTGTCTGTATACAAAGACAGGATGACTCCGGAAAAAACATGTCTATAATGCAAATGTCCTACCTATCAATTCTGTCTATTTAAATTGCATTAAAGATAAGCTAGGACCATTCCCCCACCCCACCCAAAGATACTGAATCTGGACCACGACCAGGTGAATCAGGACCAGGAAAGTGCTTACTAAAATATTCACTGGTCAATTACATACACACATATATATATATATGTATAGCTGGAAGATGACGACAGTTCAGGTAGTCTCCAACACATGCAAAAAATATCGTCCAGCTTAAGGCAGCGTTTGGTAGCGTCGGAATTAAGGCCAACCACAGAGTTGGAATTAGATGCGTTCATTTCGAATTCCAATTCCGTGTAACCAAACATGACCTAAAGGGTCTTATAGGTGAGCTGAGTGCTTCAAAAATAGCTGCTAAACGCTGCTCCGTCGCGAATGCAATGGTTAACTTCTCTTACTCTGCATTAGTGTTTACGACAGCCAAATCATCATAGTGAAAAAAAAAAAAAGGGAGGGAACTTGGTAAGGAATGATGGTACAAGTTAGATTCTATGAACTATTGTGTGTGACATGTACTCAAAATTTATGCTTAATAAAGGGAGGAGGAGGGGTAGCTACTTTGGGTAATTCTTATATCGTACACTCCCTTTTGATAAATGTATACCCCCATTTTCAGAAGAAAAAAAATCAAAATTATTTTGAAATTCTACCTGCGAATATCTAGCATTGGGGGGACATTAGCAGGTTGGAGGATTGTGTGCTATAAAATGTGTGTGCGCGTCTATGCATGTGTGCATGTGTGTCAGAGAGAGAGAGAGCGAGAAGGAGATTTGCTAGAACAAAACAATTAAGGTAGCGTTTGGATAACGTTTCTGCTTTTTTGTTTCTACTTCCAAAAAATATGGGATGAGAATTATGTTTCCGTTCTCAATAATTTTGAAATTAGAAATATGTTTGGTAACAACAATTGTTCTTAAATTGTTTCACAATTGAGGAGAACAAAACCAAATAAGCACGTTTGGTTAAAAGATTAGTTCTCATAATTTATTTTTTATTTTACTTCAAATGTAAAGAACAAGCCTACATATCTCTTTTAAACAATCAATTTTCGCAGATTATAGCAAAATAAAAACACATCTATTAGATTAATTACAACTAAATAAAATAATTACAGGAAAGTAATTTATTGTGTTTTTCGTAGCCTAAATTGATGAATAAAAATAAATAAAAGACAATATCACTTCTATATATTTGAGACTAGTAAGGTTTGAATGAAAACAATTTTATTTTTTTGTTTCCCAAAATCCCAAGTATTTGGGGAATAATCTCAAAATTTTGTAAATATTTGAGAACAGAAACATGTTAGCCAAACATGTTTCTATTCTTAAATTTCAAAATTCTAGGAAGGGGAACCAAAATTGGGAGCAGGACATTAAACGAAACAGGGCCTAAAATGCTGAGAAATACTCATTTGAACTTTAGAATTCGATTCAACGGTATATAGCGAAAAGAAGCATTACATAAGTTAATAACTTAGAAAATATTTACCTGCATATGTTTAGCAATAGAAGGCAGCCATCTCTCTCCCCTGATCTTTTTCAATTCAGCCACTCTCTCTTCCTCCCTTTTGGCAGCCGCTTTTGCTGCAGCTTCTTTAGCTTCGAGTTTAGCTAATGATTTCTGGCAAGCATCTTTTGCTGCAGCTATTATATCCATTCCATCAACAACCACAGATTGAAGTTGCCGTCTAAACTGAGCCACCATTTTTATAACAAAAGGCAAACAAAAAACTTCTTTTAGGTAGTGTTTGGTTGCATGGAATTGGAATTAGAAATGAGGCAATGTAAAATTCTAAAAATATGTACATGTTTGTTTCAAAATCCAATTCCATGGTTTCAATCCTGAGGATTAATAAGAAACACAAATAAACGATGAATAACCCAGAGATAAATGGTGTTACCTTCTTTGATTTCTTATTAATCTCTTCCCCAGGAAGTATTTTTGGTCTCTTTCTTGGTCCACGAAATTCATCTGGTAATAAGAACATGATTTTAAAGTAACTAATAATATATAGAAAATTGGAAATAGATCACAAAAATTGATTAGCCGGATTATACACAAATCATGATCATCATAATCTAATATTCGTGAGACTTTGGATGTGCGAACCAGCAAAAGCCAAAATGGGGAAATTTAGGCACCATTCGGTTACGGGTTTTTTAATTACTTCTGAGCATAAAAAGTACTTACTTTTAAAAATGTACCGTTTGTTTTAGCACTTTAAAAAGGACTTTAAAAATTTAGAGCGTAAAACATGATTTTATGTACATTTTTTGTCACAAAGCAAAAAAATAGTTGTTTTTGTCTTTTAGAACTTTATATTTCAAAAATGTACTTCAAAGACGCAATATTGGCCATCTGGTGTAAAAATTTGTTGTTGTAAATCCAATGAAGTGCAGGGCATTGGCAAAGCACATGAATTGCCTATATTAACAGATGAAATATTGGGGGTTTTGACAACGAAAATCCGGACGTAAAAGCTACTTACGGTTCAAGTTTAGTTAATTTTCTGGCCAGGAAATTATATAAGATGATCACTCTTAATCCCTTTAATCATAACTCGCAATCAAGAGGCAGAAAATTAACTGTTTTTTAAAGTGTTCAAGTAACTTGTTCTTGTTGGATCTTCTTCAAAATCAAGCAGTAGGTCAAATATCGAATACTATTAGCAAGAGGTTCTATTAAAAATTAACTACATTTTTGTGAGATCTACTTACCTTTGCGATCAAACACAATCCCTGGAGGAGCGTGCTTAAACAATCGAATTCCGCCCTCATTTGCCACAGGATGATTATCGTTATCTGCGGCATCAATAGGTTTTCTAACGATTTCAATGTTCTTCTCTATTATCTCATCCAGAATCTGCTGTGCCTGTCCAACATTTAGCATACATTACAATTGAAACGCAAATTCATGAAAACTCGATAAAATGCAACGACTGTATCGTCATCCATGGAATACGTTCAGATTTGATTGTTTGATTAAATTATAGAACAAGAATGGAACTGACCTTGATCTGGTAATGTTTGAGGGGTGGAGGATTGCGGCTTTCGAGTTGATCTTGTTCCGCTGGATGTCCAATAGAATTGGATCTAGTACCGTTAGAAGTAGAAGCACGACGGCCGGAGGTGGAGGTTCCGAAGGTAGTGGTGGAGACTATGGAGTCGATGGTGGCTCTCCATTCGGCGTCGTCTTCACTGCTGCTACCGCCGCTGATCTGAGCTCCACCGCCGCCGCCATCCATTTCGCAAGTGTGTGAGTAACCTCTGTTTCTCTAAACCGCAGTTTACGGGCCCGTTAATGGAGTATTGGGCTACAATACATAAAGACCCAAATAGGCCCAATACAATGGACCGGCCCAATTCAATTTTTCTAAGATTTTTAATTTCGTCGTTGTGGTGGTGGTGGTGGTTTTGTTTTTTTTTTTCTTTTTTTTTTTTTAGTATGGGAGAGAGAATTAAACTCTAGACCTTCTACAAGAAAAATTAGATATATATCTATTAGACTACAAGTCTTGGGATAACTTTAGCCTAAGGTATCTTGTTTATAAGTGGATATACGTATTTGTTGAAATAGTAGGCGTTTGGATTTTGAAATTTTTATTGATTAATTTATCCAGAAATATATATAATAGAGTTTTGGGTGATTAATTAATGATAGCGATATAAAATTTAACTATTTATGGACTTTTAACTTCCAAAATAAATTACCATTCTTCTCATCTTTTTTGGTAAGAGAAGATTGAGGCCAAATAGCACTTTGCACCCAAGATGTTTGAGTGTAATTTTAATGTATCCCCAATGTTTTAATTTTTACGATATACTCCTTGAAAATTATTTTTTGTTTTTAATTGGGTCAATCAATGCATTTTGCTTATCTTAATTGTCTTAGTAAGGAGAATTACCAATGACATCTCTGTCTTTGAGATAGATGACAAATGTTAATTGTCATTGTAAAGAGAATTACCGGTTGTTCTGCCTTTAAGACAAATATCATGATAATATCTTGTCTTTTAACAAATACTACGGAGGTTCCCTATCTTTTTTACTTAGAGTAGTCGAGTTCCCAAATCAACTACGGAGGTTCTTTATCTTTTTTACTTAGAGTAGTCGAGTTCCCAAATCAAAGTTAACTGACTAATGTAACATTTAAATTCCAATTTTTCTTTAAAATTCATTTTAAAAACATTAATTGACCTTTATCTTATATGTAAAATGACAAAATTACCCTTCATTTGGTTTTTTTTTATTTTCTTCTCTTCTTTTATTTTTTCTATTTTTTTACCTCCCTCCTTCAGCTTCCCCCATCACCTTCTCCGGCCATTTTCGTGGTATTTGACAAAGACAAAAAATTATCATAGTACTTATCTTAAGTACGTCTATCACTGATAATTTATATCAAATTGTTAGAAAATTAAAAAAAAAAATTAAGTTTTTCAAAAGAAAAGGAAACGCAAACAAAACTAAAAAACACTTTAGCTCTACTGTCATAGCTCGCAATTAAAAGGGAGATGTTTTAATTACAACACAAATGCGAAGACAAGAATGGCGGGGAAGAAATTTCAAATATTGTACAGAAAAGAGAAAAAAAAATTTACTTCCTTCTATAAGGAAGCCTCCACCTCTTATGCCAATAAATCGACACCCTCGACCACATGGGAAACCCAAAATTGTAATCCAATGGTTGATCGGCCGCTCCGGCAACCGTCAATGGCAGCCAAACATACCTCGAGTCCCCCAACTCCGCTGGATTCCACCTATCTGCCATAAAAATAAATGACCCCGGCAGCCCCGGAACCGGCACCACGAACGTCCCCTGAGCAAAAAACGTTGTCTGCCGGAAAACCTTGTTGCCACCAACACACGGGTTCCCCACCGTCTCCCACGGCCCCATCACCGACTCCGCCGCGTGGGCCATCGCCTCGTTCGGGGCCCAACCAGAACACCCCGACGTGATCATGTAATAGGTTCCCTCATGCTTGAACAAAGCCGGGGCCTCCCGCCGCTGGCCGACCAGGATCCGCCTGACGACACCAGTCAAGTCGAGGTAGTCCTGGGTGAGCGGGCCCACGTGGAGCTCGCTGTTGTCGTCGGAGGAGTAGACGAGGTAGGCAGTGCCGTCGTCATCCTTGAAGAGGGTCATGTCACGGCTGTCAAAGCCGTGGGGCCTAAAGCTGCGGAGGTAGTCAAAGGGGCCGGTGGGGGAATCACTCATGGCCACCCCGGTCGAGGCTTTGGTGTAGTTCGAATCGTCCACGTGCATCCACATCACGTATTTGCCCGTCTGCTCATTGTAAATTACCTTCGGACGTTCCAAGACGTTCGATATGTGGAGGTCATGGGTCTCATTTCGCTGCTCTGCTGCCAGCACGATGCCCTCATTTTTCCACGTCCATAGATCCTTTGAGGAATAGCATCCGACTCCGATGATGTCCACCTATACCAAATTAGAACCTACAAAGCTTAGAACAATCCACAAACATAAAATTTCTGTCTATGAAATTTCCATGTTTTTGTTCCCAGATTTCGAGATTTAGATCCATTTATGGATAAACTTTTACCCTAGATTATCATTTCTCCCCCCAAGGGACCATATGTTCGAAAAAACATAACTAACCTATGATCTACAGCACACGATCAGATAATGTTTTGCGTTTTATGGGAATAGAAACACAGCCAAATGCAGAATAGACGAAATCAAAACAACATAGGAAAAAGCACAATTTTCAAATGTCAAAAACTTACCCGGGCTGCTCCTTTTTTGTGCGCATGATAAGTAGGCCCGTCCTTATACTCGCCATACCAATAGTACATCCTCGATCTCTCGTCGTATAGAATCCCACCTCCGTGAGCTTGAATCGGTTTCCCATCAGTATCAAGCCAAATTCTCGCCGGATAGTAATAGTAGCTATCATTCCCATTATCCTTCATCGGATTGATAGCCGTTTTCTCTCCGGGAAAGAACACGTGCCTAATGTGAGACGACTCGTCAAGAAATTCTTCAATCAACGTTGTGGGACGCCTCGGTTTCCGTTTCGCGGCGCGGGGGGACCGTTTTCTCGGCGGCGGAAATCTTATGTTCTCCTCCTCGACTTCTTCGAGTTCGCGGATCAACGGGTTACGACCCATTTGGATCCGGGTTTCTTTATATCGGACATCTTCGTGGTTTACGAGGAAGTAGAGATGGAGCATGAGAAGGAAACCGGTCAAACTCCATATGGCTAGCGATAACGAGCATTTGGTTCCTGCATCGCAACGTAAAGTGGTTGATTTCCGGTATTTGTTCCTCATCCTCATTTTTTTTTTCTTTTTTTTTTTTGTGTTCCCAATCTTCAACACAAAATATAACCTATGAAGATCCAAAAGTACTAAATGTCACCACCATATGAATGCATTTACAAAAAAATAATAATATGAATTTTGCATAAAGAAAAGAAAATTTCGACAGTAAATATCATAAAAAAAATGAATATTCTCCATATGGCTGTAAGTATTTATGTATTTGGACCAACAATTCAAACACATCCTATATATATTGTTAATGTAATATATGGGCTTGGCCCACTTGGTCTATAAGGCAAAACCCTAACCCCCACTTCTCCTATAAATAATTGTGTATATCGTTGCATTCTAGGTATTTTTTTCATAATATCAATACATTGTTAATGTTCCCCACTTCTCAATTATCTTAACATATATAATACTAGGGATTCCCCGTACCTAAAGGTATTATATTGATTTTCTAATTTACATGTGTAAAAGAATACTAAATAATAATAAAAGAAATGGTCAATTAAATAAAAATTTAAGACTTAAAGGGTTCAAATATAATTTAATTTAACCATCTTAGACACGAGGATATGAAATTTTTGGGCTGGAATTTTCCCCAAACTTTTTTTTTATAATTCAATCTCATCCATTCCTCTCAAATCAATCCTAACCCTTAACAAAAAATATTTTTTTTAAAAAAAAGGTATAGATATTGGACGGGATTCAATGTTCATACGACAATCGTTTAAAAGACAATTGGCATGTTATAGAATATAAAGCGCAAACAAGTTATCACAAAAGGCATAGGCAACAAGATCAATCGGGTGATAAGGGCATTGCATAACCCGTTTCATTTGGTTGTCTAAGAATTACTTTGTTCTTGATTAATTAATTGATTAGTATATCTCTATGTTTTTCGTATGATTTGATCAAAGTTATGTATTATTTGGTCGAAATTACAATTGTTTTAGTTTAGTCAAATTTTTAGCTATATCTTTCACTACAATTAAACAAGCATATAGCATCTAAACAAGAAGCAAAATGATTACATAGCTAATTTAATGTTTTAAATTTTGATAACCAAACACCAAATCATAGCAATTCATGAATTAACTAATTCAATCCATATAATAATTTTCAACAGACGAATATAGTATTAAAGCAAGTCTGGAGTAGAAAATCTTCAGCATTGTCATTCAATCATAAATTGTCCATCAACCAGAAGAAGAAGAAGAAGAAACAGTATCGCTCAGGGACGCGAGATTGAACCTTATAAGGAGTACTAAAATCAATCTACAAATGTGAATTCATTAGAACACAATAACCTAGCAATTCAGCTCCATATTCAGATTTCAGATCAACACAGAAATCCCGGCTAATGAAGAATCAATGGACAAAACATACTTATAGGGCATAAGGAAGAATGGAATTAATCCTATGGTCATCCAAATCTGAACGAAACAGAAGTCTGCAAAAAAAAGTCAAAGTAGGACTTACCTGCTAACAACCGCGTGACGAACGGAGCGGAGTTTCCCGTCATGGAGCTTTCCGTTCAATGTTCTTCCGATATCATGCGCAATCCGCAATCCGCAACTCAATCGGTCAGCGGAAAATTTTTCAACTCAACCGTGGGATTCAAACGCAGTCAATGAGAGAGGTCGATTGTATACCGTGGGATTCAAACGCAGTCAATGAGAGAGGTCGATTGTATCGGAATCTTAGTTGCAAAGTAGATCTCAGAGACGACGACGACGAGGAGGACGACGACGACGACGGTGAAGTGGAGATTACGACTTGAGACCAAAATCCCGTTCCCAGTACCCACCGCTCTCTCTCTCTCTACTTTCTCTCTCTATCTGCGGTGTCTTCTGGAAGATGATTATCAGCGATGTGACCTTCTACTAACATAGGCTAGGCGTAAATTTTAGTAAATTTAGTTGATCATCACTTTGATCTCACATTTGAATTTAATAAAAAAAAAATCTACTTACGCTCGCAAAATATCTAATTAGATTTGTAATTCACTATTTATTAGGCATAAAATAGAGTATTCGCAATTTATATATTTTGTTATTTTATTTAAAATCATAAATTTTTTTCTCATTTGCGATAGTAGTACCAGTCGACCTCTTTGACTAAATATTTTATGTGAATAGATAAAAAATATCGAGATGAATGGTTAATATTCTCAAATAGAGAGTTTAATTTATAATTTATTTTATTTTAATTTCAACTTGAAAATAAAGCACTTAATTATGTTTGACTTGCGTTTTAGTTTCATGGTTATTGTTCTCTTATATTTCCAATTAAATACTTTCTATCACCATCCACCAGTAGGACCTCAGGACTTTGATCGCGATAGTCCGACCACTGTTTGCCGAACTTTTTTTAGTTACATTTAGTTATTTTGTAAGTGTATTTTTTAGTTATATGTAATAATTTTTTTAATGTACAAGTTATATTTTTTTTAAGTGTATTTTTTGTTATAACTTAATATATTTTTAGTTATATTCGCATAATTTTTTGGTGATCGATGACCAAAAAATTAATTGAATATGACTAAAAAATTGTAACAAAAATGTATATTAAAAAAAATTACTAAAAAGTAGTTGAATGTAATTAAAAATAATTTTGGCGACCGATGACTGAAGTTTCGGGGACCGACGGTTAGTGCTCCAACCCTAATTGAAACATAGTCTTTTTATAAATTTTAATTGAAGAGAATAAAAATGAAATAGTTATTTGTTTGGGGATTTTTTATTAATTTAGTGTCGTTACGAGGACCTTCACCAGTTGTTCCAAAAATATCTTTATCTTTATTTAAAAAAATATTTTTTTATGTTTTATTTAAAATAAAAAAAAAAAAATAGTAACATCACTATTTTAAGAAAAATATATATATTTTTTACTCCTAAAATGTTTTCAAATTATTTTTACCCCTACTCCTCTCCCCAACCCTTCCATGCGAACCCCATCCCCGTTATCTTCCTCCTCATCAACCCCTTCCCTTTCTTCCTTCCTTTTTTTTTTCTTCTCACTCTATATGATTTTTAGAAGAAGAATAGAAAAAAAAAAATACTTAATTATACATAAAGGTAAAATAGTGATGTGGGAGAGATTCCCGCCCATGTTTAATAGAAGCTTGAAATGTTTTGATGGATCGGATCGGGTTGTTGAAACCGGCCCAGAGAAAGTGACTCGGTGGTCACCCTTAGCTGAGCATATCGGCCTCCCTGGAATGAGGTTTGCTCATAAGAGCAACCCAATACATGAATAGAAAAAAAACCTTGTAAAGAGGCTCAATCGAGTATGAACAAAGCCCGTAGTGGAAGGCCACTAGAAGATCAGCCCAAAACCCCACGATCCCATACGGGAAGAGAACTGTAACCGATTCACTGTTCGTGGAAAGATCATTGGCGAATCCCACGCAGTTAGGAGTGATCGTGGAGGGGGCGACTTCACCAACAAATGGCATGAACTAAGAAGTTTATATATAAGGGAATGTATCGACATATTAAACTTAATCTCAAGTATTTGCTCTTTCATAAAAATACAGACTAACTTATTCTTAGGCCGGAGGTTCTTTGGCCGACATCCCACCGGTGTCTCCTTTTAGGCTTTATTGATTTTGCAAATCACTTATTTACAGGTAGAGGAGGTTTCTGGCACATGGGAAGTCATTTGCACGCGCTGGAGATTTTTTGCTACATCAAGTAGTAATTGTCTTTAGTGTTTTTTTTTTTTTTTTAAAATGGGGGTTAAAAGTTAAAGGCAAATAGGTAATTGATTTTTTTTTTTTTTTTTTTTTTTTAAGGGATTTCTCTATCATGATAATTGTCTTAAATATAGGGATGTCGCTAGTAATTTTTCCTCCGCAATAAACTCCAACAAAAAACTATCTTGTTAACATTGGCAATTGTTTAAATTCATGAAAATTATACAATTTAATCTACAATTCATCATCTTTATTTTTATGTCCATACTGATTATTTTTAAGTGAAAAAAAATTTAGTGAATGTTCATTAAAAATGGTCAAATGTCGCTTCCTTAATAACTCACAAATTATGAAAATAAACACAACATACAAACTCATTTTGTGAGCATTTACGATGATTTAAATTCATAAAAAATATATTATTTTAATTTGCATTTCATTCTTTTCATTTTGATATTCGTATTGATTGTTTTTTTAAAAATAAATAAAAAATAAATGTCCACTAAAAATGATTTAGAAATGGTTGAGAGGTCATTCCAAAATTTATTTAATTGATACTTCATAAACAAATGAATGTTTGTTAATAAAATTGTTCAAGTGAACATTCACCAAATAAATAATCTTTTTATTGTGTTGATGAATTGATTTAGTGAATACTCTATAAAATAAATCATATTTTGTTGGGAGTAGTTAATTCAGTGAATATTTACTAAAATAATTTTTTTATTTTCGCTAAAAAATAACCAGTATAAATATTAAAATGAAGATGATGAAATGTATATTAAAAATTAAAATAGTATAATTTTCATGAATTTAATTTAATATTCACTAAATGAGTCTTTTTTAAAGAACCACAAAGGTAGCCAGATAGAGAGATGATTAATGAACTTAAAATCACACAAGGATATTAAGGTATCTGTGTATAAAGGACTAAATAATAAAAATTTCAGGGAATAAATTGAAATTCTTAAAAAAAAATTGGTCAAACCATATTTCGGGTCAAATTTAGGTACTAAAGGTACCCGACCCACCAACTAATCCAAAGGTACTTGCTTTATTATGGGTCCCTGACCCGGAATTGATGTTGATGGGTACTGGATTTGACCCATGGGTTTATGCTCCCTACAGCCAGCAACTCGGGCCCAAATGGCCCATCTAGATATTAAAAACCCGAGGTTCGGTCGCCGGAGCGGCGAAAAAGACAATCACCACCGTCCAATCATCACCGTGGGCGGGGGGCAAAGTCGGCGCGGTCATCGACCATCGTCGTTTTCATTCGCCGTGAAAATCACGCGTTATCTCCGCAATGGAAGGAAGATCCTTTCGATTGGTCCACGCAGCGGAATTTCGCTGCTTACTTCCTCGATTCTCTCGTAAGATCCCGCCGATTTTCATGGAGATTTTTGTTATCCGATTCGCTATTTGATCTTTCTCCGATAAATCATTCGTTCTCTGTATGTAGATGCGGTGAACAGTAGAGAGCGAAGATCAATTGGAGGAGAGAGCGCGAGAATCGCTGCTTGCTTCCGCGATTCTCTCGTAAGTTGTTGCCGATTTTCATGGAGATTTTTGTTATCCGATTGGATATTTGATCTTTCTCCGATAAATCATTCGTTCTCTGTATGTAGATGCGGTGAACAGTAGCGAGCGAAGATCAATTGGAAAAGCGAGAAAGAGAGGGAGATCACGGATCGCTCTCTCGATTTCGAGTTTCCTCTTCACCATGGCTCTATGGAAAGCCTTTCTCAATTGGATACGAAGGTGAGGCCTTCTATATCGCTTTAAATTCATACTCCATAACTTCAGTTTTCATATCCATTACAATGGAATTTGAATGCTTCTGAATGATTATTAACAGAAGTAAAATTACTATTTCCTTAATGTTCATGGTGAAGTATAACAATTTTCTGGTTTCATAGATTATTGAATTATTTTCTGATAATTTCATACATAAAACTATGTGGAGTTATATGTGGCTGTTTCTGTTTACTGTTTTTGGCTCCCACAATTGTTTTTCTCTACTGTTCCTAAACCCTAAAACCCTAAACCCTACACAGAAATCTTGGAATATTCATGTTTTCTTTCCAAAATTTTGTTCTAAAATGCTGGAATTATAATAGAAACAGTTTTTTTTGCTTCCATATTTATGTTTCTGTTCTCAGTTTTTGGGGAACAGAAACATATCTGAGAAAGAAAACACTATTCAAATGGGCATTAGTTCATGGTGTTCTTCTATGATTTTCATGGCGGGCTCATTTTCGATTTTCCCTTTTTGGGGTTAATTGCTTTTTACCCCTTGTACTTTGATTTTGTTTCATTTTGTTCCCTATACTTTAAAAACTTACACTTTATCCACTTCTACTTACAATAAATTGGATAACTAACTTTTTTCCTACAAAATTCTAAATTCACGTAAATTTTACCTAAAGTGGACAAAATTATCTTTTATTTTATTTTTCTTTTATTAAAAAATATAAAAATAGAAGTAGAGTGAGAAATAGAGCTAGAAAAAGAAAATAGTTTATTTCCATTTATTACTTGAAATATTAATTTTTTTTCGATAAATGTGAGTTTCTTCCGTTACTCAAGAGTGAAGGGGGAGATGTGTAGATTTTTAAAGTAGAAAGGTTAAAATTAAATAATACCAAAATACAAGGCGGTGAAAAACAATTAACCCTTTGTTTTTGCTTCCATATTTCTCTGTCTGTTTTCAGTTTTTTTGGGAACAAAAACAGAAGTCCGAGAACAAAACAGCATTAGTCCATGTAAACTATCACAATTAACTGCTGTTTCTGTGATTTTCATACCCCTTGTACTTTGATTTTTTTTTTCATTTTGTCCCCTCTACTTTAAAAACCTACACTTTATTCCTTATGATAAATTGGAAAATTAACCTTTTTTCCTTTTAACTTAAGTGAAAATGCTAAAAATAGATGAAATTAAAATTTTCACCTAAATTTTACATGAAATGAATAAAAATACCCTTTTTTCTAATTTTTTTTATTAAAAAAAATAAAAAAAAATAGAAGTGGAGACGGATAGAGGGTAGAGTTTTTCTCATATATTACTTTTAAATACTACATTAAAATCGATAAAAAAATAAATGGAAATAAATTTATTTATAAATAAATAAAATGTGAGTTTTTCGTTTTAGTCAAGAGTAGAAAAGAGGGGTAATGTGTAGGTTTTTGCCATAGAGGGGCTAAAATAAAATAAGATCAAAGTACAAGGGATGAAAAACAATAAAATAGGCTATTTTTTGTTATTAATTATTTAATTGTTGTGTTTATAGCCTCTTCTTGAAGCAAGAAATGGAGCTTACTTTGATAGGGATTCAGAATGCTGGAAAAACTTCCCTCCTTAATCTCGTCACTGTAAGAAAAAAAAAAAAACACAGTTTTTAAAATCATTATTTAATGTTAAAGTTTCTGTTTTTTCATGTGTATTTTTAGAGGTTTTGACACGTTTTACCCTTGAAGTTTGACTAAAATCTCACTTTTTCCCCATAGTTTCATTTTGAACATATAATTATCTTAAAAGGTTCTTAATTAGCCCATTATAATCCAAGTTATTATTCTCATTACAATTTTGGACAGAAAACAGTCACATGTTATTTAAGACCCCTTATGGGCAATTTTAGTCTCATCATTCTCTCTCATTTTCTTCTTGCCCAAAGTCCAAAGACTTTAAAATATGCATTTTTTTTTTGTTTTACTGAAAGTTGTCTCTAGGCCACTCCCCCACATCGACCTGTGCATTCAGGATTAAATTTAAGATTTAATTCTCAGAGTGCTCCCTAGGAAAGTCAAATCCTAGTTGATAAGGAAATGAGACACCTTCCCTTACTAATCAGATTAAAACCTCTCGGGTATAAGTTTTTTTCACTAGAAAATTTGTAAGGGAAAAAGAAAGAGATTGAAATAGTCCATAAGATTCCCTTAAAAATAGTAATGCGCACTGCTCCAAAAGGAGACACACTGTAACAATTCACTTGAATAGCTGCCTTTGGCTCTACTGAATACACTGCAGTTAATTATTTGTCTTTTAAAATTATAATAAAGTTATTGATTTGGATTGGATTAGGACGATTACAAAACTTCAATGCATTGTGTTCAAATTGCAACTATGGGGACCAAAGTAAAAAATGATTGTAAGTTTTTACTTTGATTTTCAACTTGTTTTTGTTCTAAATCTCATGCTCTCAAAATTGCTTTTTTTCTTTCTTGGTTTTTGATTTTCAGAATGGTGGATACAGCGAAGACATGATTCCAACAGTGAGTTAAAATAAATAAATAAGTAAATATATAAATCTCCTATTTTACTAATTATTTTTAGGATATGTTTTAAATAAAAGAAAATAATATTTATCAGGTGGGATTTAATATGAAGAAAGTTATTAAAGGAAATTTGACCATAAAGATGTGGGATCTTGGTGGTCAACCCAGATTTCGTAGCATGTGGGAGAGATACTGCCTTTTTGTTTCTGCAATTGTGTATGCAACTCTTCCCCCTTCTTTTTCCATTTTTTTTAAATTATAATTTAATTTAAAATTTTAATTGCCTTAATTTAGGTAAATTATCTTTGGATAAGATGTTTGGGAAAGGTATTTAATTTCGAAAGTTGAGTTTAAATTCGAGACACCCCTGTCATTTCGATAAATACCAACGACATTTTTCGTCATTTTCATAATACTGGAGATACCGTTTTTTTTTTCTTTCTTATTTTTTTCTCAGTTTGATTATCCAATATACCCTCCATCATATTTTATTGACAAAAATACCCTTATAACATAATATTTTGTTATTTATTTTATATTTTTTACCTTTTATTTTTTATTCTCTCCATATCTCATTTTATATTATATATTTATTTTAATTTATTTTGTTTTTTTTATTTCATTTGTTTTAATTTTTTTATGGTATTCGTAGAGAATTAAAAGAGATCGAAAGTAATAATCTATAAAATAAGATGCAAAAAAAAAAATAATAATAATTTAAAAAGTAGGATTGAAAAAAAATATGATTTTTAAAAATAAAAATAGAATGAAAACGAAAACGAAAAAATATATTTTTCTTTCTTTATTTTTAAATTTAAATTGTTTTATTTTATTTTATTTTTTTTAGTTTTTTAGTTTTGATTTTTTTTTTCTATAAACACAATATATAGAAAATAAAAAAAATAATAATAAAACAAATAAGATAGAAAATACCACACAAAAGTAAAAAATATCAAAATAAAAAATAGAAAATAAGGATGTTTTTGTCAATAAACTGTGATATAAACTGTGATAAGTGATACCTGAGATATTATAAAAATGATAGAGGTACAAAGTGAAATTTAAAACGTCAAAGGGTAAAGTGCAGCCACACCCAAACTTCAGGGGTACAAAGTGAAATTTAATCTATTTTGAATTTATTAAGGCCCCGTTTGGTTAGGCCCCGTTTGGTTAGTGTTCCCAACCAAACCCAACCCAACCCAACCCAAAAATTCAGGGATTGATTATTGGGAACGCGTTTGGCAACGCACAAAACCCAACTCAACCCAAAAAATAGAAATTGATTCTCAAAATCCTAAAGAAACCAGAAACAAAAAAAAGTTGTTTCTTTTTGTGCCCAAAAAACTCAACCCAAAGTTCTCAACTTCCGACTTCATCTGCCGGCCGACCACCACCACCCGCCTGCCGCCGCCGCCGTCCGGCGACCGCCGGCATCTCCGGCCACCTCCGGCGACCTTCGCTGCCGGCTGTTACCTCCGGCGACCATCGCCGGCCGCCGCCTCTGCCGTCTCTGGCCACCTCCGGCGACCTTCCACTGCCGGCGGCTACCTCCGGCGACCGTCGCCGGCCACCTTGCCGCCGCCGCAGCCGTCTGGCCGCCACCAAAAAATAAATAAATTAGTTTTAGGATAAAATCGTTACCAAACACATTCTGTTCTCAGCACAAAACAAAAATTGTCGTTACCAAATGTAATTCTATTTCCAAAATTCTCAACCCAACCCAATTCAACTCAACCCAACTCATTCCAGTTGGGTTAAAAAAAGTGGGAACACTAACCAAACGCCACCTTAGTGTTCCCAACTAAACCCTACCCAACCCAACCGAAAAATTTTGGATTTAATTTTTGGGAATGCGTTTGGCAAACACAAAACTTAACCCAACCCAACCCAAAAAATAGGAATTGATTCTCAAACTCCTAAAGAAACCAGAAACAAAAAAAAAGTTGTTTCTTTTTGTGCCCAAAAAACTCAACCTAAAGTTCTCAACTTCCGACTTCATTTGCCGACCGACCACCACCACCCGCCGCCGTCTGCCGCCGCCGTCCGGCGACCATCGCCGTCTCCGTCCACCTCCGGCGACCTTCCACTGCCGCTAGCCACCGTCCGCGCCGCCGGCGTCCACCTCTGGCGACCGTCGCCGGCCACCTCCGCCGCCATCCGCCTCCGCCGCCGTCCGCCGGTCGTCCGGCCGCCACCAAACAAAAAAAAAATAATAAAAAAAATAAAATTAATTTGAGGATAAAATCGTTGCCAAACACATTCTATTCTCAGCACAAAAATTGTCATTACCAAACGTAATTATGCTCCTAAAATTCTTAACCCAACCCATTCCAGTTGGGTTCAGAAAAGTGGGAACACTAACCAAACGCCACCTAAAGTACGTGGGGGGAAAAAGTGTAATTTTTCCTTCTTTTGGTTGTAGTTATGTGGTGGATGCAGCTGATGAAAAGAACCTGAGCGTATCCAGGAATGAACTCCATGGTCTGATAAGTAAACCTTCACTGAGTGGCATTCCTTTGCTGGTGCTTGGAAACAAGGTTGACAAGGCCGGTGCCCTCTCTAAGGAGGCCTTCACTCATCACATGTAACTAGTACTACCCTAATTCTTGCTTTCACTTTTCCGGCGGTGGTTTGGGGCAGCAGCTGGTGGTTTGATTTAGTATTGAGATTTATTTTATTTTTTTACAGGGGGCTGAAAACGATAACCGAGAGGGAGATTTGCTGTTTCATGATCTCATGCAAGAATTCAACCAACATTGATGTGTTTTTGAACTGGCTTGTGAAGCATATTCCAGATCGAAGAGCTGACAAGGGTACGAAGAATCCGTATATATCCATATAGAGGAAAAAGGCCAAGTTTTTATTCTTACTGGTTTTTGCTACATTTTACATTAATATTTCTTTCTAAATTTAAGAGTTATTTTGCGATTTTGTCTTGGATTCTTTTTTTTTCTTTTCAGTACAATGGTTGAGGAAGAGGTTTTAAACACTAGACAACACACTAGGTAACCGCTAAGCCACAAACGTTAAGTTTCGTGTTAAATTCTCATAACAAATCACTCCTCCTTTTACACTGTTAATTTTCGATAATCAGTAGCTTTTACATGTTTGTCATTCTTCAAATACACACACACAAACCAAAAAAAAAAAAAAAAAACACTAATCCTAGATGATAACCATCTCTAAAAGCCACAAAACAGAGCTTAAATTAAAGTCATTTGCAGGTGGATGTTGTATCCCTTCTGTTTGGACACACTGCACACACCAAAAGGACATCTGAAAATATATCCTCAAGAGGTGTTATTTGTGAAAGTATAGCTCTTTATCTCGAAATGAATACTTAAAAAAATAAACGTTAGCAAAGGGTGCCTTACCTTGTCATCAGCCATCGGAGTCAAAGTTTTCATCATCTTTCATGTACTTCTCCTGCACTGCTGCCGTCGTGAAAATGCTTTGTCAAGGAAAAAGTCCTTAAGAAGGTAAAGTTGTTCAGTGATTGTGTTTCTGTTTTTCGTTTTATTCTGTCACCCAAAACCTTAGAACAAAAACAGAGATCCAGGAACAAAATACTCTGTTTCTGTCATGATCTCAGAATATTGTTTTAAAAAATATAGGCACAGAACAAAAATAGATTATTTTGTTCCTCTTTTAGTTTCTGTTCCAGTTCTTTGGGAACAGAAACACCGGACAAACATCATGGAAAAGAAAATATGAACCGAGCGAATGGCGAAGGAAAAGAAGAAAGGATATCTATAGTATTCCCAATCAAGGGGACCAACAGCAACCTTGCTGAATTCAACCACACTGCTATCAATACCGGCAAATATATACCCATTCGTCTTGTCTATCAGCTTCACAAGCTTCCCTACACTTTCTTTGTCCTGAAATAAAAATAAAAACAATAAAAAATCATAAATCAATATGCCTAAAAACAAATGGCGATAAATACACACACACATATATATATACTAAAAAAGAAACGGCATGCCTGAATGTCCAAGGTAGTGAAGTTAACCAAACTATAGTTTTCTATTACTTCACACAGCTCCTTCGTAAGCTTCCTGCAAAATAATACCGTTAACATGAGAGATGAAAAATTCTATAGTTTTGTATATAATATAGGTGCATAATATTTGATAGATACATTATATTGCTCGGAAAAAATTAACAAAATTTTCTACCGGTACTTAGCAGAGCGCGGATCTTGATCAAGATGATACTGTAAGTAAGACAAATCTTCAACGTCAGTGTAGAACTCGAGATTAAAGGCTGCAGTACAGAATAGTAATCGGATTGGTAAATATTAGATAAAAAAATAATAAATAAGTTTAAAAAAATACGTTAGAAATAATATGTAAATTAAAAAAAAAATACGCTGGCAACATTTGGTAACACTTTTTCAAAGTACTTTTTTTAACACTTTTTCAAAGTACTTTTTTTTTTTTAAAAAAAAAAAGTTAATTTGAGAAAAAAGTACTTTAATTGAAAACCAAAGCAAAAAATAAAAATAAAAAAACAAATGTGCATTTGATAGTGTTCTTAATTCAAAAAGAGTTCATAGGCAATTGAAAAAGGTGGGCTGAAAGGTCATAATCCATAGATTTCGACCAATCTCTTATAATATACAAATGGAAGAAAGAAAAACTAACTATTTTTGACTTCTCGAAAAAAGTATTTATTTCTTGTTTTTGTTTTTTATTTTATTTTTAAAACTACTTTTTTTTTTTTTTTTTTAAGTACGAATCAAAAATTACTTTCAAAATAAAAGCAAAAAAGTACTTGAACAAGTGATTACAGAACAGTGCCTTAGTTTTTTTTTTTTTTTTTTTTAAGATGATAAAATAAGGATAATAATTGGGCATACCGAGCTTTCCATAGCTCTCGATGAGATCAATCTTAGACAAGACATTGACATGGGGAAGCTCCATATGAAGCATGGTAGACAATGATAGAAGCAATGCGCTAACATATTTCCCAGGGTCGCTGCAAAGGTGGGCATCTACCAAGTGCACTGCAGTCAGCTGCGCACAACCGAAACCCTTTTACTCAATACATACATATATATATATATATATATATATATATATAGAGAGAGAGAGAGAGAGAGAGAGAGAGAGAGAGAGAGAGAGACGGGGGCGTTGACCTACCCTGAGATCGAGTTTCTTTATGAGTTTCATGATGACTTCCTTGGCACTTGAATGTAAGAAAAAGAGCTCTACTTGTCCAGGGAAATCGAAAAGGAGATAGTGGTCTGCAAATGAATTGGTAATATCAGGAAAAATGAAAAATATAAAGACATCGATCATCAAACCATGATTGTGGATGTCAAGAATCTCAAGATCGGGAAGTTGAATTAACACAAATTTAATAGGAAGGGCACATCGCGAAGTTTATGTAACTCTCGCAGGATGCAGCAAAATACATGTAACTTAAAAATACAATATATAATTATATAACTAAGGCACTGTAGGTAAGGTGTTTTAAGTACTTTTTAAAATCTAAAACTTAATTTGGATAAAAAAAAGAAAAATACTCGGATTTCTACCACTTTCCTTTCTTGCCATTTTGCCTAAAATCACAAACTTCCCCTATCATTTGCAAAATATCAGTCAACCCCTTTGTCCTATTTTTTGTGTAAATAGACACAAATGCCCTTCTCTTAATTAAAAAAAAGTATTTTTATCCTTCTATTTTTCAAAAAATTCACTAACACCCCTATTTAAAAAAAACGGAAAAATTCTCCTAAATTTTTCAAAATTACTCCCTCTCTCTCCGTCACCGGACGATTGAAAATCTTAGTGTAGAGATAAATTTTTAATATTATAATTGATCTCTTAACCAGAAAAAAAGAAGTTCAAAGATGATTGAAAACGAGTGGATGGAGAGGTGCTAGTCCATTGACGTATAATTTATATTAAAAAAAAAAAAAAACTATTTTTTGCTTTCAGAAAAAGGTACTTAAAAAACATATTTTTACTTCTTTTTATTTTTACAAGGACTCTTTTTAAGTGCAAAACACTACATTTAAAGTTAAATGTTACCAAATGGTACCTAACTTAATTTATATTAAAAAAAAAAAAAAAACACTATTTTTTGCTTTCCGAAAAAGGTACTTAAAACATATTTTTACTTCTTTTTATTTTTACAAGGACTTTTTTTAAGTGCAAAACACTGCATTTAAAGTTAAATGTTACCAAACTGTACCTAACTTAATTATGAATGGGGCACATCTAAGAGAATAAGGAAATATGCACGACGGAGAACATATCGTCAATTGTACATAAAAAAAAAATTAAAAAAAAAATTAAAAAGATGCATGCAGATGAGATCACCTTTCAGAAGAGGCTTAAGTTTGGACTCCAACCAGTCGATGTTTGTCGCTAAGTAATCCATACAATACACAAGACCTAGTGTAACAGAACAAGAAAATCAGATTTATATTCCAAGTAGCCGGCTTTCTCTACATCATTTCACACACACACGCACACACAAAAAAAAAATAAAAAAATCTACCCCTATAAACGCCATATTCAATACTTGATGGATTTTTATTTGAAATCCATTCTACTTGGATTTCTTTTTTAAACCTCCAAACTTACATGTTGAAGTCCCATTTGATACTATTTACTTCAATAATTAACATTTTTTTAACAAATATTCATCCAATTAGAGCCTTGATGCCTATTTGGTTGGAGGTAATGGAATGGAACTGAATTTTGAATGGACATTTATTCCATCGGAATTCAATTTCATTATTTCAAACCAAACATGCCTTTAGTTTTTTGTTTTTGTTTTTTTGAAAAAGGAAGCGGTGAGGGAGAAGGACTGACCTCCATTAGGACCAAGAGAATGCTCAGCCATCACATCACTCAGCTTAATCAGATCCTCAATATTAATAGCACATTCATATCTTAAAGGCACAGGTCAAGGAAGGCAGAAATAGTTCAAACACAAAACATAATCTACTAAACTAAAACCACCAATTTATGCAAACCCAAATTAGGGTTCTTTAACCCACACACACACACACACACACACACACAATATATGTGTGTGTGTGTGTGTGTGTGTGTGTGTGTGTAAACTAAATAAACATACCCAAATTAGGGTTCTTTAACCAAAACACACATGCGTGCACAAAAATATCTCTATCTATCTCTCTATCTATATCTACATATATTTAACTAAAGAAACATACCAAAATTAGGGTTCTTTAACCAACACACATACACATAAATCTATCTATCTATAATTTTGGGTATATTTATTTAGTTTACATGTGTGCATTAGTTTGTGTGTATTAGTATGCGTACACACATAAACTAAATAAACGTACCCAAATTAGGGTTCTTTAACCAAAATACACACACACACACACACTGATACACACACAAATCTATCTATGTGTATATATATAGAGAGAGATATATAAATATATATGAACTACATAAACATACCCAAATTAGGGTCCTAACCAAAACACAACACACACACACACACACAAATCTATCTATCTATCTATCTATCTAGATAGATAGATAAACTACATAAACACACCCAAATTAGGGTTCTTTAACCAAATCACTCATACACATTAGACATGGAGAGAGAGAGAGAGCGAGAGAGGAAGAGAGAGAGGATACGGCAACGAATCATTAGCAGGGTCCAAATTGATGACAGCTACTTTCCTGCGGATCAACAATTAGAATGAACCAATCATACCAGCTAAAATAAGAATTGAAATTCTTAGAACGAATCAATCAGACCAACTAAAATAAGAATTCAAATTCAATAAGGCTGCATTTGGATGAGGTATTTGAAGAAGGAATTTCATTTCGGGAAGGGATTTATAATTTTTTCTTAACAAAATTTCTTAAGAAACTTTTTACAAATCCCTTCCCGAAATGAAATTACTTTTTCAAATACCTCACCCAAACACAACCTAACAGACATCATAGCAAATAACAAGCGATAAGGAAGAGATTTATTACAGAAATTCGGACTAAACCTAGCTCATGCACTGTAATTGGGCAAAATTCCAAAGATGAATGTATGTTGGCAGAGAAGAAGCACTGACCTTCCGATGAGTGGGAGAAACTGAGACATGCCATTGCAATAAGTCGTCTTTCCCGAGCCCGGCGGCCCAATCACCACCTGACCGAAAACCATTGACAGCTCCCAATTCCGTATTCAAGCTTCGAAAATCAAGAGCAATTGTGTGAACTCTCAGCACCGATCGTAAGCTCGAAAAAATCTTCTGCCGTGAAACGAAAGGAGAAAATTGAAGTTTTTAAGCTTCGCTAACGCTTCTAATTGATCCAAAACCAATGGGGTGTTGCTAAAAAATAGGCAGAATAATCAAATTACTATAAATTGAAGCTAGCCAAGATTCCACAAAGTAAAAAAATTAACCAAATTTCGATGATCGTCGTCGACAAAAGTGGAGACTGTCGAGTAGGCTTAATGCCGGGATAACATTTCTGAAGATCGAAGGGAAGTGGCCGGATTGGAGGAAAGAGGCGGCGGCAGGCGGTCTGGTCTGGTGGGTTCGTGAATTGGACAGAAGAGAATAGAAGGGACGTGAGTAAGAAACAAACAAGTATTAAGATTATAATATTTATACTTTTCTCCCATATACTTCCCCGAGTTCTTTACCTAATAAATACAAAAAAAAAAAAAAAAAAAAAAAAAAAAAAAAAAAAAAAAAATAAAAATAAAAATTTGACACCGAATTTATTTAAATTTATTTTCCGATTCCGTGTATTTCGGGGTTGGTAGTCCTGAGAACTGAGATTCCAGGATTGCCAACCCCGGGATTTGGCCGATTAAATTTTTTTTTTTTTTTTGGACAGATGGTCTCGGGGTTGGTAACCCCGGAATGTTGTTCCACGGCTGCAAAAGCAACTGATTTTTCAGCTGCTTAAAGCTGCCGTGACCAGCTGCTTTATGCAGTTGTCCATCCGGCCGTCCGGTTTTGAAAACCACCGGACGGTTTGCCCCCACCCCCCCCACCTTATAAACCCCAACCCTCCTCCTCCATTTCATTCAACTCTCAGCCTTCTCTTTCTCCTTCTTCTTGTTCCTTCCTCAATTTCACAAATTTTGGTCATTCCATTTTTTTTCCTTCAATTTAACGAAGATTGTTCATCATTTATTTGCTTGATTTTCTTCATCAATATTTGACAAATTTCACAACTTCACAACATCTTCCTCCTACTATAAAATGTAAGTTTATTTTAATTTTTTTAAATTTATTTGTTAATTAGATTAGTATGTTTTTTACTTATTAAATTTACTTACTTGTTTAATTGTTAGTTTAATTTTTTTGTTTAATTTTCTTGTTTGTTAGTTTCATTGACTACTTATTTTTTACACATTATATAATACACTATTTAATAAATTAGTTAGTTTAGTTGTTAATTTAATTTTTTTAAAACATGAAAAAAACATTAGAGGATAGTTTAATTTTAATTTATTACTTGTCTAATTTGTTAGTTAATTTGTTTATTTTGTTAGTTAGTTTACTTGTTTAATTTGTTGGTTGGTTAGTTAAATTAATTTATAAATTAGTTGGTTAGTTTAATTTGTTAATTTAGTTGTTAAATTAAAAATTACACTATGGCCCCTTTCACATGTGTAGAAAAATATAAATTAATATATTATTTAAAAACATTGTTAGTTAGTTAGAAAAATACACTTTGACCCCTTAAAGTATAACAATTAAAAAAATATAAGATTTAGTTTTTTTTTTTTTTTTTTTTTTTTTTTTTTTTAATTTAGTTAAAATATTGAATTATTTAGTTTAATTTATGAATTTAGTTGTTTAATTATAAAATTTTAATTAAAAAATGTGCACTTTGACCCCTCAAAATTTGACAAATTATAAAATTAAAATTAAAATATATTGGTTTAAAATAAATTCTAAGTTAATTTGAGTTTATTTTTTGAATTTAGTTGTTTAATTAAAAAAAAATACATTTTGACCCCTCAAAGTATGACAATTACAAAAATATAAAATTTAATGTATTGTTTTAGAAAAATATAAAATTTAATGTATTATTTTAAAATAAATTGTTAGTTGGGTTTGTTTTTTTTTTTGATTTTTTTTAAAATTTAGTTAAAATTGTTAATTAGTTAGTTTAATTTATGAATATAGTCGTTTAATTATCAATTTTTAATTAAAAATCGTGCACTTTGACCCCTCAAAATTATGCAAATTAGAAAAATATAAATTAAAATATATTGGTTTAAAATAAATTGTAAGTTAATTTGAGTTTAATTAAAAAAATGCACTTTGACCCTTCAAAGTATGACAATTAGAAAAATATAAAATTTATTTTATTGTTTTAAAATAAATTGTTAGTTGTTTATTTTTTTTGATTTAGTTAAAATTGTGAATTAGTTAGTTAAATTTATGAATGTAGTTGTTTAATTATCAATTTTTAATTAAAAATTGTGCACTTTGACCCCTCAAAATTATGCAAATTAGAAAAATATATATATATTGGTTTACAATAAATTGTAAGTTAATTTGAGTTTAATTAAAAAAATGCATTTTGACCCTTCAAAATATGACAATTAGAAAAATATAAAATTTATTTTATTGTTTTAAAATAAATTGTTAGTTATTTATTTTTTTTGATTTAGTTAAAATTGTGAATTAGTTAGTTAAATTTATGAATGTAGTTGTTTAATTATCAATTTTTAATTAAAAATTATGCACTTTGACCCCTCAAAATTATGCAAATTAGAAAAATATATATATTGGTTTAAAATAAATTGTAAGTTAATTTGAGTTTAATTAAAAAAATGCACTTTGACCCTTCAAAGTATGACAATTAGAAAAATATAAAATTTATTTTATTGTTTTAAAATAAATTGTTAGTTGTTTATTTTTTTTTATTTAGTTAAAATTGTGAATTAGTTAGTTAAATTTATGAATGAAGTTGTTTAATTATCAATTTTTAATTAAAAATTGTGCACTTTGACCCCTCAAAATTATGCAAATTAGAAAAATATATATATTGGTTTAAAATAAATTGTAAGTTAATTTGAGTTTAATTAAAAAAATGCACTTTGACCCTTCAAAGTATGACAATTAGAAAAATATAAAATTTATTTTATTGTTTTAAAATAAATTGTTAGTTGTTTATTTTTTTTTATTTAGTTAAAATTGTGAATTAGTTAGTTAAATTTATGAATGTAGTTGTTTAATTATCAATTTTTAATTAAAAATTGTGCACTTTGATCCCTCAAAATTATGCAAATTAGAAAAATATATATATATTGGTTTAAAATAAATTGTAAGTTAATTTGAGTTTAATTAAAAAAATGCACTTTGACCCTTCAAAGTATGACAATTAGAAAAATATAAAATTTATTTTATTGTTTTAAAATAAATTGTTAGTTGTTTATTTTTTTTTGATTTAGTTAAAATTGTGAATTAGTTAGTTAAATTTATGAATGTAGTTGTTTAATTATCAATTTTTAAACAGTGCCAATGAGCCAGCGCGAGCGGGACCCGAATGGCAAGCATTTTGCCTCCAGCTCCTTGGAGTAGTACTGCCAGAACCACAGATTAGGAATGGGTGTTTGAAGCTCAAGTGGTTACGGAACACCTTTGTCGAAGTTCCTGAGAATGCCGACGAGGAAGTCATGCATTACTACGCACGTGCATATTGCTTGATTATACTTGGCCAGATGTTGCTGCCTGATAAATCGCAGAACAGCGTCAGGCTAATTTACCTCCCATTGCTTGGTGAATTGACACCTACCGTCAAGTATAGCTGGGGCAGTGCGACGCTAGCAGTCCTCTACCGCGAGCTATGTAAGGCGTCGAAGGCCAACACGAAAGACATAGCCGGTTGTCTATTTTTGTTGGAGTGTTGGGCCTGGGAGCGGTTGCCGAGGCTTCAACCTGGAGTTATCCCTGAACCCCAGTATGGCATCGCAATCGGAGAGCTGAACTTCGGTAATGGTGTGACGTTCCTAGCTGCTCCAAGGGGTGCTTGGTAACTAATTCGTATTTTATTTTTAATTTCATTTACCATATAATAAATATTTATTTATGGATATTAAACTTATGATTTATATGTTTGTTGTACAGGTGGATCCTTGAGTTCAATTTAGAAAACTTGCCGATGCATGTTTTAGTGGTGTATCACGATCAGTTAGATCGCTTGCAGAATGACGAGGTTACTTATTTATTTATATCAAAATTTAAATAAATTTATTTCTTTATTTATTTAAATAAATTTATATTTTGTTTTGACAGGTTATTTGGATGCCCTATATCTTGTCGACTTTGCCTCCATATACTACAGATGGAGAAGATATATGGATAGCATCGCTGCCTCTCATTTGTTTCGAGGTCGTCGAATACACGTATCCCCTACGCGTGCTACGACAGTTTGGTTATCGCCAAGGGGTTCCTCAGCCGGTAATTATAGATCAGGACTTGCACAAAATGACTCGGCGATGATACTTTGGTGTAAACTGGACTGAGAAGCACCACGCACATATAGTTGCGTGGAATAGACGACGAGCACCAGATGTGCGCAGATTTCAGCAAGGGATAGGGGTTGACCAAGGATACATGGACTGGTATTGGAGAATCACACGAAGGATCTTGGTCAACCCAGAGTACCGACCTCAGTTTGGGTATCTAGCAACGGGAGGACGAGTTGTGTTAGAAGTATGGCCCCCATTTGACTGTACCATATGTTTAGTTATATGAGTTTGATTATGTTGTTATTATTCATGTATTAATTAAACAATTATATGTGTTTCGTAGGAGACGGAGGTATCGAACCTGATACGCTTGAGTGATCTAACTCTGCGGTCAGGTACTGCGGAATCAGGTATTGCGTTGGTTCATGCCATCAATGATGGCACCATTGGGAGGATGCACCGAGGAGTACCACGCCATGTGGCAGCTGATGTTCCTCCATCTCCTCAGCCTGCTCATCAGTCTGCTCCTCAGCCATGGACTTCTGATGCCTACTATCCAGATAGTGTGGGTGATGTCGGACCATCCACATCGTACAACATGGGTGCTTATGACGGACCATCTAGCACGTACGGATTGGGTGACGATACTGGGCCTTCCGACGTGTACCAGATGCACGACCCTTATTTGCATGAGCGATTGCAGCTAGGTACACAACCGTCACCTTCATTCTTCACTCCTGCGATGGACGAAATTGTCTCAACTTCAGGCGTGAATCCTCCAATGGCATTTTTCTAACCGACAAGATTGGAAAGACAAGTGTCACCGGTGCCATGGTTGGGGGACGATGGACAAGTTACACAGCTTCATGACGAGGTTGAGGAACCTCCGACATAAGCCTTTTAGTACATAGTTAGTTAAATAGTAGATAGTTTAAGTATAAGATTGTAAATACAATTTTATTTATTTATTTATTTTTTTTAACGTTTGTAGAGGTTAAAAAATTGTTAATCTATCGTACATATTTATTCTTCTTGAATTTGAAAGAAAATTTTTCGAAGGTAGACATGATATAGACAAGGTATAACAAACGCAATACATAACAAAGACAATACATAAGAAATAAAGTACATAACATCAGGAAAAATAGTTGTCAAAAAAACATTAAAGTAACAAACTAACTAAGAAATTAAACAAGTAATCTAACAAATTAAATTAACTAACTACTTAACAAATTAAATAAGTAAAGTAAATAACAAACAGATTAACTAAATAATAATTTATTCAAATTTTGAGATGTTAAAGTTCCTAATTTTTAATTAAATAACTAAATTAACAAATTAAACTAGCAAAATAACTTAAAAAATAAATTAACTAAATTAACAAATTAATTATAAATTAAGTAAACTAATTGATTAAATAAGTAAAAAATATAATAATCAAATTAACAAATATATTAAAATTACCTGAAGATCCGAGAGATGAAAGAGTTGTAAGAAAGGGTCGGTTGGAGAAGGCCGAGAGAGGAAAGAGTTCCAAACAGCTGCTGAAGGGGTTAGATTTGGCGGATTAATTTTAATTTTTTTTTAGACGGATGGTCCCGGGGTTGGTAACCCCGGGACCTTATGGCCACGGCTGTGCTGCTGCTTCAAGCAGCTGTAGTCATGACCATAAGATCCCGGGGTTACCAACCCCGGGATGGTTACGGCTGCTTGTGCAGCTGCTTGCACAAGCAGCTGAAGCAGCAGCAGCTTGAGCATGAGGTCCCGGGGTTACCAACCCCGGGACCATCTGTCAAAAAAAAAAAAAAATTTAATCTGCCAAATCCCGGGGTCTCAGTTCCCGGGATTACCAACCCCGAAATATACGGAATCGATAAATAAGTTTAAATATATCCGGTGTCAGATTTTTTTTTTTTTTTCGTATTTATTAGGTAAAGAACTCTATACTTCCCATTCTATTTTAACAATGTTTTAAGAACCGTTATCGACCCGGAAAAATCATCGAGTCGTTACTAGTTCAACGGATAGACAAACCGCGATTCAACTTAAAAAATAAAAAATACGAAAGATTAATATATATTAATATAATGCGATACAGATATAAAAAGTCCTTACATCACCTACAAATTGACATGTATATCCGGCTTGGACTGTATGACTGTTTACATCTCTTGCACACCTTCTTCTTCTCTATTTCTTCTCAGGGGCATTTCTATCTCTGTTTTTCGTCTTATTGCTTCGCTCTGTCGTCACCGTCATCCGATCTTCGGAAGTATCTGATTTCTTTTCCTCTGTTCCAGGTCGATCGAATAAAGCAGTTGATGGTCTTTTTAGAGCTACGACGATGATTTTTTCCACTCCATGCGATACACTTTTCAAATCTGATCATCAACAACGATCGAAATAGCAAAGCAAGAGTGAAAGAGTCTGCGACTGCCGAGAGAGAAGATACACGAGAATGAGAGAGGAGATGTGTGAGGGAAGTGACAAATCATTTTTTGGGTTTATCTCACACGATTTGTAAAAAATCTCCAAAATTAAAGAATTCTTTGAAACGTAATGCACGGTTTGTAAAAAATGGTTCAGCTTCGTCGGGTTACTGGTTGAACTATTAATTCAAAAAAATTAGTTAAATGTGACTAAAAAATTCTAATTAAAATATTTATTAAAAATATTACTAAAAAAATAATTAAATATAGTTAAAATTATTTTGGCGATTGATAATTGGAATTTTGACGATCAACGGTAACAAAATGGCTAGAGTTCGACAACAGATGACGAAGAGATGACAGTTTGTGATAGAACTCTAATTAGAATATTAATATTTTTATAAATTATAATAAATAAGACTAAAATTTAAATAGTTATTTAGTTTAAATTTTCTTATTAATTTAATGTCAATATTAAGATTTAGGACCTCCAACTAACTATCCCAAAAAATATTGGGCATTAGCCCAATCCGTCTTCTGCTTTAAATGCCTACCCCAAAATTCGTAACGGTCCAAACCCTAGCCACCTGACTGACTTGCGAAGAGAGAAATCAACAGTGGTAAAGATGATAATTGATAAATCATTGCGAGGAAGGAGATGGATACTATAAAATCGCTACAACTGTCCGATATGTCAAGATTTTGATCCGAATATGTCTGCCTGAGATTCATTTCAATCACTCATCTTAGTTGGGGATGACAATTAAACCCGAACCGAAGGGTAAGCGAACCAAACTGAATTGAACCGTTCGATTTTGAAATGGATTTAAAAAAATTGGTTTTAGAATTGAAAATTGAAATACTTTTAGTTTTGAGATAAGGGGCGCTGGCCGAGAAATTCTAAAAGGCGGTGAAAACTACCGATCAAATATGCTATTCTTTTCATGCACCAACAGCTCTTTTTGTGTTTTTTCGGACCAAAATATCCATCATGTGTAACTTTCAATACTAACATCAAAACACATGGATTTTTTCGTAGTTCCTGATGTCGTAAAATTAATATTTTTACACTTTATTAATCAATAAAATGTCCTATTTTTTTACGGTGTCAATCATATTTTTTTGACGTGTGGATCGTATTATACTTGGATGTTACATGTAACATCAAATGTAACAATGTAACACTGTCTAATATTGCCGAAATTCAAAATAAAATAAAATAAAAATCAATGGATGTTACATGCAACATCTATATTGATAATTATTTTCAGTTGATGCTGCATGTAAAATATATTTTTATGTAAATGTTACATGCAACATTTATATTTCAGAAGATGTTACATGTAACATTAAAACGATTTTCAATTTCTCTCACTAACATACATGTAACATTTATATTTCAGAAGATGTTACATGTAACATTAATGCGATTTTCAATTTTTCTCACTAACACAGACTCATATTATTACATACCCACATTTCTCTCACTATATTTCAAGGGGATATTATGTCACCTCCCACCCTGGACACCCGTCACCTATGGGACCAGTGTGACATCGACACGACATCATCTGAGGGACAAACTAACTAGAAAGCAACAGTAGACAATCATAATTATACAATCACTAAAATTAGGCTATAAGCATCTTTTCTAATTAGGGACACACCCGTCCCTGAATTTTTAATAACAAAAAAGATAAAAACAACAATGAACCTCTCCTAGGTTCGCCTCAGGTTGCACCTCCCAAAATACTCCCTCGATATACCATTGCTGGACTCTACTCAGTGCCAGTAGGGGACCGACTCCTAGCTATTTCACCTGCGAGTGTACTGTCTTCTTAATAAAAATATTTTTACATAATAATACATTCTAAATAATACATCATTTAAATATGGATCAAGCATAAGTATATAGATGTCACATAGCTTGTAAAAGTCTTCATAATATATGTAGTGGAAATAAAGCAATATATATAAGTTTCATTTCAAAACCATCTAGTATAAATATCATACCGATCACCACAATAAATAATAAATCACCCAGTATAAATAAACATCACATCTCAAACCACCACTCCACCACAACACACACTGGCTAGCCATAGTGATCGTTTTAACCTCACGATCGGGAGTTGCAACGGTACCATAACATTCGTAGGAATGCATTTCTATGAAATATCCACACCCCTTACGGGGAGAAATATAATCCACTCATATCTAACGAAAATTATTTTTAAGTCTTCTTTTAGAAATCAACACAATTCCAAAAACCTGCTTGATCCATATCATTTGTGAAATCGTACAGTGTAAGCAAACATATATGTCCTCATATATATATATATATATATATATAGAGAAAACAGTTTGGCAAGAAGACAATACACTCACCTCGTTTCTTGTGCTACAAAAATAGCACCGTCCAAAGCCTATCGGGATGTTGGCGTTTGCGAACCTAGTAATAATAGGGCCTAAATTAATATTTTATGTAAAATAATCAAATCGTACAATGCAGACCCTAAGTTCCAAAAATTTTCATTTGCCACATTTTACTTATGAAAATTACTATTTCGGATAATTTTTATTTCATTAAAAATAACTGCATAAAATTTAGTAATACGAACGGTCCCAATTTATTATTCCGATTCCAAAATTTTGATGCTAGAATTCAATTCAATAAACTGAAATAAACCTAACGGAAAACGTTATTCATTCTGAATCGTTCACGGGCCGCGAAATGGGTTTTTAATTCTTATCGGGGTGGTTTGTGCAAATTCTTTTTTTTTTCCCTTCTTCTTCCTTTTTTTTTCCCTGTTTCTTTTTTTCTGTTTGTGCTCCGCCCGTCGACACCACCACCGGCCGACCAGCCACCCTGCCGGCGATGCACCGGCTACTCATAACAGTTTTCAGCAACACACCCATGCACACGTATACACACACTGATCAAAACATTAGACACATACATACATTGTCTTACACATCCGTCGCCGGCAGAACTAAGTAAAACACACACAGAGGCACAACACCGAACCAAAACGCCCACACACACGATCCCCAAGGGTCGACGGACGACGATCCGAACAACACTCCCACATACCCACATTCTACCATATTGAACCGACACAGAGGACGCACACAAGCATGCACCATCATAGCGGTGACACACACCGTCGGCCACGCCATGGCGACGATCACCCACGCATGCAGTCGAAGCAATACACACATACACATGCTGCACGAAACAAGAATCAGAACACATACACTCCGTCGAAACGCCACTGTCAAACGAAACCAAAACCCACCGGCGATCCTATCGCCGATCACATACACATGCATGCACACACCTACTAGAATGATCAATTAAATATGTATAAGTACTCACCAGATCGAAGATCGTCGACAAACTGAACAACCGAACCCAACGTTCGCTCACCGGCGATGCTAAGAACGCACCCGTCATGCCGTCGACGAACCACCCCACCGATCGAACCACTTCCGCTCTCCCCTGAAACTGACGAAGATACCTCCACGATCACGCGTACGAGCAATAGCCACGACCACCCTACCGGAAGAACACCGATTCAAGGAAGTCCGATCACCCCTCCCTTGCTCCAGTCCTCTCTCTCTTTCTCTAGAATTTATCTAATTTCAAATTTGATGGAGGCTTTTTGATCAATGCACATGCACGAGTATGTATATATTGCATGGATTAAGTGGTGGAAATTGTTTCTAGCCTGCCACATTACCTCTCCGTTCTCTCCCTTCCGGCGGTCTCACACGCACGGCGTATGCGTGTGTGTGTGTGTATATATATATATATATATATATATATATATATATATGTGTGTGTGTGTGTTTTAAATTTTTTTTATTAAATTATTCTTTCCTCTCTCTAGTTTCTTAAAGTCTTCTTTTTGAGTTCAATTCAACATTTATAAGTTTCTAAAATTGTAATTTGATCCCTAATATTTTTAATTTTTTATTTTTAATTGGCAATTCGCATCCCAAGTTGAGAGTAATGTTTTTAAATTTGCAAATTTGACCCCCAAGTTGTGATTTGAGTTTGTAATCAATAAAATTTTTACCTAAAATTTTCTAATACTCTAAAATGCAACTATTTATGATGTACGTTTTACGATTTAGATTTTACATGTTACATGTAATATTGCATAGTGCAATGTGTAGATAGTTAATAGGTGCGATCTACCTACATATTTCTAAACCGGTTTTGTTAGTTTTAGAGTAGTTTTTATATTTATTTTATTATGTTTTAATTAGTTTTTATACATTTTATATAAATCAGGTGTGGGGGGCAAAAAGATAGGAAACTGGAGCGTAAACGATGAGATCGAACCAAGAACGGTGGAAAAACGAGCAAGGCGACAATATTCTAAAAGAAGCCCACCGCTGCGGCGTCCAGACCTCCGTCGTAGTAGTGAAAATGCAGAGAATGACTTCTTTTGTTGAACGTCTACTGCCGCAGTGGTGAGATCTACCACCGCGGCGGTGAAAATGCAGGATGTCAACCAAGTCTACCGCTGTAAGACCCTAATTTCCGCATACGCATAGTCATTAGTTGCATTTTAGAATATTTAAAAAAATAACGGGGTAGAATGTGTCATTTATTGTTCAATTTAAACTTTTAGGGGTTAATTCAAAATTTTAAAAAAATATTAATTTTGATTTGGATTTAAATAATAACTTAAAGATAATTTAGGGAAGAATTTACATAAATTAAAAAAATTAAGATAAGAATAAACAAATGGCTAATGACGTGATTATCCACTACCATTTTTGAATATATATATATATATATATACATCCATGCAGAGCCTAGAACGAAGAGAAAAAAAACGAAGCACGAGAGAGTGGGCCGGTGTGGTGGGTGATCGCCGGTGTGGGTGGGTGTGATCGGTGTATGTGTATGGTATTCTGTGTTGTTCACTCTCCGGCGATTGTGTGTGTCTGTGTTGTCGTCAGTTGTGGGCATCGGTCGTCAGACGGTTGTGTGTGTGTGTGTGATCGTTGCTGATCGGTCTGGTTGTATAGGTGGGTATTGTGATCGTCGTTTGTGTTCAGGTGTGTTCTGGTTGTCCGGTCCGAAGGTAAGGGTATGTGCGTGGAGTCGTCGTTCGTCCAGCGGTGTGGGTGTGAGCGGGTTCGTTCGGTCGTTGGTCGATTGTCGGTGGTGCCGACGTTGTGATATTTCGTTCTTTGTTGATGGTGTAGAGTGCCGATGGGGTGATCATTACTGTTTCGCCGTGGGTTGCTGTCAGTTAGTTTGACGGTGGGCTGTTTTATAACTGGCGGTGGTGTGCTGGGTTGACGATGAGCGTTCAATGGTCGTTGTCATCGTTGTTATGTGTATGTGTGATCGTGTGGATGTCATCAATTTCAGGAGTGAGAGAAGGTGGTTCGGCCGATAGAGTGGTTCGTCAACGGCGTGGCAGTGCGTGTTTTCAGCGTCGCCGGTGAGCGAAAGTGTGGGTTTCGGTTGTCCAGTTCGTCGTCAATCGCTGTTCAGTCGTCGATCTTGTTTTTGATGCGTGTGAGCTGTTCTGTCGGCGATCGTCAACAGTGTAGGTAGTTGGTGTCGATCGTTTGGTCGGTGATAAGTGAGAACCAGGGAGAGAAAGGTGTTGTCAGTGGTGAGGGTGTTGTCGGGCTGAACTAAAAACAAGAGAGAGAGAGAGAGAGAGAGAGAGGGGGGGGGAAAAAAAAAAAGAAAAAGAAAAGGAAAATCAAATAAAAATCAAAAATCCAAAATTCAACTTCTCGGCCTATGAGCGATTCGGAAATAGGTAAAATTTTAATCGGATATTAATTTCGCTAAATTAAATTGTTAGTATTAAAAGTTTCGCAATCGTGATAGTAAATTTCGTAATCGTAATAACATTGTATTACTTACTAATCTAAATAAATTGGTACAATAAATATTAACGTAGCGAAATGAACGAAATAATAAATTTTTTATAATGAAATTTGGGGAATGGGGAATTATGAAATTTAGGGTCTGCATTGCATGTTAGGTTATTTTAAATAAAATATTAATTTGGGCCCTATCGCTATTAGGTTCACAGGTGCCAGCGTCCCGGTAGGTTTTGGACGATGCTAGTTTTGCAGTGCGAAAATCGAGGTGAGTGTACTATCTTCTATATAAATTTATAAATTTTATTTTCATATAAATTGTGAAAAATGTGTTTATTTAAAATGGATGATTTTGCGATGTATTTGGTTCAAGTTGGTTTTAAAAGTGGAAAATGATTTTTGGTTCAAGTTGGTTTTAAAGGTGGAAAAATACTTTTTGGACTAAGTTGGTTTTAAAGGTGAAAAATTATTTTTGGATCAAGTGGATTTTAAAGGTGGAAAGTGATTTTTGTCCGACTATGCCATAGTTTTGATCCCGTCAGGAGGGCATGTCCTAGGGGATGATTTTGACATATTAGAAGGATTAGTCCTACAAGTGGTTGTGTAGACACGACATTTTGACCGCTCCACACACACCAAAAAAAAAAAAAAGGGTGTGAAATTGGAAGAAGAAAAAATGAGACTGCAATTGAAAGAATGTAAAATAAGGGTGTGAAGTGAAAGAGGAGAAAATTAGAAATAAGGAAATGGGGTGGAATTGAAAGAAGAGAAAAATAAAGGGAAAAAATTGTGAATAGAGAAAAAGTGTGGACCCCTTTGGGGTCCAAACCGTGAGTGAGAGAGAGAGTGTAAGGAAAGAGAGAAAGGCAGCAGTGGAGTCGCCTGCCCAACTGCATGCCGTCTGCACGGCGCAAAGAGAGAGAAGAGAAGAGAGAGAGAGAGAGGGGGGAAAGAGTGGGTGGCGGGGCCTCTTTTGTCAGTTGAACCACAATTTTTTTTTTGAAAAGTGGCCTCTTTTCTCCTGCTACGTGTCGTCGACTACTAAAGGCCGTGGCAGGCGCGTTTCTCTCGCGTGCCTGAAACCCTAGGACTAATTTTGCCATTTTCTGCCTATTTTACCCTTTCCCAGTCAAACTTGGACTGGGCTTTGGCGGCCAGACCTAGTTTTAGGGTTTCTTAAAGTATTTTTCATGCCTGATCTTCTCCTATAAATAAGACTCTCCTCCTCCCACTTTATTCATTCAAAAATTGAGAGGAGTCACCCATTTAGAAGAGTGATTCTCAATACTTTTCAGGAAGCCGTCTACGAGAGAGGAAAATACGGGTATCGAAATTCTTGGCCTTGAACAGGTATGTTTTTCTAATTTTTAATTCTTCTTTCAGTTTATTTTATTCTTTTCGCAATTTAAATTTTTGCAAGTTTTATTTATTTATTTATGTATTGTCGTCCGATGATCCAATGAAAACATCAGAGTAGGTTTCTCGTGCTTAAACTTAACCCTCGATCGTTAGGTGAAGGACGTTTTCATTATTTATTTTATTTTATTTTATTTTGTTTTGTTTACAAATTCATAAACAAAAAAAAATAAAGTTTAGACGGCATGTTTAGGACACTTTCACCACTTACACTTTTCATACATATAGTTTTTGTTTTTATTTTTTATTTTTTTTAAAAGTCCACGCTACTTTTTCACATCTAGTCATGACACGTGCATCACTTTTTTTTTAATTAAATAATTGTCACGCATAATCACATTAATTCACGTAGTGTTCCTTATTCGATTTTGTATTCATATTAGTTTGCATTGAAATATTTAAATTAAATCATTTAGTTTTTTAGTCACTCTTGCATAAAAAAATGAAACTCATTTAGATGTTAGTTTTCCATTCATATTTTCAATTCTCATTCATCTATTTTAGTTTGCCTATTTAAATTAAAGAAGTCTCTCGGAAACATACATAACCCCCCCCCGGGGGACCATCCTTGTCGAATCCTTAATATTCGATAAGAGGTTATACCGGGGGAATATTCCCAAAAAAAATCCAAAAATTTGTCTCACGTTATTTGTGAAAAATACTAAAAAGATTTTATAAGAAGGGAATGATTTCAAAATAAATAAAACACTCGGACTAAACTAATTGGGCATAAGGTACCGTTTTGAATGGGCGTCTTGGAATGGCTAACACCTTCCCCGAGGGTAACCGACCCCCGAGCCTTTAAATGAATCTTTGGTTTGATCGTGTTTTTTGGAGTCAATTTTTTACTTAGACCTTTTAAATTATTTTTCTAGAAATTCGGTGACCTAGCACACTATTTAAACCCAATGCTAGGTCACCGGCACTTTAAAAACCCCTATCTTCTTAAGCTTAATTATTATTTAATATTATTTTCCTCTTCGAAAAATCGAGGCACGTCAGCTGGCGACTCCGCTGGGGAATAATTAGTGGGTCGAGCCTAATAAGTCCAACTATTCCATGTCTGAATGTTATATTTCATTTTGTTATCTTTTCTTTCTATTTTTTGCAAATAAGTTGTGATGTTTATTTCTTTTTCTTTCTTTCTTCTCTCTCGGGCTCTTATATTGTTATAAACCTTCCGACTCCAGTACGGTCGTCTTGTATCCATATTATCCCCTTGGGATTCTATGATACAAGACCGGGGGAGAGGGGGATGGGGTTTATACTTGATGGATTGATGTTGTCTTAGGAAGCCTTAAAAACCAAACGAGTTCAAAATTTTCAATACCAACTAAGTAACGAAAGAATTTTCATAAATATTTATCTATTTTGATCGGTCATTATCGGAATTGAAAACTTCGAACTCGAATGGATTTTAAGGCTACCTAAGACCCACGTGGACTAATAAATGGGTTTGTTGTAGAACAGAACAGGATGAGACAGGAAAATTGGTCCTAGAAAAGCAATTCTGGTTCCCCCCATTCGAAATCCGATCTTTGCTTGCAATCGGGCCTAGACTTACACCAGGATGACATCAGAAAGCAATCCCAAATCTTCTCGTCCGGCCCAGATGGATCGTATGCAGGAAACTATTGACATGCTGAGGGAAAGGATCAACGAACTTAGCCAGCCTCAGAAGGTGCCTGTTCCCCCGTCTAGTGGAACTCCCGTGACTGAATCGCTAAATGGAAACCCTCCGAGTGCCAAGATGGAGAACTCGATGCCAAATCCGAAATCATGTCGTGTTACCCCCCACCTCAGACACCCGTCACCTATGGGGCCGGCGTGACATCGATACGACATCCTCTGAGGGACAAACCAACTAGAAAGCGACAGTAGATAATCATAATTATACAATCACTAAAATCAGGCTATAAACATCTTCTCTAACTAGGGACACACTCGTCCCTGAATTTTTAATAACAAAAAAAAAAGATAAAAACAACAATGAACCTCTCCTAGGTTCGCCTCAGGCAGCACCTCCTAAAATACTCCCTCGTTATACCATTGCCGGACTCTACCCAGTGCTAGTAGGGGACCGACTCCTAGTTATTTTACCTGCGAGTGTACTGCCTTCCTAATAAAAATATTTTTTACATAATAATATATTCTAAATAATACATCATTTAAATATGGATCAAGCATAAGTATATAGATGTCACATAGCATGTAAAAGTCTTCATAATATATGTAGTGAAAATAAAGCAATATATATAAGTTTCATTTCAAAACCATCTAGTATAACTATCATACCGATCATCATAATCAATAATAAATCACCCAGTATAAATAAATATCACATCTCAAACCACCACTCTATTACAACACACACTGGCTAGCCATAGTGATCGTTTTAACCTCACGATCGGGAGTTGCAATGGTACCGTAACATTCGTAGGAATGCCTTCCTACGAAATATCCACACCCCTTTTGGGGAGAAATATAATCCACACCCTTTACGGGGAGAAATATAATCCACACCCCTTACGGGGAGAAATATAATCCACTCATATCTAACGAAAATTATTTTTAAGCCTTCTTTTAGAAATCAACACAATTTCAAAAACCTGCTTGATCCATATCATTTGTGAAATCGTACAGTGTAAGAAAACACATATGTCCTGATATATATATACAGAAAACAGTTTGGCAAGAAAACAGTACACTCACTTCGTTTCTTGTGCTACAATAACAACACCGTCCAAAGCCTACCGAGATGTTGGCGTTTGTGAACCTAGTAATGATAGGGCCTAAATTAATATTTTATACAAAATAATCAAATCGTGCAATGCAGACCCTAAGTTATGAAATTTTCCATTTCCCATATTTTACTTATGAAAATTACTATTTCGGATAATTTTTATTTCATTAAAAATAACTGCATAAAATTTAGTAATACGCATGGTCCCAATTTATTATTCTGATTCCAAAATATTGATGTTAGAATTCAATTCAATAAACTGAAATAAACTTAACGGAAAACGTTACCCATTCCGAATCGTTCACGGGCCGCAAAATAGGTTTTTAATTCTTATCGAGGTAGTTTGTGCAAATTCTTCTCTCTTTTTTTTTTTTTTTTTTCTTTCCCTTCTTCTTCCTTTTTTTTTTTTTTTTTTCTTGTTTCTGTTTTCTGTTTGTGCTCCGCCCGCCAACACCACCACCGGCCGACCAGCCCCCCTGCTGGCGACGCACCGGCTACTCATAACAGTTTTCAGCAACACATCCATGCACACATGATAGGTGTGAAAAACCTATCTATTTCTAAACCGGATGTGTTAGTTTTCAAGCATTTTAGTTATATTTAATTGTGTTTTAGTGTGTTTTAGTGGAGAACAGGTGAAAGGACGTCAAATGGCGAGAAACAAGTGAAAACGGTGGAGAAACGGTGAACAAAATGTACAAAACAGGGTTTCGGTGAATGAAGACCACCGCCTAGGCGAAAGTTCCACCGCTTAGGCAGAAAAGAGGCAGAATGTTGGAGTGCTGAAGGGCTGAACCACCGCCTAGGCGAGAAAACCACCGCCTAGGCGAGAAAATGACAGAATGATATGCCAGCAGCCACCGCCTAAGCGGAAAAACCACTGCTTAGGCGAAGTTACCGACAAAACTTAACCGATTTAAAGCCACCGCCCAAGCGGTGAACCACCACTTAGGCGGTAACACTCTGCACAGAAATATATGTTTTCAGATATTTTGAAGATATTTCCAACCCTTACCTATAAAATCCCTTTCTCCCCCAATTGCTCGAGAGGTTAGGACCCCTTGACGTGAGAGGAGGCTCCGGTTAACATCTTGAGAGCTCTCCTTCCACCTTAGTTAGGTTTAGGTAATTTAGGAAGTAGATTAGATTAGTTTAGGAAGTGTTCTTGGCTAATCCTAGAAGAGCAAGAAGAGGAAGTTCATCAAGCGGGAAAAGAAAGCTCGGGAGGATCGTTCTTTGGCGAAAGTGGACTACTCCACTTTGAGATTTGGCTTTTCTTCCCTTGTTTCCATATTTGTATTTAATGTTTATTATTGATGATGATGATCTCCTCTTAATTAAATGTTGTATTGGCTAAGAACATGTTAGTGTAATTTAGAGATTAGTTAGGAAAATGTGTAGTTGTGTAAATACTTGTTTGGTTTAATATATGTTTATTTAATGGTTGTTGTTTTAAGTCCGATTGTGTTTATCATTTGATGACGATCTTAATATGCTTGTAATGGTATTAGGGTTGGACTTGAGAATCTAGGGTTTGACACTCGGGAAAGGTAACCCTGGATTCGGACTAGGATAAACACATCGTTACGACCTAACGACCCGGGAGGGCGTTAGTTAGTGTGCAATCGATGACGTTGGGTTAAGACTCACGTGGCCTAGAGTCGTTAAGACATTGAGGGGGACCTCTTCGTCGACATGAAAGTCGCGTATTCCCCCGTCTTACACTCGGAAGAGGTGGCGGAGGAGTTTACGAACCAAGATTGTCGGATACCTAAACTCCGTTATTGTTAACTAAACGAAATCAAACATGTATTAAGTGAACGAAATCAATCCCTAATTAATCAACTTAGTTAGAATTAACCCATTAATTGTAATTTAGCTTAGTTTAATTTCAATTCACGTCTTCCGTCGTCAGGATAACACGAGACTACGTCAATTGCGGTATTCAATTCAATTATTCACACTTTTCTCTGTGGGAACGATATCCAATCTTCAAAGATCCACTATATTAAAACTTTAGACCTCGTATACTTGCGAGCGTAAGTAGGCATGCGCAAATTCGCCCCTACCAAGTTTTTGGCGCCGTTGCCAGGGATTTGAGTAAATTTTATTTGAATATTGCACAAAATCACCCCTACCAAGTTTTTGGCGCCGTTGTCAGGGAATCTGTTTGAATTTTAATTGAATATTGCAAAAGAAACGCGGTATCGGCTCAGAACTTAAGTTTTAAATAGGAAAACCAAATGTATCGTATCCTAGTTCCGTCAACACACCAAGTTTTTTGCGTTGTAGACGTGAGATTAGTGTGAATTCTAAGTTGATATTGCGACTAAGTGGTCGAGTGTTAATCTTGACATTTATTTTTGTTTTGTTTTTAATTTTTATTTTTGTTTCATTGTGTTAATGAGATCAAGCGGTGCGAGAAACGATGAAGAAGGCTAATTCTCAATCCAGAGATCGAGCTTATGTTGAAAATAATAAGGACTGAGAGGAGAAGTCGACTTCAAAGCCATGATCTTGATCCGATTAAGTATTTGACCCCAAATTCCTTATCTATGGGGAATTTTGGTGAAAAATACTTAGTGACACGATAGTCCAGCTGGGGACGGTAACTCAAGCGCTAATTTTTTGAAGTGAAACTTAGGGTATCAAGTTACTCGATTTTTGTTACTATTTATTTGATTATTTATTCTTTTTGGAAGCTGGCATGGCTTCGGAACGTGTTCGGCAGTGAATTTAGGAGTGTGGATGCTTGCGGAAGTATTTTAAATTTAAACACGTTGAACAAGCGAAGTGAAAACGTAAAGGGTAGAGCCGTCTTTTGAAAAATTGAGAAAAACATGAAAGTGGGAGCTAAAAGCCCACCGCCCAAACGGTAAACCACCGTTTAGGCGGTAAAAATACAGAGTGGGTGAAAACAGCCCACCGCCCAAGCGGTGAATCACCGCTCAGGCGGTAAAAATGCAGGATGCACCAAATTTTCAAAATATGCTCCACCACTTAGGCGGATTAACAGCAAAACAAAACGTTTGCATATTGGTGTAATTTCGCTTAAATGGAAAAACCACCGCCTAAGCAGAATTTCGTTAGAAGGTTTGTTTTTAAATAAAAGAGTTCCACCGCCTAAGCGGTGGACCTTCTGTTGTTAAAAATAGCCCGTCTCTCAAAAATTAAAAACGCAAGGTTCTCTCCCCAAATCCTCCACTTTCTCTCTAAAATCTCACTCCCAAACCGTTCTAATCCTCAAAAATCATCCGTCCATTACCAAAAGTGGTCATTTCTATCACGATTCAACCTCCAAGAATCGGATTTCCACCCTTATTTCCGAAAATTTAGGGTTTTGCGTGAAAGGTGCGATTTCTTCATTCTCTTTTGATTGGACCATTATTTTTCAACAAGTAAGTTTCTTTTACATTACATTTAGTCTAGTTGTTGAAATTATTAGTTGGTTTGCATGATTATATCAAAGAAATCAATGGATTTTGAAATTTTGCCCAAAAACCCTTAATCTTAGTTTTGCAATTTCGTAGTTCCATGGGTTTTTGGATTGATTCTTGATGATACAAATGTTTAATTGGATTGGTTGAGTGTGTGAACTAATATAGGATGTCACATTTGTGAAATTTGTTTGAAAAATTCAAATGGGTATTCGTTTTGGGATGTATGTGTTCTTGACAATGTGATTAGAAAGGTTTATGTTTTTCAATTATTCATATATGATAAGGTTGTATTGGCTTTTTGTGATTGTGATTGTAGGAAATATCGAAAAGAGCAGCAAAGAAGAGGGCCAGAGGCGAAGGGTTGAGTTCAAACCCTAGGGTGCCGACCGATGTTGACTACGATGCCACCCGCTTTGTGTCAAAACAAGCGGCGGAACACTTTAAAGAACACGAAAAATTTCGTGCATGCATACGTCAACGGGGATTCAGTCCGATTGAAGATCTCCTGGAGAAATTTCAGAATAAAATCCGAAGCCGCCACTAGGAGCAATTCTGCAAATTGCCACCCCCAGGCGAGATCGCTTTGGTCAAAGAGTTCTATGCTAATGCTACAGAGGCCATTGACGATCTAGCAAGGGTTCGAAACCAACCTATTATCTTCAGCCCCGACTTCATTAACCATCTCTTTGGGCTGTCGGCACTGGAGTCACTTGAAAGCCAGGACCCTACTTTGCATAGGGTCATCCAAAATATCACATCTAGCACGGTAAAGTGGAAACACCAGGGGCCGAACGTCGCTACCTTTTAGTGAGATGCCTCAAGCTAGTTTCAAAAATCTGGCACCACTTCATCTGTGGAAGCCTCCTGCCGACATCACATTTGTCGGACGTCTCAAAGGACATGGCCTATTTGATCTATAAAATTCAGACCGGACAACCAATCAACGTTGGATTTCTGATCTATTCATCGATTTTACATGCTACGAAAACGATAAAGGGTGGGCTCCCGTTTCCGTCACTATTGACTCATATTTTCAGATTAACTGATGTGACTGTATCCGGGGGAAGCCAGTGTGAACCTATCGCTCCACTTACTCTATCAGTGATAAATCGGTTATAGAAGACTGGGGCGCAAGAGGCACCCGAGCCTGAGCCTAAGGAAGGAAAAGAACAAGCAGATGATACGGTTGGACCTTCTGGAGCTCGAGATGAAAACTCTCAAGAGAGGATAAATAACAAGCTTCAGACCGTCCTCCAGAACCAATTCGAGATTGCTTCTTTCGTGGACCAATTTTCGAGGCAACAAGATCGAGTCCAACGGAAGATTTGGGAGGGCCTTGGCCTTGAGATGGACGATTACCCTCCGATGCCATCTGTGCCGCCACATCTACTCCAGAGACCACATTCTCCTTCCCAAAGTGATGATGGTGATGATTCGTCTTCAGGTGAACAGTAGAGAATAAGTCTTATTCCCTAGGTATGTATTCAACCCATTTTGTGTTTAAGCATGCTATATGTTTATTGGGTTCGCTGATATTGGAACACTGCCATGTTCAAGCCTGGATGGTATGGATTGGATGATAGTTTAGTGTATGTTCATTCATTTTGACTTTTTGTAGAAAATGATGAACAATTATTATTTTTTGAACATTATGCAAAATTTTTGATGTACAAATTTTAGTTTATATATGTATTTTAATTTATATGTTTTAGTTTTTAATTTTTAGTTTAGTTAGTTTAATTTTTGTTTTTGCATGTTTAGTGTTAGATTAATTTATGTATGTTAGTATTAGAATTTGTTTAGTATTGTGTATGTATAAAGTTGTGTTTGAATGTTAGATATGAGTTCATTTGGGCCAAGACCCGATGATGAGAACTATCCCCAAAATTGCATAGTGAGGTCGGGGGTAATACCTTCCTGGTGTGTTTTGTGTGCTTAACATGTCGATTGGGTAAAAATTATCTCGATCCGAAAATTACACGACATTTGAACTCAAAGTATAATTATCTGAACGATTAGACGTTGATTATTCGATATTAGGCTCATGATAGAAAATGAGGAAACTAGAACTTGATTTGGGGAAAACTTGAGGAGGAATCCTAGGTAAGGTAATTCCGAAGACGTGATTTAGGCAGTCATTTTTTCGCTTGAACCGTTGTAGCTAACCTGAAAATTTTCATTCCTTATTTCCCCTGTCGAAACTGATAACGTAATCAATTCTGAACACATTTCAAATACTCTTTTCATTTAGATTTTTCCTAAACCAAAGTCGCTAAACCTAATTTTCAAAATTGAGTGAAATCAAGTGAGCGGTTGGGTTTCTAATAAATTTTTATTGATTCGGTATTAGTGTATTCACTTGTCACTTTTGTATTTCTTTTTGCACGCTCCTAAAATAAGTTTGGGAGTGTGTTTCTATCATTTCTTTTTACATATTCCTAAAATTTTACAAATTCGAATAAGTTTGGGGGTGTGTTTCTCTAACTTCTTTTTGCACTCTCCTAAAACTGTAACAATTCGAGTTAATTTAGGAATATGTTAAAAGAAAAAAAAAAACCGTGAATATAGTTTTCATTTTCTTCTCTTTCGACAAGTGAATACCAGGATTTTTGTTTCTTATTCAGAATTGTACTTTAAATGTGGTGGGGGTCATGAGAGAGGATAGCGACAAGCAATTTTACCTCGGGTATCGATCGATTAAACCAATTTGCTATTTTTATTCCAGTGATACCCTTGGTCGTTCTCCAAAGCCAAACCAAGTCCTATTGATTTCTGTGAATATCCGAGCCTACATTAGTGGATTGTAGATTCCAGTCAAGCGTATGGTTTTCCTGAATCCTTCAACGGTTTAAATTATGAGCTTAACGATTGAATAATCGAATCCGGTATTTGACTAGTTATACATTTGAGTTCTCACACACACACTACAAATGGATCTAGAATGGTTTTTATTGATATTTATCGTTGAAATTCTAGAACACCACTTGGTGTGGGTTACGTCCCGAACTTGATCCGAATTAGGGATGTTGAGGGAGGAACAAATTGGTCATTTCAATTGAACTTTATATTTACATACATATACTTCTTTCGTGTTAGTTAAATTTTTCATATTTTTTAGTTGGTTAGTTCGTTAGTTAGTTTAGTTTAGTGTTAGTGTTTTGCTCGAGGACTAGCAAAATTCTAAGTTTGGGGGTATTGATAGGTGTGAAAAATCTATCTATTTCTAAATTGGATGTGTTAGTTTTCAAGCATTTTAGTTATATTTAATTGTGTTTTAGTGTGTTTTAGTGTAGAACAGGTGAAAAGACATCAAAGGGCAAGAAACAAGTGAAAACGGTGGAGAAACGGTGAACAAAATGTGCAAAATAGGGTTTCGGTGAATGAAGACCACCGCCTAGGCGGAAGTTCCACCGCTTAGGCGGAAAAGAGGCAGAATGTTGGAGTGCTGAACGGATGAACCACCACCTAGGCGAGAAAACCATCGCCTAGGCAAGAAAATGACAGAATGATATGCCAGCAGCCATCGCCTAAGCGGAAAAACCACCGCTTAGGCGAAGTTACCGACAGAACTTAAACGACTTAAAGTCACCGCTTAGGCGGTGAAACTCTGCACAGAAATATTTGTTTTAAGATATTTTGAAGATATTTCCAACCCTTGCCTATAAAACCCCTTTCTCCCCCAATTGCTCGAGAGGTTAGGACCCCTTAGACGTGAGAGGAGGCTCCGGTTGACATCTTGAGAGCTCTTCTTCCACCTTAGTTAGGTTTAGGTAATTTAGGAAGTAGATTAGATTAGTTTAGGAAGTGTTCTTGGCCAATCCTAGAAGAGCAAGAAGAGAAAGTTCATCAAGCGGGAAGAGGAAGCTCGGGAGGATCGTTCTTTGGCGAAAGTGGACTACTCCACTTTGAGATTTGGCTTTTCTTCCCTTGTTTCCATCTTTGTATTTAATGTTTATTGTTGATGATGATGATCTCCTCTTGATTAAATGTTGTATTGGCTAAGAACATGTTAGTGTAATTTAGAGATTAGTTAGGGAAATGTGTAGTTGTGTATATATTGCATGGATTAAGTGGTGAAAAACGTTCCTAGCCTGCCACGTTGCCTCTCCGTTCTTCTCCCTTCCGGCGGTCTCACACGCACGGCATGTGTGTGTGTGTGTGAGTGTGTGTGTGTATATATATATATATATGTTTTAAATTTTTTTTTGTTAAATTACTCTTTCCCCCCTCTAATTCTTTAAAGTCTTCTTTTTGAGTTCAATTCAACATTTATAAGTTTCTAATTATAATTTGATCCCTAACATTTTCAATTTTTTATTTTTAATTGGTAATTAGCATCCCAAGTTGAGAGTAATGTTTTTAAATTTGCAAATTTGATCCCCAAGTTTTGATTTGAGTTTTTAATCAATATAATTTTTACCTAAATTTTTTTAATGCTCTAAAATGCAACTATTTATGACATACGTTTTAGGATTTAGGTTTTTACAACTCTTCCCTCCTAAAAGAAATTTCGTCCCGAAATTTTACCTGAGTTGAACAAATGCGGGTATTTGTTCTTCATTTATTCCTCTTGCTCCCATGTCGCCTCTTCCACCGCATGACTACGTCACAACACTTTGACTAAAGGAATCGTTTTAGTTGGCAACACCTAGTCTTTACAGCTTAGGATTTGGACTGGCTCTTCAACGTAGGTCAAATCTGTTTCCAACTCGATCGGCTGCGAAGTCAACACATGAGAAGGGTCTGGCACATATTTTCGGAGTATGGATACATGTAAAACATCGTGTAGTCGAGATAATTGTAGTGGTAACGCAAGTCTATACGCTGTCGTGCCAACTCATTCTAGAATTTCATATGGTTCGATGTATCTTGGGCTCAACTTCCCTTTCTTCCCGAACCTCATTATGCCTTTCCATGGAGAAATACGCAAGAACACATTATCTCCCACCTCGAACTCCAACTCCCGTCGGCGCTTGTCTATATAACTCTTCTGTCGACTCTAAGCAATTTTCAATTTTTCTCGAATAACATTTACTTTGTCTACTGTCAGTTGGGCTATGTCCGACATCAACAATTTACGTTCACCCACCTCAGTCCAACAAATTGGGGTTCTGCATCTCCTACCATACAACGCTTCATACGGAGCCATCTCGATTCCCGAGTGGTAGCTGTTATTGTAAGCGAATTCCATCAATGGCAAATGATCATCCCAGCTACTAGGAAATTCCAGAACACATTCCTTCAACATATCCTCCAACGTCTGTATCGTACGCTCTGATTGACCGTCTGTCTGAGGATGGAAAGCGGTACTAAATTTCAGCTTGGTACCCAAAGCAGTCTGGAGACTCGGCCAGAGCCTTAAAGTAAATCTCGGATCTCTATCCGACACTATAGAAACCGGTGCGCTGTGCAACCTAACAATCTTATCGATATACAATTGGGCATATTTTTCAAGAGAAAATGTCGTCTTTACAGCCAGAAAATGAGCGGACTTGGTAAGCCTATCAACGATCACCCAGATAGAATTATACCCATTTTGAGTACGGGGTAATCCCAAAACGAAATCCATCGTGATATGCTCCCACTTCCACTCCGGAATAGGTAGAGGTTGTAATAACCCACCTGGACGTTGATGCTCAATCTTTACTTGCTAACAAACAAGGCACCTGGTAACAAATTCTGCGATTTCCCGTTTCATTCCAATCCACCAATAATGCTCACGCAAATCTCGATACATTTTGGTGCTCCTTGGATGTATCGCGTACGCTGAGCTATGCGCCTCTTTCAAGATATCTTTTTTCAAATTGACGTCATTAGGCATACACAGCCTATTTCCACACATCAAAGCTTCGTCGCTATCCCTGATATGATGATCAGTTCTGTGACCATTTTTTACTTAATCCCGAATCCTCTCCAATAAAACGTCTGACTTTTGAGCTTCAATAATGCGGTCAATTAATGTCGGGCTCAAAGTCAAAGTTGCAAGCAATGCTGCCGTCTGACCAACCACTAATTGAACTGGCAATGATCTCAACTCTGCATACAAGTTAGCATGCGCGACTCGAATATGTGCGACCGAACCTGCCGATTTTCGACTCAAAGCATCTACTACAACATTAGCCTTTCCTGGATGATAGTGGATGATGCAATCATAATCCTTGATCAACTCCATCCAACGCCTCTGCCTCAGATTTAATTCCTTCTGAGTAAACAAGTATTTCAAACTCTGATGGTCGGTATATATTTCACATGTCTCGCCATACAGGTAGTGCCTCCAAATCTTCAAAGCGAACACAATTGCTGCCAATTCCAAATCGTGCGTCGAGTAATTACGCTCATGGTTCTTCAATTGCCAGGATGCATATGCGATTACGTGACCATACTACATCAGAACACATCCCAGCCCTTAGTGTGACGCATCACTATAAATCACGAAACCACTTCTTTCCGACGGGAGAGATAATATTGGTGCCGATATCAATCTACTCTTCAACTCCCGGAAACTCTGCTTACATTTATCGGTCCACTCAAATTTGGATTCCTTGCAAGTTAATCGAGTCAATGGGGTAGCTATAACGGAAAATCCTTGCACAAACCGTCGATAATAACCCGCCAATCTTAGAAAGCTTCGAACTTCAGTCACATTTTTCGGTCTTTCCCACTGAACAATAGCTTCAACTTTCTTTGGGTCTACCTGAATACCATCTCCTGAAATAACATGCCCTAAAAATACCATATGATCTAGCCAGAATTCACATTTACTAAATTTTGCATATAACCGCTTCTCTCACAACGTCTGCAATACGAGTTGGAGATGCTTCGCATGCTCTTCTCTACTTTGGGAATAGACCAATATGTCATCAACGAACACTATAATAAATTGATCCAGATAAGGCTGAAAGATACGGTTCATCAAGTCCATGAAGGCGGCAGGGGCGTTTGTCAATCCAAAGGGCATAACCAGAAATTCATAGTGTCCATATCTCGTACGGAACACTGTTTTTGCCACGTCCCTATCTCTGACTTTCAATTGGTAGTACCCCGATCGAAGATCTATCTTGGAAAATACTTTAGCTTTCTAGAGCTGGTCAAACAAGTCATCAATCCTAGGCAACGGATATTTATGGCGAACCGTCACCCTATTCAGCTGCCGATAATCAATACACATTCTCAACGTGCCATCATTCTTCTCACGAACAGCACTAGGGCACCCCATGGGGAGACACTGGGCCTGATAAACCCACGGTCTAATAAATCTTATAACTACACTTTCAACTCTTTCAGCTCAGTAGGTGCCATACGATAAAGTGGAATCGATATAGGGGTAGTGCCTGGAAGTAACTCGATCGTGAATTCCATCTCCCTATCTACGGGCAACCCTGGCAATTCTTCCGGAAATACTTCAGAAAAATCTCTGACTACTGGAATATCTGCCACCAGAATTTTTCTATGACTGGTGTCAATCACATGCGCAAGATATCCCTGACATTTTTTCCTCAATAATTTCCTGGCTTCTAGAACTGAAATTAAACTGACAGGAGTGATAATTCTATCTCCAACAAATACAAACTCTGGCTCGCCTGAGATTCGAAATATCACTTCTTTCTTAAAACAGTCCACCGTGGCATGATATCCGGATAATAAATTCATACCCACTATTATATCGAAATCGTGAATACTCAGGGGTAATAGATCTGCCAATAACTCTCTATCTCCAAACCGAAGTGGACTGTCTTTATACACACTATCGATCCAGACCGACTCACCCACTGGAGTAGAAATAACAATACGATATGATAAAGAAATGGGCAATCTGCCTACTTGCATTATGAAGGTTGCTGAAACAAATGAATGCGTAGAACCGGGATCAATAAGTACACGAGTATCTCTAGCATATAAAGATATGATACTTGTGACCACATCAGGAGTAGCCTGAGCATCCTATCGCGTAGTAGCAAACACACAGCCTCGCGTTGGAGGTTTACCAGCCGATCCTCTACAAAGCCGTGACCCAGCTCATGACAATGAAAACATATCAGTCCTCCCCAAGGACAATCTCTAGCTAAATAACCCGGTGCTCCACACTGATAACATCTATTTCCCCCAGTTTGAGTAACCGGCTGACTCCTCCCATACTTTTGCGGACCCACACTAGCTTCCGATGCACTTTGTTGTTGCCTGGGGTATGATTATCGGGGACCACGGCTCCTGAATGATTGGCTAAATGATGAGGCCCGAGTAACTGGCGGTCGAGATACCGTCCCTCGTGAAGTGTCACCCGAAAATCTACTAGGTGACTCAAATCAGCTCTTCTTGAACTGCTCTCGACTCTCAACGTCTTCCTGCACATCCCTTTCCACTAGCTTTTCCGTATTCACCAACTCTGCATAATTCTTAATCTGTTTGCTTGTCAACCTGGAATGAATTCTAACTGAAGTCCCTTCTGGAAACGTCTGCATTTCGCCTCTTCCGTCTTTACCAGATCAGGGGTAAAATGGGATAAAGAATTAAATTTGACTTCTTACTACTGAACTGTCATCTTTCCCTGCTTCAACACGATAAATTCTTCCTCCATCTGGAATCGGTAAGACTCAGGAAGATATTTCTCGTTAAACACGGCAATGAAACGACCCCACGTGATCTCCTCGCCAGAACTGAAAGTCAACCTTTTCATTTCTTCCCACTAATGCTCGGCCTCCTCCCTCAGCTGAAAAGTGGCAAGGGAAACTCGACTATTGTCAACAATTCCCATCGCCTCAAATACGTGACCCACACCTCTAATCCAATTCTTCGCATCAGCCGGACCCGCCGTTCCGGTGAAAGCCGGAGGGTCTAACTCCTTGAACCTCTTCAATTGTACCACCTGAGATGTGGCAGTATCACTTTGGGCCTTTTGACTTTCCATAATCCTTGCTTGCTGCTCCGTCAGCTGGGCAGCAGCCTGCAAAATTCTTTCGACCGCGTCTAAGCTTCCTTGCAACATATCACCCTGCATGTGGGATTCCACAATATGCAAACTTTTCTGCTACCTATCTCTCTATTCCTGAGGCTCCACTTGCCTCGGGGATTCCGCCTGCCCCTGGGGTCTCACACTCCTAGAGGTTTCATCTCCCTCCTCCATACCTGTTATCAGCCATAAAATTCAATTTAACGACTAACTAGGTAAACTAGAAAAATGACAGTAATTAATATACGTTAATTAACTATTACGTGAGTATCAACAGCGCTCACTGACACCTTATCTTAAAGTCCCCTACTGACTAGATGACTGATACGTCTTCCTATCTCATGATCCTTTACGCTACAAATACTAGTAAGTCTACATAACCTATAACCTAGGCTCTGATACCAAAATTGTCACCCCCTACCCCGGATACCCGTCACCTATGGGGCCAGCGTGACAACGATACGACATCATCTGAGGGACAAACTAACTAGAAAGCGACAGTAAACAATCATAAATATACAATCACCAAAATCAGGCTATAAACATCTTTTCTAACTAGGGACACACTCGTCCCTGAATTTTTAATAACAAAAAAGAAAAAGATAAAAACAACAATGAACTTCTCCTAGGTTTGCCTCAGACAGCACCTCCCAAAATACTCCCTCGCTATACCATTGCCGGACTCTACCTAGTGCTAGTATGGGACCGACTCCTAACTATTTCACCTGCGAGTGTACTGCCTTCTTAATAAAAATATTTTTACATAATAATACATTCTAAATAATACATCATTTAAATATGGATTAAACATAAGTATATAGATATCACATAGTTTGTAAAAGTCTTCATAATATATGTAGTGAAAATAAAGCAATATATATAAGTTTCATTTCAAAACCATTTAGTATAACTATCATACCGATCACTACAATAAATAATAAATCACCCAGTATAAATAAACATCACATCTCAAACCACCACTCCACTACAACACACACTGGCTAACCATAGTGATCGTTTTAACCTCACGATCGGGAGTTACAACGGTACCATAATATTCGTAGGAATGCCTTCCTACGAAATATCCACACCCCTTTTAGGGAGAAATATAGTTCACACCCCTTACGGGGAGAAATATAATCCACTCATATCTAACGAAAATGATTTTTAAGCCTTTTTTTAGAAACTAACATAATTCCAAAAACCTGCTTGATCCATATCATTTATGAAATCGTACAGTGTAAGCAAACACATATGTCCTCATATATATATATATACAGAAAGCAATATGGTAAGAAGACAGTACACTCACCTCGTTTCTTGTGCTACAATAACAGCACCGTCCAAAACCTATCGGGATGTTGGCGTTTGTGAACCTAGTAATGATAGGGCCTAAATTAATATTTTATGCAAAATAATCAAATCGTACAATGCAGACCCTAAGTTCCAAATTTTTTCATTTGCCACATTTTACTTATGAAAATTACTATTTTGGATAATTTTTATTTCATTAAAAATAACTGCATAAAATTTAGTAATATGAACGGTCCCAATTTATTATTCGGATTCCAAAATTTTAATGCTAGAATTCAATTCAATAAATCGAAATAAACCTAACGGAAAACGTTACTCATTCCGAATCGTTCACGGATCGCGAAATGGGTTTTTAATTCTTATCAGGGTGGTTTGTGCAAATTCTTTTTTTTTTTCCCTTCTTCTTCCTTCTTTTTTTTTTTCCTGTTTCTGTTTTTTATTTGTGCTCCTCCCGCCGACACCACCATCGGCCGACCAGCCCCCTTGCCGGCGACGCACCGGCTACTCATAACAGTTTTCAGCAACACACCCATGCACACGCATACACATACTGATCAAAACATTACACACATACATACACTGTCCTACACACTCATCGCCAGCCGAACTGAGTAAAACACACACACAGGCATAACACTGAACCAGAACGCCCACACACACGATCCCTGAAGGTCGACGGACGACGATCCGAACAACACTCCCATTTACCCACATTCTACCGTATTGAACCGAAACAGAGGACGCCCACAAGCATGCACCGCCGTAGCGGTGACACACCGCCGGCTACGCCGTGGCGACGATCACTCATGCATGCAGTCGAAGCAACACATACATATGCACGCTGCACGAAACAAGAATCAGAACACATACACTCCGTCGAAACGCTACCGTCGGACGAAACCGAAACCTACCGGTGATCCTATCGCCGATCACATACACATGCATGCACACACCTACTAGAATGATCAATTAAATATGTATAATTACTCACCAGATTGAAGATCGTTGACAAACTGAACAACCGAACCCAACGTCCGCTTACCGGTGATGCTAAGGACGCACCCGTCACGCTGTCGACAAACCACCCCACCGACCGAACCACTTTCGTTCTCCCCTGAAACTGACGAAAATACCTCTATGATCACGCATACGAGCAATAGCCATGACCACCCTACCGGAGGAACACCGATTCAAGGAAGTCCGATCACCTCTTCTTTGCTCCGATCCTCTCTCTCTCTATCTAGAATTTATCTAATTTCAAATTCGATGGAGGCTTTTTGATCAATGCACATGCACAAGTATGTATATATTGTATGGATTAAGTGGTGGAAAACATTCCTAGCCTACCACGTTGCCTCTCCGTTCTTCTCCCTTCCGGCGGTCTCACATGCACGGCGTATGCGTGTGTGTATATATATATATGTTTTTAAAAAAGTTTTTGTTAAATTACTCTTTCCCCCCCTCTAATTCCTTAAAGTCTTCTTTTTGAGTTCAACTCAACATTTATAAGTTTCTAAAATTGTAATTTGATCCCTAATATTTTCAATTTTTGATTTTTAATTGGCAATTTGCATCCCAAGTTAAGAGTAATGTTTTTAAATTTGTAAATTTGACCCCCAAGTTTTGATTTGAGTTTTTAATCAATAAAATTTTTACCTAGATTTTTTTAATGCTCTAAAATGCAACTGTTTATGACGTACGTTTTACGATTTTGGTTTTACATGTCGGCCCGAACTTTGTTGGATCAGTCTACTATGGACCCCAGATGGGCCCTTATCATTTCGCCTACGGAGCACCAGTATACCCCAGCTAGGGGCATATCTATCAGGCTCCACCCGAAGGTTCGGCCCCTCCTGCAGCCCAGATCTTCATCCACCCGGAAAGGGTCGTTGCTCCGGCGAATGATCCGAATGCTAATCGATCGGCCCCGACCATTGAAACCGTAAACAGAAATGAAGATGGACCCCTTCCAGCCAGGGTTCTGAAAATGGAGGAATTGGAAAAAACCATAGAAGAACTAAAAATAGAGAAGCCATCCAGAAAAACAGCGTACAAGGAGCTGTTAGCACCATCCCGGGTGGTGTATCTGAAAAATTTCATAGTTCCAGAGTTCACGAAGTATGACGGTACTGGCCCCCCCCAGAATCTACAAAGAGAAATTGGGGGTTTATGCTCAGAACGAAGACCTTTGCCTGAAGATGTTCCGATGATCATTGAAAGGATCAGCTCTCAGCTGGTACATGACCTTAGACCTGGCATAGATTAAGAAATTCGAGGATCTGATAGAGGCCTTTTGTGAATAGTATGTGTACAATTAAGATGTCGCACCAGACCGTAATATCCTTTACCAGATACTGAAGAGAAAATATGAAAACTTCCGAAGGTATACTGCCCGTTGGAGGGAAGAAACTGTCAAAGTTGTCCCTAGGCTGAGCGAGGAGGCTCAATTGGAGATATTCAAGTCAATCCAGATGTCGCCATTCTATCAAGATCTCTCAAGCATAAAAGTGACATTCTTCGACGATGCGATCAAACAAGCCGAGGTAATAGAAGAGGGAATGAGAAGTGAAAAGATTGAAGGGACCTCGCCCGATCCAACTAGAAGGTTAGCCTTACTAAAGAAGAAGGAGAATGAAGTAGCCGTTGTCGTTTCTTCCCAGCAAACCCATCGCCAGAACTACCCCCAAGCTTCCCATCCCAAAAACTACCCGAACTGGAACAACTAATATCATAACCACCCTCCTCAAAATCGCCAAAACCAACATTATCCTCAGAACCAACCTTATTCCTAAAGTCGTCCCCGCTATTACCAAAACGTACCTCCCCTTTACCAAAACCACACTCCCCAGTATTATCGCCAAGCCTACCAAGCACCTTCTTACCATACATATCAGCCAAACTCAAACACCCCGCCTCAAATTCCTAACCACACCCTCAGGCCAAGAACCTAATACCACCAAGGCTCTCTACCTCATGCTACCGGGGGAAATTTTCAGAATGATGACAAAGAGCTACTAGACCTTCTGGTCTTCATCACCGAGTTGTACCGGAATTGTTTGAAACAGGGGATGCTGACACCCCTTCCATTCTACGAAGTTAAACCTGGGAGTAAAGCAACTTCTCCAAATGCTTTCTGTGAATACCATTCGGGAACTAGAGGACATGCGACCGAGTAGTGCTTTCAGCTAAAGGATAAGATTCGGGAGTTCATACGGACAGGAGCCATCACATTTCCTAAAAAACTTGAGACCGGTACGTCGAACTGTTAGTAGAATCTGTTTCCTGAACACGCCTCCTCAGGAAGTGGCGTCAATCTAATTTTCACAGAGGAGGCTGAGGAAGAAGTTGATGTGATCGATATCGGTGGTGTTTATTTACACCCGGAGGTTCTTGACGGAGGATTTGAATTACATCCAGAAAGGGTAGCCGAAAAACTGGAGAAATCTCTAGTTTTGTCTTTCTCAATCCAAAAGCCGGTGAAAAATCTTAATAAGGTCCCGTGGAATTACGAGACCATCGCTAAAACAGGAGAAGGAGAAGAATTTTCAATCTCAGCAGGAGAAACCGATGGAATCACTTGGTCTAGAAGGGTGTATACGCCACAAGATTTGATCAGGATTCCTGTGAAGGAACCTAGTGGGGCTATGAAAAAGTCGGTGTCATAACAGGAGGCTAACAACTTCTTAAAGGCAATGAAGAATTCAAAATACAAGATAGTGGAGCAACTCAACAAAGCGCCGGCGCAAATCTCGATGCTTTCACTACTCTTGTCCTCAGAAGTACACAAACAAGCATTGCTGAAAGTCCTAAATGAAGCCCACTTGCCTAGCACAATCTCTTTGAACAAGTTTGTCACTCTGGTCGAGCAGGTCCTAGGTTCTAACACCATCACTTTCACCGATGACGAGATTGATGAAGAAGGAACAGGTCACAACAAGTCCCTGAATATCACGGTCGAAACCCACGGAATGTTCATAGCTCGGGTGTTGGTTGACAATGGTTCAGCATTGAATATCTGCCCTTTGTCGATATTAGAAGAAATTGAGATAGATTTGTCACAGATTTGACCGTAAAAAATGGTTATCAGGGCTTTCGATGGGGCCATGAGAGATAGCACCGGAGAGATTGACCTACCGATTGAAGTTGGCCCAATCCAGTTCAACGTAAAGTTTCAAGTGCTCGAAATACCTGCTTTATACAACTTGTTGTTGGGGAGACCGTGGATTCATAATGCTGGGGCAGTGCCTTAGTTCCTACACCAGAAGATCAAGTTCATCATTGACAACACACTTTATGTAATCAAAGTCGATTCGGATATCGCACCTTCCTGTTAAGCGATAAGCTGATATGTCTCGTTAATAGATGAGGAAAAGAAAAAAGAGTAGATTGAAGCCTCTTATCATGTGTTCGACGTCGCGTATGCTACTTTCGTGAAGGAATGAGGACACAAGTTGACACCGTCATTTTCTAACATTATGGCCTTTGTTGCTAAAGAGATGAGGTCTTTGGGCTGCATCCCTGGGAGAGGATTAGGTAAGAACCTGGATGGAATTACAGAGCCGATAAAAGTCAAGGAGAAGAGGGGGAGATTCGGGTTGGGATACGAGCCGACAAGAGCAAACAGGGCGAAATTCTTCCGAAAGAAGAGGGACGAATTCTTGGACAACCAGCCAATGGAAATTCCATATATCTGAGTCACCTTTCCCTATCTGGTAGAAACCATCAACAAAGGGAAGGAGACTGTAGGATTAGAGTTACACCCTGAGAAAGTGTTGATTGAAGAAGCTGTGAATGTAATTCTGGGAAAGAAGGCAGGACCAAGACATGGGTCAGATATTCGAACCAAAAGGGGTGAAAAACTACAGAATTGGGATTCTTATTCCCTTCCAGTCTGCCAGGCGTTTCGATAAAATTGGGGAGATTTTCTATACTCACCCTTCCATTCAGCTAACCTTTTGGATAGAAATAGATTTTGCTTTGTAATGGCTTTCTTTGAAATTTAATGAATGCAATTCTGTTTTATTCAATCTATGATCTAAAATGTTGAAATTTTATTCTTTCAGGTTGCCTAAGTTACTAGTATATGATGCATACGATATAATTAAGCTAGAATGCGATAAGTATGATTTCAATATAGAAGCGAGCCATAATCTGATGAGAATGGAAACAGAAGATGACTCCTACCAGCCAAACGATGGTGAGATCCAAAAAGCGTTTGCAGAATTTGAAAACAAGCCAATTCCTAGCGTTGAAGAAACAGAATTGATAAATTTGGGGACCCCGGAGGAGTTGAAAGAAGTAAAGATTGGATCAGCCCTCACTGCTTTGGAAAAGAAAGAATTGACGACGCTCCTAGTTGCCTATCAAGATATTTTTGCTCGGTCCTACGATGACATAGTAGGTCTAGACAAAAGTATCGTAACCCATAAACAGCTGCTAAAGCCTGGGAATGTGCCGATCAAACAGAAGTTGAGGAAGTTAAGGCCTACTGACAGCCTTGAGGTCAAAGAGGAAATCGTGAAGCAGTTCAATGCCCGAATCATCGAAGTTTGTAATTACAGTGAATGGATCTCAAATGTCATCCTAGTATCAAAGTCCTCGGGAAAAATCAGAGTCTGCGTGGATTATCGTGATCTCAACCTGGCAAGTCCGAAAGATAATTTTTCGCTGCCAAACATTCATATCATCATCGATAACACTGCGAGGCGAAAGCTCTATTCTTTCTTTGATGGATTCTCTAGATATAATCGGATTCTAATGGATGGGGAAGATCGAGAAAAGACAGTCTTCACCACACCGTGGGGAGTCTTTTGCTATAGGGCGATGCCTTTCAGTCTCAAAAACGTCGGGCCAACATACTAAAGAGAAATGAAAACCCTCTTTCATGATATGATGCACAAAAAGATGGAGGTATATGTGGATGACATGATTATTAAATCTCAGGAGAACGAGGATCATTTCTGCCATTTGAAAAAGATGTTTGACAGACTTTGAAAATATCAACTCAAGCTCAATCTGGCAAAATGCGCTTTCGAGGTAACTTCTAGAAAACTTCTTGGTTTCATGGTTAAATGCCATGGAATCGAGATTGATCCTACAAAGACGAAGGCCATTGGTGAGATGCCACCACCGAAAAATAAGAAGGAGATCCGAGATTTTCTAGACCGATTAAATTTCATAGCCCGATTCATCTTCCAGCTCACTGCCACTTGTGAGCCAATCTTCAAGCTACTTCGAAAAGAGAGTAACGGGCGATGGCATGTAGATTGTCAGAATGCCTTGGAGAAGATTAAAGCCTAACTAACCAACCCTCCAGTCCTAGTGCCGCCTCGGGATAGAGTTTCGTTGTTGCTATATTTATCAGTTCTTGACTCTTCAATGGGAGCTATTCTCGGACAGCTCGATAAATCTGGAAACAAAGAACAAGCCATCTACTACCTCAGCAGTGCTTTACGAAGTACGAGGAGAATTACACCTTACTAGAGAGGACCTGTTGTGCATTGGCTTGGTCTGCTCAAAGACTGGGCCATTACATGCTCCCACTGACTACCTATTTGATAGCCAGGATGGATCCCTTAAAAAACATCTTCGAGAAACCGATTCTGTCGGGAAAAGTTGTAAAATGAAAGATGCTGCTAACGGAGTTCGATATCATCTACAAGACCCAAAAGTCAGTGAAAGGTCAGACGACAACAAATCAATTGGCTAGTTGTCCAACTCAAACGGATCGCCAGCCTCTTGAGACGCTATTCCCTGGCGAGTCGATTCATGCGATTGAGGAAGAAGAGGAGGAAACAGTTTGGAAAATGCATTTCGATGGCGCCGTGAACTCTCTAGGGGCCGGAATCGGGGCTGTTCTGGTTTCTCTGAGCAAACAGCATTATCCGGTGGCTTTCAAGTTAAAGTTCCAGAGTACTAATAACCAAGCTGAGTACGAGGCATGTATTTTGGGACTCCAGTTGGCAATCGACATGAAGATCAAAGAATTGCTAGTGTTCGGGAATTCTGAGTTGATAATCAATCAGGTGACAGATAAGTATGCCACGAGAGATCCGACCTTGATAGCCTATAACAATCACCTCCGAGAGTTGTGCGAGAGATTTATGATGATCGAATTTGAAAGCATACCGAGGCTCAAGAATTACTTTTTCGATGCCTTAGCTACCTTGACGTCTATGATCTCTATTACTTAGGAGGAGGATGATATCATTTCGGTGGCAATCCGAGTTCAGCACCAACCGGCCCACTGTTGCCAACTTGAATCCGAACCAACCAAAGACCCGTGGTACCATGACATAAATAGCTTTCTGAAAAATCGGGAGTATCCAGAAGGGACATCGAGTGTTGATCGAAAAACTCTTCGGAGGTAAGCTGGCTAATTCTTTCTAAGCGGGGAGACACAGTACAAACGTTTCCCTAACATGGGCCTGTTGAGATGTGTTGGAGTCGAAGAGGCCATTCAGTTGATGAAAGAGGTCTATGGTGGCATATGTAGACCCCACATGAGTAGCTTTATGCTCGCGAATAAGATCTTGAGGACCAGTCATTTTTGGCTAACGATGGAAAGCGATTGTGTGCAGTTTGTTCGAAGATGCCATAAGTATCAGATTCACGACGATCAAATCCATGTCCCACCTTCACAACTTCATTGCTTGGCGGCCCTATGGCCCTTCTCAATGTGGGGTACGGACGTTATTGGAGAAGTTATACCTAAGGCGTCGAGTGGTCATCGCTTTATTCTGGTGGCGATTGATTATTTTACCAAGTGGGTAGAGGTTGTCTCCTTGGCTCGAGTGACTCAAAGGACAGTAGCTCGGTTCATCAAATAAAATATTGTATTGAGATACGGTTTGTCGCAAGCACTGATAATCGACAATGCTAAAAACCTGAAGGGCTCAGAAATACAAGAAATATGTCAGCAGTTTAAGATCGAGCACAGAAACTCAGACAATCAGCAGTGTAAAAGAATATCAAATATGGCTCAAATTTGCATTGAAATCATACTTGTCAGACAATCCGGCTTGAAATCTCGCAATCAACATATCTGGTGATGAAGGTATCTGTTTTAGTAAGGTTTTACACGGTTTTCCATATTTTAGCTAAATCAGTTTTGCAGGATTTAAAAAAAAATACAGAGCAAGCAGGAGTATATGATTTCCCTAATACTGAGAATGCCCGGCAGAAGAGAGGAAGCGAGAATCGGCAGGTGTAGAGAAATAAAAGTTGGTTGTCCAGAACTAGACTTCGTCAGTAGCCCAGAGGAACCTCCAGAAGGTGCACCTCTAAAATTGATGAAAAGATGAGACAGAAGAATCTCCCGATACTGTCCCGTGAAAGTCAAGTGCCGTCAGTCAAATGATCGCGACGAAAAAGGGGGGAACGGAATTGTGAGTCGTCAAAGGTAATAAATTTCAGACTAAATTTTACGTTTGTCCGTTACAGGGATCTCAAAGGGACTGGAAGTATGGATTTCCCTATCACTAGGACTTCTTACCTTCCAACTCTAGTTGGAGACCCTTATTGCTGAAAACTCAGGCCCCGTTTGGTAACCGTTTCCATTCCAGAATTTCCCATTCCATTCCCAGATTTTTGGGAATTTTGTTTGGGCATAGCGTTTGGTAATTTTTTGTTTTCGTTTCCATTCCATTCCCATTTGAGAATTGTGCCCATTTTTTTCTTAAGAAATGAGAAACAAAAAAAAGTTATTTCTCATAATTCCCATTCCATTCCCAAAACTAATTTTACTGTTCATCCGCCGCTCGTCGCCTACTGTCGCCGGCGGCCGGTCATCTTCAGCAACCGTCACCGATCACCTACCGCATTATCAGCCGGTCACCTGGAAACTTTCGACCCCGCCGTCGCCGCTGCTGGCCAAAACAAAAAAAAAAATCTCAAAAATAAAATAAAATGATTTTAGGATAATCGTTACCAAATGCGATTCTCTTCCCAAAACAAAAAAAAATTATCGTTACCAAACGCGATTTTACTCCCAAAAAAGAAACAAAATTCTCATCCTCTCCCATTCCCATCCTACTACTGGAATGAAAACATAAACGGTTACCAAATGCCACCTCAGAAACTCTAAATGAGCATTTAGGTATGCGTTTTGCCCTAAAAGGGGCATCCAGTGAACTATGCTAAACCTAATTCTCGATGTAATGTTAAGGTACGTAGGCAATCTATAAAGGTTCGGTCATTCGAGAGCTGCCCCAACCAAAGGCTGGGGCACATTTTATATCTTTGCTCTCTCATTTTTGCCCAGCCACAAGCTGGGGCATATTTTATATCTTTGGATTTTCTTTTGTCCCTAGCCAAGTGGTTTGGGGCTTGAGATATTTTTAGATTACTCTAAATGATCATCTAAACGAACACTTGTTCGTCATGAGTCCTTTTTTCATTACTCTAAATGATCCTCTAAACGGACAATTGTTCGTCATGAGTATTGTCATGAGTCATTTTTTCATTACTCCAAACGATCCTCTAAACGGACGACTGTTCGTCATGAGTATCGTCATGAGTCATTCTTTATTTACTCTAAATGATCCTCTAAACGGATAATTGTTCGTTATGAGTATCGTCATGAGTCTCTTTTTTCCATTACTCTAAACAATCCTCCAAACGGACAACTGTTTGTCATAAGTATCGTCATGAGTCATTCTTTATTTACTCTAAACAATCCCCTAAATGGATAATTATTCGTCGTGAGTGTCGTCATGAGTCATTCTATTATTACTCTAAACGATCTTTTAAACGGACATTCATTCATCATGAGTCATTTTATTTTTTCTATCGTTGAAAATTCACTTTGAAAAATGGGACGATCAAAATGACGTGGTCTTTTATCTTTGTCAAGCAAGTGGAACTCACATGACAAAGAGGGGCAGCTGTAGACACGACATTTTGACCGTCCCAAAAAAAAGAAAAAAAAAAGGTGTGAAATTGGAAGAAGAAAAAATGGGACTGAAATTGAAAGAATGTAAAATAAAGAGAGTGAAGTGAAAGAGGAGAAAATCAGAAATAAGGAAATAAGGTGGAATTGAAAGAAGAGAAAAATGAAGGAAAAAAATTGTGAATAGAGAAAAAGTGTAAACCCCCTTTGGGGTCCAAACCGTGAGTGAGAGAGAAAGAGAGAAGAGAGGAAACCGTGAGTGAGAGAGAAAGAGATAGAGAGAGAGAAAAAGAGAGAGAGTGTGAGGAGAGAGAGAAAGGCAACAGTGGGGCCGCCTGTCCCATTGCCTGCCGTTTACACGGCACAGAGAGAGAGAGAGAAAGAGAGAGAGAGAGAGAAGAGAGAGAAAGAGTAGAAAAGAGAGGGTGGCGGGGCCCCCTTTGTTGGCTGAACCACACAAAAAAAATTCAAAAAGTGGCCTCTCTTCTCCTGCCACGTGTCGTCGACTACTAAAGGCGGTGGGCAGGCGCGTTTCTCTCACACGCCCGAAATCCTAGGACTAATTTTGCCCTATTCTGCCTATTTTACCCTTTCCCAGTCCAACTTGGACTAGGCTTTGGCGGTCAAACCTAGTTTTAGGGTTTCCTAAAGTATTTTTCATGCCTGATCTTCTCCTAAATAGGACCCTCCTCCTCCCACTTTATTCATTCAAAAATTTAGAGAAGTTACCCCTTTAGAAGAGTGATTCTTAAAACTTTTCAGGATGTCGTCTGTGAGAGAGAAAAATACGGGTATTGAAATTCTTGGCCTAGAACAGGTATGTTTTCCTAATTTTTAATTCTTCTTTCAGTTTATTTTATTCTTTTCGCAATTTAAATTTCTGCAAGTTTTATTTATTTATTTATTGTCGTCCGATGATTCGTTGAAAACGTCAGGATGGGTTTCTCGTGCTTAAACTTAACCCTCGATCGTTAGGTGAAGGACGTTTTCATTATTTATTTTGTTTTGTTTTGTTTTGTTTACAAATTCATAAACACAAAAAAATAAAGTCGTCCGATGATCCGATGAAAATGGCGGGGTGGGTTTCTCGTGCTTAAACCTAAACCCCGATCGTTAGGTAAAGGATGTTTTCGTTGTTTATTTTTCTGTATTTCTTTATTTATTTGTATTCTTGTTATCAAAATTCTAAAAAATAAAAAATAAAAAATAATAATAAAATCTTTTATTTGTAGAAATTAATCCTTGCGAACCTTAAAGTGAATTCGACGATTCGATAAATCGTCGGAGAGTTTTCCATGACCTCGTTTCCATTCCTCGACTCGAGTGGAATTTAGAAACGAATGGTTTTAGAAAATCTCTTCCCTCGGTAAATTTTCGTGGGATTTCTTTTAAAATATCAAAAAGATTAATTTCAACTAAATTGTTTCCGCGAACTTCCCTCGATTCTCTTATCCATAGAATTTGAGGGAATTTCAAAACAAAATTTCTTTGAATTAATCAGGTAAACTCAAAATAAATTTTTTGCATCCACTTAGCATATTTATTTCTCGTATCATTTAGATGACATGTTTATGACACTTTCACCACTTACACTTTTCATACATATAGTTTTTGTTTTTATTTTTTATTTTTTTTAGGAGTCCACGCTACTTTTTCACATCTAATCATGACACGTGCACCACTTTTTTTAATTAAATCATTGTCACGCATAATCACATTAATTCACATAGTGTTCCTTATTTATATTAGTTTGCATTGAAATATTTAAATTAAATCATTTAGTTTTTTAGTCACTCTTGCATAAAAAAAAATGAAACTCATTTAAATGTTAGTTTTGCATTCATATTTTCAAATCTCATTCATCTATTTTAGTTTGCCTATTTAAATTAAATAAGTCTCTCGGAAACATACATAAACCCCTCCGGGGATCTCTCGGAAACATACATAAACCCCCTCGGGGACCATCCTTGTCGAATCCTTAATATTCAATAAGAGGTTATACCGGGGGAACATTCTCAAAAAAAAAATCCAAAAACTTGTCTCACCTTATTTGTGAAAAATACCAAAAAGATTTCATAAGAAGGGAATGATTTTAAAATAAAATAAAACACTCGGATTAAACTAATTGGACTTAATTAGATATAAGGTACCGTTTTGGACGGGCGTCTTGGGATGGCTAATACTTTTCTAGAGCATAACCGACCTCTGAGCCTTTAAATGAATCTTTGGTTTGACCGTGTTTTTTGGAGTCAATTTTTTACTTAGGCCTTTTAAATTGTTTTTCTAAAAATTTGGTGACCTAGCACACTATTTAAACTCAATACTAGGTGGCGACTCCTTATTTTTTTAAAAACGGCCTAAGTATGTCTTTTGAGAAAATCTGCGCTTTAAAAACCTCTCTCTCTCCTTAAGCTTAATTATTATTTAATATTCTTTTCCTCTTCGAAAAATCGAGGCGCGTCAGGTTGATTATTATGACCTGTCAGGAGGGCATGTCCTGCAGGTGGTTGATGATATTATGACCTATCAGGAGGATTAGTCCTGCAAGTGGTTAATTTTATGACCAGTCAGGAGGGTAGTCTTGCAGGTGGTTGATTATTATGACATGTCCGGAAGATTAGTCCGGCAGGTGGTTTGATTGACCCGTCAGGAGTGCAAATCCTGTAGATGATACCTCTACCATTGGGGATAATAAATGGCTCTGACACTGATAATCACTTTAGATGGCACAGTTGTATAGGTTACGATACCGTTGTAACTCCCGATCGTGAGATAAAAATGATCCTATGGTTAATAGGAAATGAGGTGTGATGTACTTTATTATACGTTAAAATGTTTGGATTGGTTGGTTTAAAATATTCGGATTGGTGGATTTAAAATATTTGAATTGGTTGATTTAAAATATTTGAATTGGCTAGTTTAAAATGTTTGGAGTGGGTGACTTAAAATATTTGAGTTAGGTGTTAATTATATTACTTTATTTCATTGGTGGTAATGGAACTGGAGTTTTTACATAGTATGCGGTTATATTATTATATTTTGAAACCTGGTGTTTAATACATCTACTTGTTTTAAAGATATTAGTATTGTTACATTGGTGGTAGTGGAACTGGATTCTCAACCTGGTATGTGATTATAAAATATTCTATTTTGAAAGGTAATATTTAACAATTGTACTTGATCCACTAATTATTTTTTTTTTATAAAGACAGTACACTGATAAAAAAAAAAATTGATTTTAGGTACCACGGCTAGGAGTTGGTCTACTATTGGCACTAGGTAGAGTCCAAAGGTAGTGTCGTGTTGGAGGTAAGCCGGTCGGATGTGAACTGTGGAAGGTTCAGGTATTATTGTGTTTTTGGGTTGTGAATATTTGGGACCGGTATATTCCCAAATTTTGAAATGGATATATATATATATATATTTGAGAATATATAAAATTTACAGTAGCACGAATATAGATGTATATATGTATGTATGGATATCCGTGGGTTGGTTAGGTAACGTCAGGTCAACATCACGCCCAGCCTCGGGTGACGGGTGCCTGGGGTAGGGTGTGACAACCACTGTCTTCACCGCCTAGGCGATTAACTAACTTATCTACTCACCGCGGGGCGGTGACCTCTGCACCAGATTAGATATTTTTTAGGATATTTTTGAGATATTTTGCCTATTTAATCTCCTCTCCTCTCCTCTTGCACTCTCTAGCCATTTGAGCCCCTTAGAATATATCTAAGCGTAGGTAGAGAAGTTTTAGAGGGGGAGCTCACATCCCGAGGTAGAAGAAGACGGTGGAGCGATCGTTGAACGGTTCTTAGCGGCTAAACTTTGGACTAGGCTAAGTTCTTCGATTTCTTCTTTTATTCCTTTAACTTAGGAATTTGTGGGCATGTTTAACTCGTGCTTTATTATAAATACGGTTATGGCCGTTTGTTAAACATAGATTGTATAAGGATTAACAATATATTTATAAATATGTGTTTCAAATGATTTCGGTATTGCGTTTATGTTTGTTCTTCAAAGTTTGATTGTGTTTATCGTATTGTTATGTTTATTATGATTAGATAGATATATCGAGAATACTGGATTTGACACTCGGGAGAGGTAACCCTAGATTCGGACTAAAGTAAACATAACGCCAATCGATGGCGTTGGGGCAAGACTTACGTGACCTAGGGTTGTTAAGACGTTAAGGGGGACTTCTTCGTTAACACGAAATCGCGTATTCCCTCATCTTACATTCGGGAGAGGTGGCGGGGGAGTTTACGAACTAAGATTGTCGATAGGGTAAACACAACGCGACGATCCAATAATCCGGTCGGGAGTTGGATTGTGTGCAATCAATGACATTGGGGCGAGACTCACGTGACCTAGGGTCGTTAAGACGTTGAGGAGACTTCTTCGTTGACACGAAGTCGCGTTATATCCCTCCTCTTACACTCGGGAAAGGTGGCGGGAGAGTTTACGAACTGAGATTGTCAAATAGGTTGAACACCGTAAACATAAGTCAATCGGGATCGAACACGTATTTGTAAACCAAATTAATCCCTAGACAATTTTCCCCCTAAAACTTCTCATTATATTAGTATAATTAATTTAGGTTATATTAGTATTAGTATTAGTATTAATTAATTAAATACATTTGTTTTTAACCTAGATAAAGTTAGGTTATGATAAACGCGGTACTTGATAATAACGACAACCAATCCCTGTGGATACGATACCCGATCTTAAAGATCACATTATACTAAAATTTTGACCTCGTACACTTGCGAGTAGTCAATACACGAGCATGTAACAAACGCTTGTCGAACAATAGTTAAAAAAGAACTCCAAACACACATGTAATATCTATATTTCAGAGGATGTTACATGTAACACTAATGCGATTTTCAATTTCTCTCACTATCATAGACCCATATTATCACATACCCATATTTCTCTCTCTATATTTCAAGGAAATGTTACATGTAACATTGGATGGTACAATAAGAACTCCAAACGCACGTAACATCTATATTTCAGAGGATGTTACATATAACATTAATGCGATTTTCAATTTCTCTCACTACCATAGACCCACATTATCACATACTCACATTTATCTCACTATATTTCAAGGTTATATTACATATAATATTGTAGGGTGCAAAAGCTTTAATACCCACTTCAATGTGTAGATAGTCAAAAAGGAATTCCAAAGGTTTTAATACCCACTTCACCATTTATCTCTCTCTAAAAATAAAGAAAATCCCACCTGATTGAAACAGAGCATAAATAAGGTGGCGGCATCCATTGAAATACTTGGATTTGAGTTGCGAAGGTGGTTGAGAAGTCGGATCTAGACGGCGACGGTGGGGAAGGCATTGGCGATGATGGAAAAGACATCGGATCAAGGCGACGGCAAGAGTGTGTCGGATCTTGACAGTGACAACGGTGAATCTGGGTTGCGAAGGTGTTGGTGACAGCGGCAAGGCGATGCTCTGTGAAATCACGGGAGGGACATTTCGGTAATCTCGCCGTCGATCATTTTTTAAAAATGAACTAATTGGTGCAAGAAATCACCGGCATGAGAGTTTTCAGTGTAAAAAAAAAAAAAAAGTAGGTTTTCTTGGTAGATTACTGCTAATAGTAGGTCTACCCGGTAATTTTCTCTTGAGATAATAATAGTGAAATCGGATTACGTAATCAATTGTTTTTTTTTTTTAATTTATTTATTTACATTTAAACTCTTATGCTATGTTTGGTATACTGGAATGGAATGGAATGATTGTGGTATTGGAATGAGTGTGGTATTGGAATGAATGTGGTATTGGAATGAAATGACCATTACCATTCCTATGTTTGACGAGATTAAACATGGTATTGGAATGACAATTACCATTTCTACGTTTGGTTACAAAATACATTAAACATGGTAGTGAAATGACCGATAAATAAAAATAAAACAATATTTTTAAATATTCAAAAATTTTAGAACAAAAATTTGAGAATATAACAGAATTATTCAGAGACACTAAACAAATGTCACATAGGTTATCCTTTAACCCGACAAACTAAAGGGTTTGAAAGTACTTTCGTGTTTTTGTTTCCCTTTTTTCTGTTCCCCAAAAAAACTTATAACTGAAACAAAACTAAAAAAATGAATGATTTGCTTATGTTCTATGATTTCAGGATTTTGTTTTAAAAATCTGATAACAAAACAGAACAGAACAAATTTTCTCATGTTTTACTGTTTATGTTCCAATCATTTTGTTAATAGATTTAAGATAGAAACACCAAACCCAACTTATGCCTCACTTGTTTAGTGTTTCTGTTCTCATAAAAGTGAAAATACAAATAAACATATGAGGGAAAAGTTATTTATTCTAAATTTTATATCTATGTTCCAAGTTTTCTTGGAACAAAAATAGTCAAAAACATAAATATGTTCCTAGATTTCTGTTTTTGTTCCCATATTTTTGTTTTTATTTTGTTCCCAGATTTTTGTTTTTGTTCCTAGACTTATATTTTTGTTCCCAGATTTATGTTTTTGTTTTTGTTCCCAGATTTCGTTCCCTGATTTATGTTTTCGTTCCATGTTTTATGGGAACAGAAATATGAAAGCAACACCACCATATTTTTGTTTCTGTTCTCATAATTTTATTTTTTATTGTGAAAAATACGGAAAAAGAAATATAGGCTCTTTTTCTTACATAGTATTTCATTTTACTTGGGATTAATTAATTTCATGAATTATAGGATTAGTCATTATTTGAGAATGAAAATAAAAATCAATTCCAACAATCAAACGTAGAAATGAAATGGTCATTCTTTTGATTCCATTAATCCATTACCAAACAAGCCCATAGTAATTTGGGTTAATTTTAGGTTCGCATTTTTTCAGTTGCCATCTCTATTCAACCTAGCAGAATTCAGCCCACTCCATCAGACAGTATCCTCCCACCCATCACCACCAGTCCACCACGCGCCACACCTTCAGCTACCACTCTCACTCTCAGGCCTCAGCCTCTCCTCAAGCCCTAAGCCCTAAGCCCTAAGCCCTAAGCATCGCAGCCTTCGCATGTCCTAACCACCACCGCCGTCAGCGTCACAGCCATCACACAGACCCAGGCTCACCGCCTTCGGTGTGGCAGCCACCACCGCCGTCAGCGTCGCAGCCACCACGCGAACCCAGGCTCACAGTCATTGGCGTCGCAGCCACCACGCACACCATCAGCATCATCGCCATCTGCGTCGACTTCACAGGTAGATCTACATCTCTAAATTCACCATAAACTATTGTTGCATTGATTTATTTAACTGTTGATACATTGATTTGTGAAGGTATTTGTTGAATTCAATTGATTTGTTGATAGATTTTTGAATTGATTTGTTGAATTGAATAGCTTACAGTTCATCTCTCTCTCTCTCTCTCTCTCTCTCTCTCTCTCTCTCTCTCTCTCTCTCTCTCTCACACACACACACACACACACACACACACACACACACACACATATTAGGAACAACAATACCTGTTCTGAAAACTTCTACAAGGAGATCTTTAAGAACAATCAAAATCTACGAAATTGATGAAAACAGAGTATTTGAGTGCTGATTTGATGATTTATATTGCAAGAAAGGGGAACAAAAAAAAAAAACAGTTGCAGAAAACATAGAAGTACCTGCAGAAGATAGAACAAGAACAATACACATAAACGAAATACAAGAACTAAAAATTATGAGAACGATTTTTTAGTAATGTATGAGAATGATTTTTGTTTTATTTTTTTGTTTTTTATTGGATTAAAAATTAATGGAGATAGGATTTGGAGACCTTGATTTGTATGTGACAATTATCTATCGTTTTATTTTTTAAAGTACATGTGAATTTTATGTATTGTTTTTTAATTATGGTTGGAACGTTTATTGTAATAATTAACAATTTTGTAGTTTGATTTGATTTTTTTGAAATTTATGTTTAATATTTTAGTTGTGTTTTTGTTTATCGGTAAAAAATAACGGTTTGCGGTTTCGGTTTTATATAAAATTAAAAAACCTTAACGGTTTCGTAGTTTTGGTTTTGTATAAAATTAAACAGTTCGGTTTTAAAACTGTTTTCTAAAAAATCGACAGTTTTGGTTTTGGGTTTGAGTTTGGTATATGCTTAACGGTTTCGGGGTTTTGGTATGTGCATAATCGTTTTGGTTTCTAAAAAACCGCTGTGAATCTCAGGAATTTGAGGTATTTTTTTTCCTCTGCCCTCGAAATGCGCTCCGTCAAATTCCTCATGAGGAGACTCGGCTCCATGAATCGGACGCTGCCTCGCACTCGGTCTCTCTGTTCATTGACAGCAACGATCAGTAACCAGAAGCTCGAACGAATTGCCGACGAGTTGCTGAGCCTCACCAAGGTCGAAAGATACGATTACACCATCCTCTTGAGTCACAAATTGGGATACGTCAAGTACGGCCCGGCCACCCCCGGCTTCGGGTCCTCTGCCGTGTCTTCCTCTACAGGGGCAGGCTCTGGCCAGGCAGATTCGCCGGCAGCGGAAAAGATCATTTTCAACGTGAAACTGGAAGGGTTCGACGCAGCGGCGAAGATCAAGGTTATCAAAGAGATTAGGGGTTTTACTGAACTAGGTTTGAAGGAAGCGAAAGATTTGGTCGAGAAAGCGCCAATTGTGGTGAAGAAAGGGGTTACAAAGGAAGAGGCGGACGCCATTGTCGGGAAGCTCAAGGAGCTCGGCGCCACTGTGGTATTGGAATAAGATCGATCGTCATTATCATTTGCCTTTTTATTTTTCTGAGGTTGTAGCAATAATTTTGATCTTCAAAATTGCAGCGAAAAAATCTCTATATTGCCAATTCAATCCATATCTACATTGTTCTATTAAACAAAAACATAGTCGATTTTTATCTGAAACAGGTATTCACACGATAATATGTCACAAAATCGGCACGAAATTATTGGGTATCTGTTTAGCTTATTGGGTAACGGGTTGTTATCGGGTCAAACACGATAAACATGATAAGAAACAGATCGAATTTCGAGTTACCCGATAATCGACATGATGATAATTAATTGAGGTTTTGGGTTACTATTTTATTGGTGGATTTTACTTTTTCTTTTTCTTTTTTTTGTGTTTTATTTGGGTTGTTTTTCTTGAAGTTGTATAATTTTATTTTTATTTTTTTATGTTTTGATCTAATATATGTTGTGTCAATATTTTGTATTATCGTGTAACACAATAAATTATTGTGTCATGTCAACCTGATAAGATTCTTATCGTGTTTGTGCTCAGATTTATGACAAGATCAAACCATGACACAAACACGAAACACGGCTTGTTAGTCCTAAATTTGTCGGAAGGGCACGATTGGTCACTTGTTGCTGCTGTGGGCGGGCTTTTACTTCTGTCATATTGATTTGAGATTTCTACTCTCTTGCAATGTGGCAAATTCAACAAATTTGACTTCTAGTATCCCTGTCAAAATCATTTCTCATCTTTTGGAAAAAGTTCTAATAATTTCTTACTCTTTATTTTTTTTAATTTGTTCATTTTACAAGAGAGGTAGAGAATAATTTTTAATTATGTAATATATTGTTTTCAATCACAATAACATTAGGTTAAATTAAGAATAATGTCGTTCTAATAAATAAGACAATGAAAAAAAAAACGAAAATTATCAAATTAATCAACATGACTTAAATAAAAAATAAAAAATATGAAATAATATGACTACACCATCCTCCTGAGTCACAAATTGGATTACGTTAAATACGGCCCGGCCACCCCTAGCTTAGGGTCCTTCGCCGTCTCTTCCTCTACAGGGGCCGACTCCGGCCAAGTAGATTCACCGCTGGCAAAAAAAGTCATTTTCAACATGAAGCTCGAGGCATTTGACACGGCGGCAAAGATCAAGGTTATCAAGGAGATTAGGGATTTTACTGAACTTGGTTTGAAGGAAGCAAAAGATTTGGTCGGGAAAGCGCCAATTGTCGTGAATAAAGGAGTTCCAACGGAAGAGCTGGACACCATTGTCGGGAAGCTCAAGGAGCTTGGCGCCACTGTGATATTGGAATAAGATCGATTGTCATTATTATTTACCTTTTAAAAAAAAAAAAAATTGAATTTGAAACATTGAACCAAAAAAAAAACGAATTTCAATCTCTCTACAGATATTCAAACAAATAGTCAAAATTGCAGCTAAAAATTCTCATATTGCGAATTCAATCCATATATACATTGTTCTATTAAAAAAATACAAAGTCGATTTTCTATTATCCGCCGATCTCCACAATCCGGACATTTTTCGAGAAGTTTCCGCCATCTGCAAAGGGTTTTTAGCAGTATATTTCCATTAAAACTAAACCGGAAAAAAAAATGTTTTTTATTACAATGAAAAACAGTTGCATTACTTACAGAGAGAACCACATTTTGAAGCTTTTCTTGCTGCTTCGGCGAAACACCGAGCTGCTTCTGCCTCTGCTTCTGCTGCCTCTGCTTCCTTTTCAGCCTCTTCGGCCTCTTTAATGGCAGCTTCTGCTTCAGCCACTGCTTGAGCAGCGGCTGCAGCCGCTTCTTTTGCAGTCATTTTCTTCATTTTTTCAAGCTCAGCGTCGATTTGGGCTTTATTAGCAAGAAATTTGGAATCATTTTGCAGTGTTGAAGAATAGTTCTTCTTTTCCTCCAATGGCAATGGAGAAGGGTCTCTTGGAAAGTCAATCGTTGTTGGAGTTGGCACAATTTTGTATCGGTGCCTCACCTATCAATGCAATAACAGAAGATAATTATTGGAACAAAAACAAAAAAAATTGGGAACAATTATGTTCTGTTCCCAGAAATCTGTTCTAAAAAGCCAGGACCGAAAAGAAAAAATATATTTATATTCTTCTGATACTTCTGTTACTGTTTCCAATTTCTGGGAACAGAAACACAAAACAAACAGGGCCTTCGTTACCTTCATCAGCCTTCCATTTTCTGTCATGAGTTCCAAATTTGTCACCAACAACCTTTTAAAGTTGGTAGGTGCTGCATATTGCTCCTACAAAATTACAAATTGAACAAAGATTGTGTTAAAAATAAAATAAAATATAGAACTAGAAAAAATAATTTATCGATTTGTTTTTACATTAGGAATGAAAAGAATTTTTTTTTTAGAGAGAGAGAGAGAGAAATCGGCATCTTAAACACGAAACTTCGTTCATAATTATAGCAGCAAGTTTAAGTACCTGTATATACATAGCGATTGCAGCACGAGAAGAACCTCGGGGTTTCTTCAAATTGGTGATAGCCTCAATGATAAGATTATCCAACCTATACATTAAACAACACAAGACAACATTAAAGCATTGCTAAATCTTATAGTGAACATTAAATAAGCTACGGTTCTCGTCTTAAAAAGTTGATGGAAATTCCCAAAAAATGCGAGAAGAGTGAAAACAACTAAACATATATAACCTCGAAAATGGTTTCTTAGGAACAACATTTTGCAATGATCCAGCGGCTATTGCAAGCGGCATGGCATCAGCAGTTTCTACTTCAATATCAACCATGGAGCTATCATCCGGGGTTGAAACCTGCTGATTGCTAATGGGCAGAGGCTTACTCCTTTTCCGTGACCCACGCCCATTCGATAATGCATGCATATTTCTCCATTTATCCTGTTTAAAGTAAACCGCAACAATACAAATTCTAGCAGCCAATATATGAATAGAGCATACACTTGGGCCCTGTTTGGAATTATCTTATTTTTGATGAATTATTCAAATTTACAAATTGTTTGTTTGAAGTTTGAACAAAGAAACATACAATTGTTTTTAGTTGAGTGAAAATTTTAAACTATTTTTTGCTCCAATTGCACGAAAAGATAGCACATGAACTAGAAATAAAATGATTAGCAATTTTAATTCTTACAACCAAACACTAAACAACAATAATTCATAAATTGACTGATTGGAAAATTGTACCATTTGCAAATTGAAAGACAACAAACAGGCCCTTACAAACAATGGGATACTTAGAATTTTGAAAGGTTGGTGCTGGGGCTGGGGCTGGGGTGGGGGCTACTTTCTATTTTTAATTTAAGACGGCCTTTTATGATTTGTTTGTGTCTTGACTTTTTTTTTTTCCATAAAAATTAATGGGCCAAAGTGCTATTTTTTATACTTAAATTCGCCGCTGCTCAAAAAATGATTTTGGGTTTTGAAACAGCCAAAATAGAGTAATTGTATTCATCCCGGCCAAACTATTTCACACTAAGACCTGTAAAAAAAAGGCTAAAGGTTTTATTTTTTATACCTTGAGGTCCACATTTGAACGCATGCACAATATAGTGTTAAACTCTGGATCTTTAAGTATGGAGCTCCAGTTGCCTTCTCCTTGCTTAGCTACTCCGGCTTTAAGTGCAGCTTCTTCTTCTGGTGTCCACATCCTCTTAGGAGCACCCATAGTCAAGAGTGCAAAAATCTTTCTATGAAACAATTCAAGTTAAATTTTGAACCCTGGGGCATAATCCAGGGAAAAGAATATGAAAAAAAAAAAAGGGGGGGGGGGGGAGGAAAGAAAATGATGAAGCAGAAGAAGACGAAGAAGAGAAAGTAATATGTCAAAAATTGAAATGAAATTCACCCTAAGTTTCATGTAAATAGCAACAAAGGAACATATGTGAATGGAAAGAGATAAGCATCCATTTGGATGAGGTATTTGATTTGAAAAAAGGGATGTCTAAAATTTTCTTAAGAAATTTTCAGAAGAGAATTTAACAAATCCCATTTTGAAATTAAACGAACCATAAGGGTGTGACGAGGGTGGTTTTGTCACAACCCACGCCAAGAATATAATGGATGAATAGTCGTAGGCCTGATCTAGATGGGCCCCTGACTATTATTGCAAATATGGCCTTTAACAGATAAGCCCACATCCGAGAATAAGGAGATCTGAAATGATCTATGAGGCCCAAAAATATTCAAACAACTGACTTAAACGCTAAAGATTGAGAATATCTAAGAGACGTTGATAAGTTAAGATTTGGCAAGAATAAAGGAAGTCAGGTGAGTCTCATTTTATAGATATGGTAATTTATAGGTTAAAAATACAATTATAATATAACACTCAATTCCTGATTAACTTATTCTCACGCCGGAGGGTATTTGGCCGATACTATACCGGTATTCCAAGTGTTTTTCTTAAGTTTTGCAGGTGTTGATTAGAGAGTTGAAGGCTATGATCATTGCCGAAATTCTAGCATTATCAGAGTGTATTTGGGTAAGGTATTTGAAGAAGAAATTTGATTTTCAATTTCAGGCGGGGTTTATAATTTTTTGAGAAAAATACTTTTAAATATTTAAAAACCCTCTTCAAAATCAAATTCTCTTCTTCAACTACCTCAACCAAATGCACCCTAAGAGTGTCTAAACGTCTTATACTTGTTCGGTTCGTTCTGTGGAGAATTAAAAATCTTCGCATATTCTTGGAACCCATGCAATCACTGAAAGTGTAGCTTCACAAACTCTTGTATTACTCTTTCTAATCCGTAAAATAATCCACAAACACAGCCACAAGATAACACTACTGTGCACAGTCAAGCATACATTGTGTACAAATGAGCATCCAATTTCTACATACAATCGAAACCAAAATTTCATCCCTTGTCAAAATTAGTTGATACATCAAAAGAGGACTATGGTTATTAGAAAGCCAAGACATGAAATTTAGAACACAACCAAAAGGCAAAGACGGTGAAGCATATGATAATTGACAACAAAGATCAACTTCCCCCCCCCCCCCCCCCCCCCCCCCTTAATTAAGAATATAGCATCGCAATACAGGGAAAACAGGCAGAATAATTCTTGTTGGCATTACATCTAACATATTAAATAGAATCCTAAATGACTTCTATTATATTGCAAACATATCAAACAAAATTCTTGTTGGAACCGATTCCAAACAGGTGAAACAGACTAGATGAAGAACACCTAAATATAAGGAAAGGAGGCAGCTAAACCCGCAAAAACCAGCGTTATACAAAAGTACGAACAAGCATCGATTCTTTGTAACGTGAATGAATCGGGACCAATAAATGCGAGTTCACAGTTTCGCGTCTACGATTCAAAGCATAGGAGCATAAGATATCATATTTTCCGGCAAGTGTGTAATTTGAAATTCACCGTTAAGTGTACTTACCGCCCAAGCAGAATCGCTGATGGATGATTCAGAAGCGCTGGAAACTTAATTCGTCGATCAAAATCTAGTCGACCTCAGATAATGATTTTAAGAATCCATTGCTTGGCTCGTCGTCGTCTTCGTCGTCCTAAGCAATTGACGAGTAGAGCACAGAGCTCGGCGGCACTTCTTTTGCCCGCCTTCTTCCCTGTCTTCTGGAAAACGACATCCCGTCTTTGGCCATTACCTTATTTTTACTCGCAATACTTTTTAATTATTTAATTCATTCCAAATATTCTTCTATTATTTCCAATTTAGTATCACATTTATTTATTTTTAGGTCAAATTACAATTTTCGTCCTCTTACTTGCGGTGTTTTTCGTATGTGACCCTCTAACTCGTTTTTTTTTTAATCAAACACGCTAAATTGTTACCGTTATTCTAAGTAGTTCTTCCATTAAAATTGATGTTAACTTCAATCTAATACTAATACTTAAAAGTGGAAGGAGATAGAAGATTTTAATGAGATTGAAGAATTCATCTTTCAAGTATTTTGGTGAATTCTTATTTTTTGTTTTGTTTGTTCTATTCTTAATTAATTATTACCTCATCTTCCTAAGTTCTTATATTTATTTTTATTTTATTTTTTTTCATCTTTGAAGTATCTTTCAAGTCTTTTTGGTGAAACTCCACAATAAATAAATAAAATCCACAATTATCTCCTCTTGCTAAGTTCTTATACTTCTTTTTTTCATTTTTTTACTAATAAGTCTCTTTCAAGTTTTTTGGTAAAACTTCACGTAGTAATAATAATAATAAAATCACAATTATTTTAATTTCAAAAAATAATTATAATTACAATTATTTTATAAAATCTCATATGAAGACTCTACCAAACAATTTAAAAAATATAATTAAATTAAACAACTTATATATGAAGTGTAACTAAATTTCATAGATAAAAAATATTTACTTTTTAGAGTAATTTTAAATTTCAAAAATTTAGCAGTTAGTACTCAAAAAAAATAAAAAAATCTTCATTTGATCTAATAAAAAAACGTAATTGGAAATGTATTAGATAAATCAATTTTATTTTTATTTTTTAACATTAATTTTTTTCTATACTTTTATAAGATAAATGAAATATAAAATTAAATGATCAATTGTCGTATGTGTAATATTCAAATAAAAAATATATATTAATATTATTCTTTTCTAGACCTGCATATTATTTTTTTCTAGACCTGCATTATTTACCATTAATATAATAATTTAATGAATTTAATTCTCAATAAATTGCAAATTGCAATAGTGGGTTGAAAGAATTCTAATTTTTTTTTTTTTTTTTATATTCCAAGTAGTAAGATTGTCCATTTAAATAAAAGATAATTTTTTTTTTACAATACATAATGAAAAACTTTAAATAATTCATACTTTTTATTTAATTTTTTTTTCTTTAAAAAATTTATATTTTTTTCCTCCGTGTTGACAAGAGTAATTAAATTTATTTTTTTTTTATGCAACTAATTTCATATACAAATCAAGCTTAAAAATTACAAACATAATAAAGAGTTAAAAATAACAATTAGAAATCTATATCTAATACTTAATACCTAAAATTGGAAGAAAAGACTTGGGAATGAACAATAGCTCATCATTAACCATCTTTCTCATCTCTTTGCTTCTATCACACGAACGTCCCACATTCAATTGAAACTCTCACTTCATCCTTCTATGATGAATGTCCACCGTGGAACCCACCCACTAACGTCCTCCACCCTTCCATCACAATGAATGTCCACCGTTAAACCCACCCACTATCATAACATTAAACCTAATATCTAAAATTGGAAGAAAAGATATGGGAATGAACAATAGCTCATTATCAACTATTTTTCTCATCCCCTTGCTTCTATCACCTAAACATCTCACATTCAATTGAAACTCTCACTCCAGCTGTCTCATGAATGTCCACTGTTAAACTCACCCATTAATGTCCCATAACCTTCCATCATAATGAATGTCCACCATTAAACTCACCCACTATCATAACATTAAACTAATTCACCCACTATCATAACATTAAACGTTAAATTAATTCACCCATAACTCCCACTCCACCAGCCTCCTTTCCCATTTCCTTTTTTTCTCTCCTCTATTTATCTCTCTTAAGCTCGCTAGATCCATGCAGCTAGATTCGGCGGTGTAACCGTTGTCTTTGTCCAGCTTCGTCGTTCTGCCTCTGTTCACCACCATAATCGCAATTCCATTTCGAACGCTCCTAATTGCCAGTAGATCTGTAGGAGGCACCTCCCCGATCTCGAACGAATGCAAAGGTACCATTGGCGAGCAAACGCATATCTTAATTCCATTCAACCGCTGCTCATTGTTGCTATCTCTAAGCAGATTTGACATCTAGATCTAAGCAGATCTTTGGGAGAAGCAATGCCTGTGGCGAGTGAACGCATAGGCGCCTGTGGCGAGCAAATGTAGAGGTGACGACAACCAAATAGAAGCCTAACAACGAAAATAGAGGCATCGATGGCAGCTATGACGGCGACGGCTGTTGTGTTGATGGTTGTGTTTGTGACGGCGATGGTAGTTATGAGTTTGGAAAGAGTGACTGAAATTGAGAAATGAACGGTTGTGAGTTTGGAATTAGGTGGAACAAGGAATTGTTTTTTGGGTTTTGAAGTGTAGGGTAGTTTTATAATTAAATTGGATCCAGGGTAATTTTGTTATATAATTTTTGTTCAAAGATATTGTATTATAAAATGTCTGGGTTATAGAATAATGTCTCCCTAATCTCTTTACTCGGTCCAAATTTATTTTTCCCCCTTATTGATATTTTAGTCCTAAATTCTAATTGAGCCATCTTCTCTTAAAAAAGATAAATTGAAGAAAAAAAAATCAAATGGTATGTAAAGTTTTGCATAATTTTTTGTTGTTGGTTTATAAAGTTTTTTGTAATTATTTTTTTGTTTGTCGGTGAGTATCTATTAAGCAACATAAAAAAGACTTTAGATCATTTTTAAAACTAATATTTTAGAAAACGTCAAATCTTGAGAAACATATTTAGGAGTTTAATTTTTTTTCTTTTCTTTTTTTCTTTTTCTTTTTCTTAAAAGTAAATATGAGTTATGAAAATTAATAGTTTTAAAGATTGACATTAATAATTTTTTAGGTTATAATTTTATTTTTATTTTTGAGTATTAAAATTTATTTTTGTTATTTTTGATAAAATATATCATTACAAAATTAAAAGATAAATTTTACCTTTTGTATAATATTCAAATAAAAAATATATATTAATATATTTTTTTCTAGATCCACATATTATGCGGGCCTAAAACTAGTAAAAAATTAAAATATGCAAAATCTATATTTTTCTAATTAATTTTAAAAATAGAAAAAAATATGAATTTTTAATGTTTAACCCAAATTTCACACTCTCTCTCCTCAATAACTCTTTCAAGCAAAACAATTATTATTTATTTCTCTACCAAAACTTTGTTAGTATTTAGTCCTTTGTACATGGTGAATTGACATATTCATTCTTCTATAAATAAAAAAAGTAAAAACCCTAATTTGTTCATTCGTTTTCTTCCATGGCCGCCGCTTGTCTTCGGACAATGATTTTTCTCTCTCTCTACCAACAATGGACGACAGTTTCAGATGTAGAGGTAGCCATCAGTGCCTGTTCCCATACTTGGAAGCGGTGTTCTTCACTAGGTGAAACAGACCAAAGGCGATTATGAACGCTGTGACGACGAAATTGGAGGAACCAATTTAGATCCAGTTCGAATCCACTGAAGTGTATCGACAACCGGAATTCACCGTTGTTCCGAGGGATTCGAAACGACTGGGGTTTTTCATCAATGCATCAAAATTGATATATATATATATATATATATATATATATATATATATCACCGAGTCTGTGAAGTTTTTTCTTGGATTTTTTAAAGAGAAAAGGCTAAAAGGGAATGGTCATATGAGCATTCACATCGAGCAGAGGGAGAGAATCGATTTCATGTTCATCTTCTTCGTCTAGGACTCCGTCGTCTTTTTCTTCGTATAGAACAACAACGGATCTGGACAGTCTGGAACGACAATGATGAATGTTCTCACCGATTGATTTCTTTTCATTTTTATCTGAAAATTTTCAGATCTTGGAACAATCAATGATGAATGTTCTCGTTGTTCCAGATCTGGAAGTCTTTCCTATTTCTAGAACGATTAAGGTTTGGGACGACGATGATGAATGTTTTCGCCGAATGATTTCTTGTCATAGTCTTCCATTTTTTTCTGAAATTTTTCTGATCTAAGAATAATCGACGATGAATGTTCTCGCAGTTCCAGAGCTGGAGGTCTTTCCTATTCTGGAACAATTATGGTCGTCGAATCCGTTCATCATGCCACCATTCGCAGTCACTTATATATGAACATTCATAAGGTATGAACATTTCATAATTGAACAACAGATTGACATTTTTAAAACATTAGAACTGTGATGGTATGATCTGAATTTTTTTCATTCACTATCATTTGTTTGAATGTTCATCCACTGGGCAAAAAACGATTGCAAGATTTACAGAGCACCAACAAATTATGAACATTAACCAGTGATTCTGTTAACTGAAATATTAAGGATTGTGTTAACTGAACAATCACAAATCTTGAATACACATATAAAACCAGTGAATGTGTTAACTGAACATTCACAAATTCACATTCTTATCTAAAAATTTCACAAATTATATGTCACACCCCACTCCGGACACCTGTCACCCGGTGCCGGCGTGACGTCGACATGATACCCCCTGAACGACCAACCCACCAGAATAACAACATATATATATATATATATATATATATATATATATATATATATATATATATATATATACATACAGGCATACAAACCATACAATTCCTCTCAATTACGACACATCTGTCCCCGAATATATGTACAACAAAATAATATCAACAAAATAATAAAACTGAACCTCCCACGGGTTCGCCTCAAACGGCCCACTCCCAAACGACACTACAGCAGGACTCTACCTAGTGCCAATAGGGGACCAACTTAAAACCGCTATACCTGAAACCAAAATTTTTATCGGTATATTGTCTTCATAATAAAAATATTTTATATATGGATCAAGTATAATAATAATTTAAATACCACATTTCAAATAATAATACAAAAATCACACACCACCTGGAAAACTCCGTTTTCTTGTCACCACAGAAATAATCTTATAGATTTATAACATTCCAACTAAGCAATGAAAATCCACCAGAATATTATATCTAACCAAATAGTGTAAAACAACCAAAATAATAGATACACCAATCCAGTGTAAAGTAATATATATAAATTTATCCAACCGGTTCACCGTATACGACAAAACACAACACCACCCTTTGACTAGCCATATGATCGTTTTAACCTCATGATCAGGAGTTGTAACGGTACCGTACCACCTGTAGGGTTTGCATCCCCTGACGGGTCAATCCACATCCCTTACGGGAAGAAAATTCACATCCCTTATGGGAAGAAAATTCACATCCCTTACGGGAAGAAAATCCACATTCCTCACGGGAAGAATATCCACATCCCTTACGGAAAGAAATACTATGGCATAATCGGACCAACATCAATTTTCACCTAAAAAATAAACGACTCGGTCCACAATCATTTTTCCACCCTTCTAGAAACCAACTAGATTCAACAATCATTTTTCCACGACACCCAAAACCGCTTGATCCATATAAGTTACAAATTCATCCAATTTTAAATAAACACATTTTTCATAATATATATGAAAATACAATTTGTAATTTACGTAGAAGACAGTACACTCACATCGATATCTGTTCTGCAAAATTGCTACTGACCACACTCTATCGGTATGTTGGTGCCTGCGAACCTAATAGTGATAGGGCCTAAATTAATAATCTTATTTAAAATAACCTAATCATGCAATGCAGGCCCTAAGTTTCACAATTTTTTCGTCCTCACATTTTACTATGAAAAATTATCATTTGGCTAATTTTGCTTCGTTAAAATTTACTGTATAACATTTAGTAATACGAACAGTCCCAAAATTTATTATTCTGGTTACGAAATTCTGATGCTAGTAGTTAAATTTAACAAACATAAAATTTTAACGAGAAACGTTACCTGTTCTGAAACGGTTGTCGATTTCATTTTTCCTTAAAAATTTTAGTTTATGCTCCTACACTCACCGCCTAGCTGAAAAATCCACCACCTCGGCGAACTACATCTTCTTCTTCTTTTCGCTACTGACTCACCACCGCCTAAGCCGTCGTCTTCACCGCCTAGGCGGACACACCCTTTTTTTTTTCTATTTGCGTTCTGATACTTCACCGCCTAAGCAAAGCTTATCACAGCCTAGGCGAACTACCGTCTTCCTCGTCCTGCTTCTGCTTTGATCAGAACAACCGTCACTCTTTCTATTTCTTCACTAACTCCAGCAGCTCTTTCACCACCCCACCTCAACGACCAACACATACATACACAACAGCACACACCCTCTCATACTATCAACAAAACTCCCACAAATATTAGCGAACACACACACACACACACTTGTTTGAACACACACACACACAGTTAGTGGCTGAGCAACGACACACACTCACAGGCAGCGACGACACTGATCACCGACGACCATCGACAACGAATATCACGCACATACACCCAAACACACACACATCCAATCTCATGCGTACAACGAAACACACACACACATTCACCTGCATGTCGTTTCAAAACAAAGGAACACACCCACCGTTGATCAAAACGGTGATGAATACTCATTCACCCTCCGACGACGAACAGAACAGAGCACACACAACCACATGCAACGATCACCTATACACGATGAACACACACCAACTGATGATGCCTCATCCACACCCGCTGGAGGAACACACTGTCAGCCGTTCTCCAATTCTCTCTCTCTCTCTCCAGATTTTTCGGATTTCTCTCCCTCCTTTCTAGGCTTTTGATCCCGATTTTTCCATGGATCATTTAATTTCATGGATCTTTGTGAATTCGTTTTTGATTTCCTTCAAGCCACATCGCCCCTCTCCCATCCTCTCCTGTCTCTGGCTGATCTCACGGTACACGCACGCACAGGCATGCATATATATATATATATATATATATATATATATATCTTTTGTTTTAATTACTCTTTTCTCCCCCTAACTTCTTTAGCTCTTCATTTTAGTCCAATTCAACCTTTAGGATTTTCTTAAATTGTAATTTCACCCCTTAAAAATTTAATTTTTTTAAATTAGGTGACAATTTGCATTTCAAGTTTAGAATAAATGTTTTTAAATTTATAATTTGACCCATAAACCTTTAGTTTGGATTTGAATTAACACAATTTTACCCCGTATTTTTCCAATTACTCTAAAATGCAACTAAAATGACGTACATGATAAAATCCGGGTCTTACATTATATCATTAGAAAAATAATTTTTTCTATATTAATTTGATGTATATTTTTTATTTTTTGAATAGGGGATTGGTTCATAGCAGCAGTTTTCCCAGTTGGGGGTAATATATTTGGAAATTATGCAATTCCCATAAATGCAATGGTTAAACAGCTCGGATGTCATGGTTTTGAAAATACAATATCATTTGGGGGCAAATGTTAGAGACTATTTTCTAAAACTAAAAATTTTATTGTTCTAGGTGAAACATTTATTTTATGAGTTGTACATCTCTTGAGGACTATATAATAAAATTCTCAAAAAAAAATAATAATATCAAAGAAATCAAGGAGAAAAAAGAGAGAGAAACAAAAAGGGAAAAAAAAAAAAGTTAGAACAAAAACAATGAAATAAAAAGATTTAATTAGTCTCAAATTTTATCTCATAAGTGCAACTCATTTTAGAATTTTGTGCAAATAAGTGCAACTCATTTTAGAATTTTGTGCAACTAAGAGAGAGAGAGAGAATATATATATATATATATATATATATATATATATATATATATATATATATGTATGTATGTATGTATATGTATGTATGTATTTTATTTCGTGTTGTCGATATGATTTTTCGTTGTTGGTGGAGTTGTTGATCCTGATATCGCTCAACTTCAGCAGGCCTCACCACTACATGACTGATCGTGCTCAGAAGCACAGGACTTGCAGGCTGCTTAGCCCCTACAGGAACAAGATTTACACAACCGATCTCGCTAATGTTGAGTATATACTCGAGACGAACTTCGATAATTATGGCAAGGTATGGGATGGTTTTCGGACTTTCAGTACTTCTTTTGAGTTTCATGGCCATTGTTTCTAGGATATAAGAATTCAATACATCGACAATTCAACACACGCACAACACACACATGCGATTGTGTATGTTTCATGTATGCCTGCTTAAGTTCAATATACATGTTGTTCGAGGAAACGGATTCTGCTATTTGATGGAAATTCAATACACAATTATGCTGTGGGACGGTGGGAGAGATGTATTGTTTGGGGAATTCGTCTATTTATGGTAGATGTTCTACATTTAATTGGGGTCATAGAGGTGACAAATCAAGTAAATCTATATTTAAAAAATATATTTCCAACTGAGGTGGACCAAATTTTAAAGTTCATTAATTATGTTAGATGGTATGAGTCTTCTGATTGCTTCTTCATGAGAAGTTAGTTCAGTTGAGAAGTGGTGCCTTTGATGTTTTATGTTTAATTTGTGTTCTTGGGGAATTTTGTGAAAGATTTTCTGTTTAATTAGTTTGATCTAATTTTGGCCTAGGAGCTAAGGACCTTATAAAATATGTCAAATCTTTGTTTTTTGGTCCAACTGTTGATTGTGTTTTTTTTTTTTTTTTTTTTATTTATTTATTTATTATTTTTTTTTTAATGCATGAGTTTGATCTATTTTATTTTTTGGATAAAACTTGAAGATGTCAAGGAGTATCAAAACCCAAAACCTAATGGGTGTGGAGGTAGATAGTATGTATATGTGCGCGATTGAGAATTTCACTTTCGTTTTATCTTAAGATTGTTTGTATGTGCACAATTGAACTGTTCTGGAAAATTGGGTCATAGAAACTCATATTACTATCAATCCCTTTTGCAGCTTGCAAATTTCTATGCCACTTTAGCACTGAACAGTGATTGAGATAAATTAAAAACTGGAGTGTTTGAGAATATTATATAAACAAAGCAAGTTTTTTTTTTTTAAAATGTCGATTATTGTTGTGTTCACTTGAAAAACAAGAGTTGAGAACTTGAGAAACAAATGGTTTTTTTGTTATTTTTTTAATACATTTGTATGTATATTATTGATTTGTGTTTAATTGTGGTTCATTAAAATCATTTGACGATGAAAGAAAACTTAAACAGTTTGATGGTTCTTTTATTCCATTATTCCACTTTCAATATTTAGCATTGTTTTATTTAGATTTTTGACTTTTTATATAATTTGTTTGTTTTACTCTAAAATATGGTTTTAAATTATTCCAATTTTAATTAAAAGTTTTTCTCTTTCTTTTTTTTTTTTTTTTAAATTTAAATTAAGGTTTCTTTTTCCGTCTATGGCGATGGCAGTTGGTGGTGGTAATGGCGTTGTTGAGAGGGTGGAGTATGGTGAGATATAAATACAATTATTTAAAAAGTTGGGTAAAAAATTTAATTTTAAAAATAAAGGGGTGCATTAATCTATATAGGCTGAATAGTTGAAATTAGATTTGAACGTAAAATGACTAAAATATTTTTTGGTTGTTATCATTGAATGGTATTGGTGCAAAAATAGAGTAAAATTGAAATGTCAAAGAGTCAATGTGTCTATTTTCAAATTTGAGAGTGCAATTGAGCACCGACTGCATTTGTGAGGGATAAAAAATATCATTATCCTGAATAGACAAGAGAATTTATGAAAAACTATGTATAATATATAAATAATATGTATTTTTAAAGAATGTATAATCTTTTTATTTTATATCGATACAGGCTTTAGTCTTCATTGCTAATTATTAGTGATGTTCAATTGTTAGTTATTATTGATATTGAAATTAAATAGGTAAATGTTGCTAATCTCGATTGTTAATTATTGTTGATATTTAAATGAAATAGGTTAATTCTTTATTTTGTTTTTGTTGTTTATATCTGTGTCTTTAGGCACGAGTTATACGCTAGTATATATATATATATATATTGAAAGATAATAATAGAAGCAAGAAAAAAAAAATACATTTTTTAGTATGGGATTTCACAATATATAAAATAAAATGTTATTTTCTTAAAGAATACGAGGATGAAGTGTACTTTTTTCAGTCAATTTTCTAGGGTGACATAAGTATTCCGGTCAAAATTAATACTAATTCTAAAGGAATGGTAATTTAAAATAATAGCTACAAATTAAAGGGACTGATAAAAAAAAAAAAAAAAAAGAGTTTGAGACATACAAAAGACACTGCAAGTAGGAGGACCAAAATTGTAATTTGCCCTTTTTTTAGTTAAATAATTTTTACGTATTGAAAATGATATTTAAGTAATAATTATTTCTTAATTTGAATATATGATAAAAAATAGAATTATTAAAAAAATAATAAAACATATTTACTAAAAAAATAATTAATTTAAGATCGATTGTACTATTTTATTTTTATTTTAAAAAATTACAAAAAGTCTATTTTTCATATTAACTAATTTTAGACCCGCATAATATGCGAGTATAGAAAAAAAATATTTATATATATATATATATATATTAGTATTGTACGTAAATATAATTAATCGTTTAATTTTATATCTAATATATTTTATGAGAGTATAGAAAAAATAAATTTATTGAGAAATGTTAAAAAAAAAAAACCTAGAAATATAGGTGTGCAACGGGTGGTTTGGACCAAAATCGCAAACCAAATCAATACTAGGCGGGTTAGGTTAGTTTGAATCGCCCAATGATGTGCAGGTTGGGACGGGTTGGCTAGTATAAACCGTAGGCTACCTAATATTGTGCGGGTTGGGCCTATTTTTGGGTTGGCTAACTAGAACCGTGGATTGCCCAAGGCATCGAATGAATTTAGGAAGAAATTTTCACAAAGACGGAGAATTAATTAGGATTTAAGAAAAACAAAGATAATAAGATGCAAGAGAAATGATTGACGGTGGTTGCAACAGATAAAAATTTTAGGCAACGACTTAGATATTATTTATATCATCACAAAATAATGTCTTTTGTGTTCTACTTGACGGGCGGGTTGAACCCGTAAAAAATTGGATCAAACCGTAACCCACCCATTTATATGCGGGTTTCAAGGTTTATAATCCACGCAATGTGCAGATCAGAATTGGATAGTTTTTTTTGCAGTGCGATTTGGACGGTTTGAACGGTTTTGGCTGATTAGATCGATCTGATGCACACCCCTACTTAGAAAACTATTAATGTCAACCTATAAAATAATTAACGTTAACTACTCATATTTATATTTTTGAAATAGTAAATGTTAAGTAAACAATTCCTTGAGGGTTTTTCCAATTGTTTAACTTTATGTTTTTCAGATAATAGGTTTGAAATAATATAATAGGTCATTTTTTTTTTATGTTGTTTAGTAGGGATGGTCATGGGCCGGACCGGGCCAGGCTCGGGCCGGGTTTTGATTAGGGTATTACACAAAAATGTTAGGCCCTAGCCCGGCCCGGCCCTATGATCAGGCCCTAATTTTATGCCCAAGCCCGACCCTACAAAAAAAAATTAAGCCCAGGCCCGGCCCTATAATTTATTTATTTTAAAATTTAAAAACTAAATACTAAAATTACAAAATGGCCCCTCAATTCTCCCTCAATTCTCTCTCTATAAGAGGAATGAAATTAGGGTTTGCTAAATTATTTAACTAAAATTGAAAATTACAAAATGGCCCCTCAACTCTTTCTTTATGGATATATATATAAAATATATATTTTTTATATTTTAAAAAAGTTCGGGCCGGCTCTAAACAAAATTGATCAAGCCCTAGCCCGGCCCTAAAAATGAATGGGCCTTAATCTTTAGGCCCTAGCCCGGCCCATGAGCTCAAACAACAAGCCCAAGCCCTAAAAAAATAGGGCTGGGCTGGGCGGGTTGATCGGGCCTCGGGCCCATGACCATCCCTATTGTTTAGTAGTTTTTATTATTTGATTAAAAATTATTATAATACTCTTTAAAACACATGAAATTGAATAAATTTTATATATAATTAATAGATTAAGAGATAAATTTATTAAATTTATTAAATGGTTGGAGAGAGAGAGAGAAAGAAACAAAAATATGAGGTCATATATAATTACTTAGAATGAAGACAATCATTAGCTTAAATATGGGTAATTTTCACTGAAGCCCACTATCATTTTTAAAATTATTCAAAAAGTTAATATTTTTTATTTATGAAATTTAGTTACAATTTACACGGTTATTTGATTTAGTTATATTTTTTTGAATTATTTGGTGAAGTTTTCATCTAAGATTTTTTTAGTATTAGTTTCAATCGGTTTAAAAAATAGAAAATGTGATTATTTTGTCTAATTTAATGCCATATTTATTAAAAAGAATAGACATTTATTGTTTTTTTATTTATCATTTAAAATTTATTCAAATAAAATGTTAAAAGAGAGAAATTTAGAAGAATGAATTTTGTGAACATTAATGGAAGCAAATGGCAAATTCTTCACGGTGAGTAGAAGCAAAAGGATTGACTTTGTTGAGCTGTCCTTCGGTTCAAGTAGGGATGGCAAAAAACAAATCGAACCGACGGGTAACCGAGAGAAACCGCACCGAATGGTCCGATTTTTGAAATCGACTAAATGGTTTGATTGCGTTTTTTATTTTGAAATTAGCAACCGAAGTAGTTTTGGTTTTGATTTTGGGATAGTAATCATGAAATCGAACCACGAAACCGAACCATGAAACCCAACCACGAAACCAATATTTTAGATATATTTTTACGACATATATACCCTAACTTTTTATATATTTATAGTTTAACCCCTAATATATATATAGAGATATATATTATTGTAAATGATTATGGTTACAATTGTTTATTTTATGTATCATTGAATTTTAACTATGGTTAGAAATATTTATTGTAACAATTAATAGTTTTGTAGTATAATTTTATTTTTTGAAATTTATATTTTATATTTTAGTTATATTTGTGTTTATATATAAAAAAACAATGGTCCGCGACTTCATGGTTTTGATTTTAGTTTTGGTTTTGGCTTTTTATAAAATTAAAAAATCTTAAATGGTTTCACGGTTTCGCAGTTTTGGTTTTAATTTTGTATAAATTTAAATGATTCGGTTTTAAAACCGTTTAAAAAAAATCAACGGGTTTGGTTTGATATATGTCTAGCGATTTTGGTTTTGATTTTATATGAAATCAGACTAAAACCGAATCATTGACATCCTTAGGTTCAAGGGTTAGATTTTCAATTTTAGTTTTTCCTATTAGATTGTATGCCCGAGCTATGCACGGACTATTGGTAACTTTTTTTTTCACACTTCCATATAATTATCGATATTTTTTTTTATTTTTTTAAATATTTTGATTTAGTTATTATATTTTTATTAATAAATCATAAATTTTCGCTAATTAATATTTGAATTAATATAAATGATGTCGGTACATTCTTTGCTAATATAATTAATGTCTGAACGATTGAGGTACAAAATGTTAACCCAATAAGATTAGCGGAGTGTCAATTATCAAATAATATGAGATTTAACAATTGGGGGTATGTTTGATTTCTAAATATAAAATATTTGTTTATTGTATTTATTTTTTGGTCGCTTCAATTAGTTAGTGCAATTCCACACATTATCAATACCCACATAGGAAAAAGAAAAAATAAAAAATAAAAAATAAAATATATATATATAGGAAAAAAAGAAAAAAAATATAGAAAAATAAAGGATATGCAAAATACAAAAAAATATATATTTTTTTTAAAAAGTGCAAAGCTAAAAAGTGCTATTAACTAATATTTCTTATATTTTACTTAATTAATCCTAATATTACCTCATTTTCACTATACATATAGTGAAAATGTAGAGTGAGAGGTTATCGGTTTTGTACCTAATTTTTTTTAATGTCATTATTATAATAATAAATAATAAGTAGTGGTTATTATTAATTTTATTTTTATATAGATAATAAAAATAAAAGAGAGAGAAAATAATAAATAAAGCTATTATGAACTTTGGTTGAATCTTAGCCCTTCATTTCAAATGGATAATAGGATTTAAGAGATTGATAATACTTGATCGTGATCCATTTTCAATTATTGGCTTCCACTTTTAAATATAACATATAGATTGATAAGGGGTTTTCCCGATCAACTCTAAAAATTATCATGTAGAGAAATAACCTCTGCGTGACCTACACGCGAACAGAAACCACGTGCCAAACACGCATCCCAAACTACAAACAATAATCGAGGATACTACCCAGTCCCGAGAAAACTATTGAATAATTGAAGAACCGAACTACATAGGTTAAAATTACTGTAATGCAAAAACTGTATTGGTTAAAATTTTAATTTCACCAAAATCTCCATACGCGCGAACAGAAACCCCATGTTGAACATGCACACTAAACCATGAACAATAATCGACGATACTGCCCCGGTTCCGATAAAACTACCACATAATTGAAGAATCAAACTACTTAGGTTAAAATTACTGTAACGCATAAACTGATTAAAATTTTAATTTCATCAAAATCTCCGTAATAAATAAATTAAATTATTACTAGGAATAAAATGTGGGTGCCCTGAGCAGTTTTGGAGTGTGTTGAGCAATTTAAAAGAAAACTCAAAATGTTCGTCACTCTCTCATCGCAAGCCTAACAGCTCCGATCCCGAAGATCCACCAGCTCAGGGAAAAATGGCTACCTCTCTGAAACGTTTCGCCGCCAATTATCGTCACGTGCATCGATCCATTCTGACGAGACCTCTGTCCACTGATTCCTTGGTTGAGATCAAACCGGGAGAGATCGGTATGGTCTCCGGTATCCCCGAAGAACATCTCCGAAGGAGGGTATGGTTTTTGAGCCAATTTCGACTCTCTATCCATTTGTTTTCTTTCAAATTGAGATTCATTTAATGTTTTTATTGCTTAATTATAAGTCTTGTATATCCGGGAGGCATGAAATTTATCTCTGTCGGTATGATTTTACATTCTAGGGCTTAGGTGGATTTTACCTTCGCGGGTAAACTGAATAATCTATTGCCATTATTCGTGTCTCCGCGTATAAATCATGATCATTCTCGAAAGGAGGAAGGGAAAATTTAAGAGCGACAACTATTATTTAGAAGGGACAATGCAAAGCTTGATGCTTCAAATATATGTTATTCTGAATTGATTGTCCTTTGAGACATAGATGAGATTTTATTTTATTTTTAAATACAATATTCAATAGAATTGGCTTTGTTTTAGTTGTAAGAATCTTCGCTTAACCTTGCCAATAAATAAAAGCACAAGAAAATAAGAAGATTTCATTGCAATCCTATCTATTTAATATAATGGTTTCTTTGCACCACATTCAGGATATTTCACAATGCCTTTTCGGAAAATAGACCACTCGTGGAAAGATGAATATAAATTCTCGAAGAAGACCATATGGACACTTTGTTTTTCTTTGTATATTTTAATTTGCAACTTCAAAATAGCCAGGGGAATGTGCATTTACCGCATCCATATAATTTGAATGAAAAACATCGGTTGCTTTGATGTTGATTATGGAGAAATATTTACTATTGGTATATAAAATGTCCAATTTTCGTCTTAATAACACAAGTCACTGTCGTATTGTTGTCTAGGCCTTCATGTTCATGAACAATGTGCAATTGTCTCTGGTTGCATTCATCAGTAGTGGCGTTCACATTTGTTAGCTTGAAAGCTGTCTAATTCAAGGCCTGTTTCTTTTCCCTTTTCAAACCTTCGGACTCCCAAACTCTGCACTCGCTATCTCAAGAAAATGCATGTTTGATAATGTATTTTGCTATTTTGATTCTATAACAATAGCTTCATTAACGTGTTCATTACATTTTTCGTAGGTTGTAATATATTCACCCGCTCGAACTGCTACTCAACAAGGATCAGGAAAAGTTGGAAAGTGGAAAATCAATTTTTTGTCGACACAAAAGTATGTTTCTTTCTTTTATTTTATTGTTATCCTTGTGATTATGCTGGCCTCTAAATGTAAAGGAATTATCTTGTTTTTCTTATTAATTGTGATTATATTATTTGTAATAATTTTCTATGAGAGTAGTAACAAATTAATTTGTATACTTATATGTTTGTATTATGTTTTGACCTTTGATTACTAGAGTTCACTTTTATTTATATTTCAAATTTAAGATAGCCAACATGTGGATCCATTATGAGATTTCTTCTATCTTGGGAGCTGGGGTTTGCTTTTTTAAGAATGATCTGAGCAAAAACTTGTGGGCCTTGACACTTATCAACCCGGAGGCAAATGCTCGTTGTCGTTTGATGTCTTTTAAGTTGAACTTCTCCCTTTCCATTTTGAATTTTTCCCCCCAAACATAGAGTGGAATTTCAGAATAGCTTATTTTTCTTCTTTTCTTTATTGTTTCAATTTAATTGGATTTTTTTTGCGCTACTCAATGGATGGTAATATCTTTTGATTTTGTCTGCCAGCATTTTCTGGTTGTCTTCGTGTTACGAAGAATCATATAAATAACTAATTCTGAAATTTTCTCCACGGTCATTTGATAAACGTTACTTGTCAATCTTTTTCCCTTGCTTCTGTAGATGGGAAAATCCATTGATGGGTTGGACATCAACAGGCGATCCATATGCCAATGTTGGCGATGCTGGCCTGAGCTTTGAGAGTGAAGAAGCTGCAAAGTCATTTGCTGAAAGACATGGATGGGACTATACGGTATAAGCTGTTTCTATTCACTTCATAAAATTCCTGTTGGAGGACACGTTGAGGATTCAATACTTCATTTTTTTAATGATTCTATATAATTAGGACTTGCACAAACACAAATTGTTTTGATAAGTCGTAGGTGGGATGAGTGTAATTTATTATTCTTTTCCAGCCATCAAATTAATTCCTTTTTTTTTTTTCGGGGGGGGGGGGGGGGGGGTTGTGCCGGGTGTGACTCTTACTTATTTCAATCATTTTTTAGTTCCCAATTGTCTGATAATCACATTTTGTTTCAATTTCTTCTCTGCAGGTTAAGAAGCACCATACGCCACTTTTGAAGGTTAAAATTCTTCCTCTACTTTGATTATTTCACATTTTAGGTCAATGATACACGAACATTACGATCAGTGTTACTGGTATTAAATAACTCTAAAATCTGCGCTTAACATGGTTGCGAATATTCCTCATTTTCTGTTTATTGGCCACCTAAAAGAATCCTAATTTAGACTAGACTGCACTATGAGTTGGGGTTTGGCCAGTGACCTAAGAAATTGTATGAACAAAGCATACTTCGATCTTCAAAATGCGATTTTTTTTTGCCGTGATCCTTTCACCCATAGTTCTCGGTTTGCTGTTCATACTATTTTAGGCACGTTTGGTAATGTTTTCTTTAAGGTATTTTTTACAATAAAAAAAAATATTTTGACAAAAAATTACCTTTTTACTTGAATCAAAAGTCTGTTCTTTAATGTGAAAATGATACTTGATATTATTCCTATAAATGATGTCTTAATCCCATAAAAATCATAGACGACCGAAAGAAAAGTGGGTGAAACGTTCTATTTCATTGAAACAAAAAGCAACTATTTTTTGCTTCTCGAAAAACAAAATACTTAAAATCATGTATTTACCTTCTTTTTTTTTTTTTTTTTTTTTACGTATTATTTTTAAAAGTACATCTTTTAAAACATAAAACAACTGCTATTTTTAAATATAAGAGCATTTTTGTTTAAACCCTAAAAACAAAAAAGCCAAACAATTAGTTACTTATTTACAACACTCATTGCTTAAATGTTTTCAGGTTAAGGCTTATGCAGACAACTTCAAATGGAAGGGCCCTCCACAAACATCTGAGAAGTGATTCACTTTGCATTGTTTCTTTGTTGTTTTGGATGTTCGAATCCGTGATTATTCCTACATTTTCGCTCTGTTTTGTCCAAAATAAGCTCCTTTGATTTCAATAATTCCAAACTAAAAATAGCGCATTTTCCTCCTCTTTATTTATTTCCCTCCCCCCCCCCTTTTGAACTGTCATTTTAATTATTATGAGTGTTCATGAGTGATCCAACTCTTCTCTAGACTCCGTGCATATCAGGAGTTTTGTAGCACATTTGGTATGTCTGCATAACAGATAACCATTTGAATGTTACACTTTGTATTCACTGTAAAGTTTTTTTTTACCCCCTTCTACTTCGATTTTGTTTCATTTTAATTTCTCTACTTCAAAAATTTCGCATTCCCTTCTATTCTTGGTATTGGAAGCAAGCATCCAGCAGTTACGAGACAAGAGGGCCCTTTCAGAGAAAGGTTCCTCATATTGGAGTTTCACATTTTAATATCCACAATCTAAACGATGGACAAATTATAGCGACTCTTTGGGGAAGTATGAAAAGAAGAAAGAGCCAATTCGCCTCACAAACATTTATTTTTTTAATTTAAATTTAATATTGAACTTTTTGCACTTTGTTCTGCAACATGAGGATCCTCATATTGGAGTTTCACTCTTTAATATCTACAATCTAGTCGAGGGACAAATTATAGTGGCTGATTGGGGAAGTATGAAAAAAAAAATGAGTCAGTTATCTTCCTGAACTGACAAGCATTTTTTTTTTTTTTAATTTAAATTTAATATTGAGTTTTTTGTACTTTGTATCCTTGAAGTTTTAGAGAAATTTTACTATAATCTCTATTTTAATTTTAACACATTATAATTAAACTTTAAAATATCCAAATCGTATTAAGTTAGGCATTTTGTTATTTTTTATGACATAATTCACCCATGTGAATGATTTGGTATTTGACATGTAGTTAATTTTCATCATAAAAAATTATGAAAGTACCGATTTGGACCGACTTCACAAAATTTGAATACTTTCGAGTTTAATGCTTTCATATTGAAAGTCAGGAACTAAATTTCTCCAAAATTTAGTGTGCGGAGTGTAAAAATCTCTTTAATATTTAAAGGTATGAAAGAAAAAAAAAATCTCTTATACTCTTTCTTCCTCTACTTCAATATTTTTCTTTATTTAAGAGATACAAGATATAATAAAATTTAAAATAAACGGTATTTTATGTAAAATTTAGATAGAAAAATTAATTATAACCATTTTAGCATATTCATCGACTTAAACAAAAAAAAAAATGTTTTTTCAATCTATTATAAGGAGGGAATAATAAGTGAAACCCTAAATTAAACAAAATCAGAAGGGTTAAAAAAATAGCCCTAAATTTCAAAAAGAAGACGAATTTAACATATAAAAATCACCAGGAGTATATTTCACGTATATAAACATACATAGCCAATACAACAACAATAAATAAACATTTTATGAAGCCTAATCCTTTACTACAACAATCCTTGCCTTATGTAATGAAACTTAACCCAAATTCATAAAAATATGGGACTAAAATACAACAAAAATTTTCTACACGACAAACCAAAAAAAAATAAAAAATCAAACTTACAACCTCTCTAAGAAACGGTCGCGTTGACAGGACCAATTCCATAAATTATTTTCAAATGTCGATGTTGCCTTAACCGTTGTTGTACCAAAATAGGATGTGGGTGTGTGAATAACGCGAACCTCGTCAGAAACAGATTCCACTGGTGTCGGGCAGAAGTTTTTTCATGTAATACTTGGATTTCCGGGATAGATTGATCTTTTGCCTCCTCTGTTCTGGTATTAGATCAATGGAACACTCCGAGAAACCACGCCTCACAAACCTGTCACAACCAAATGCACCATAAATTGCTACTCAGAAGGGTAGACTCATCCTCTTCTTCAAGCTCTCATTCATGTAATATGGAAACTAACTGGAGTTACGGAAAATGTGGAGATTTTTTTTATTTTTTTTCTGTAAGGTTAGTGTTTGGCCTTATGGAATTGGAATTAGAAATGAAAGCATGTAAGGTGGTGTTTGGTTAGTATTTCTATTCCCTGATTCTTGTTCCCGCTTCCAAAATTTTGAGATTAATGAACAGAAAATTTTGGGGTAAACATGTTTCTGTTCTCAAAATTATGGGAGTAATTTGGGATTATTTCTTGAATTCCTTAAGAATTTAAGAAACAAAAAAATGTTGGTTCCTATTCACTCCCACAAAACTATTCCCACTACCATCTCACCGCCCACCATCATCCCACCGGAAACCACCACCCGTCGGCCACCCCCACCACCGTTGGTTGCCGCCACCACCATGCTGGTCACCATATATTTAAAGAAAAAAAAAAAAAGAAATATTGTAACCATATGTGTTTTCTTGTGTATGAAACAATTTTAGGACGATGGCCGTTGTTTCTATTTCTGGATACTCCAGAACAAAAACAGAATTTTCATCCTATCCCATCTTGTCCCAGTTCATTGGAAGTAGAAACAGAAACACAACCAAATGCCACCTAAGTTTCTAAATTTTTGCATGCGTTCATTTCTAATTCCAATTACAAGGCCTTGTTAAGCTGCCGAAAACACACTAAGATAGTGTTTGGTTTCATGGAATTGGAAATAGAGATGAAATTTTCAAGTTTTTGCATGCGTTCATTTCAAATTCCAATTTCAAGCCTCCAATTCCATGAAAACCAAGGTTGTATTTGGGTAAGGGATTTGAGGAAGGGATTTCATTTGGGAGAAGGATTTCAAAATCCAATTTTAACAAATACTTTGTTTGGATAGTTATGAAAAGGGATTTGACAAATCCTTTTGTCTTAAAACAAAAAAGGGGGAAAGAGGATTTTGGAAATGACTTTGGGAGAGGTGTCATTTGGCAAATCCTTTAAAGAGAAAATTTCACAAATCTCATCCACACCTTCGCGACAACAAACCACCTTCGTGACGACCACCGATGACAACGAGCCCTCCTTCGCGACCACTGACGACAGCCCCTGCTTCGCGACCACCGACAACAGCCATCTCCTACCCGTCGTTCTGCTTCGCGACCACCGACGATAGCTTCGCGTTGTTCTGCGACCACCGACGACACCGACGTTCTACTTCGCATTGTTTTTGCTGTTTTGCGTCGTTTTTGCTAGATCTAGGGTTTGAGGTTTTTTTTTTTTTAAATAAATTAGGGTTCCATTTTTTTTGAATAAATTAGGGTTCGTTTTTGTGCATTTTGTGAATTTTTGTGTATACAAATTATAATTTATTATCTATATTGTGCATTTTATGGATTTCGGTAGTAGGGAGTATGAATTTCTTAAATATTTTGTGGTGATTTGTAAATTCTAAGGAATTGTAAATTACACGTTCAAATACTTCATCTTAAACAGTTATCCAAACAAGGGATTTGTGAAATGAAGGGATTTTAAAATCCAGAATTTTGAAATCCCTTCATTTCACAAAGCTCTTGTAAGCTCTTGTCCAAACGCAACCCAAATAGTACCCAAGTGTGGAGAAACGGAGTATTAATTAGCAAACATTAGATGACAAATATAGGAAGCAAGCATGCACATACCAATCCGCCGTGCGGGTTGTGAGCAGGAAAAGCACATCTAATCCAAGGGCAGATGCCTTCTTCTCAACGTAATCTGCAAATATTAGCAAAACTATGATTAAGTGTTCCTTTTGGCTAACTAACTATAATGTTAAGGGCTATTTATAACACCGTTCATTTATCAACAAAAAAAAAAATTTACCGAAGAAGATAAACTGAGGTAAAGTCGGGAAGAAAAATGATGAACAAATTTATCATTAAATAATCAATACTATTGATTCGATATTTTTTTTTTGGTGAGCCTAGTTATTCAATAATTGGGCAATCCAACAATGAATTTCAAGCTTAGGGCCTGTTTGGTTGTCCTTTAATTTGCAAGTGGTAGTATTTTTCAATTAGTCAATTTAAGAATTGCTGTACTTTACTGTTTGGTCATCAAAATTAAACACACTTAAGCACATTTTATTTCTCGTTCAAATGCTATCTTGTCATGTAATTGGATATAAAATAGCTATAAAATTTAATTAAGCCATAAAAAAATATACTAATTTGGTTAAATCACTAATAAATGGAAAAATATAAAAATAAATTCAACAAAAATAATATAATTCATAAAATAGTATGATTATCAAACCAAACAAACCCTAAATACTATCGTCTAACCCTAATGGCCTCCATCCCACCGCCAGTCGCCACCAGACCTCTCCTCCTCCCCCGTCCTACTTTCAAAAGCCCTTAAGCAGATAAATGTGATCCTAAGATTTCTAATTCAATCTCTTTTTTGCAGCATCAAGCATGGAAGAACGTTGGCCACTGAAATGGGCCGAATATGCGGTAGACGTCAAAACATCAGGAGGACAAACACAATAACAGAAAAAAGGGAAGTGCCATACCAAGTAATGTGTCTCCCTGTCCTTGCCCGCGACAATCTGGAGAAACAGCAATAGCAGCAACCTCTCCACACTTGTCTTCCAAAAACGGAAACAGAGCAGCACAAGCTATAATTTGACCCTCTCTTTCCACAACCATGAAGCAATTCAGAGCAGCAAGTATCTAACAACAAAGAAATATGGACTTTAATGCCAAAATAACAATATATATGAAACAAATAGTTGCTATTACACAAACCTCTTCTTCAGTTCTCCTGATCAATGTGCCGGATTCTTCCAAAGGCTGAATTATTTGTTTTATTCCAGGGACATCAGACTCCCTGGCCATGCGTGCACCTTCATATAGATCACTGTAAAGTAAATGGCATTAGCAAGTGAACTAAGAAATTATCTAGGATTGTAATTTTTTTTTTTTTCAAATGAATAGCTTAACAACCTTAAGGTTGCATTTGGGTAAGAGATTTGATAAATCTATGGAATTTGTAAATGACGGGATTTCAAAATTCTGGATTTCGAAATCCCATCATTTACAAATTTCTTGTTTGGATAATTTTTTTAAAAGAAGCATTTGATTCTGTAATTTCAAATCCTTGTTTAAACAGACAAGTATTTGTACACAATTTTGAAACATATTAAAATTTTAATAATAAAAAATGTGAAAATATATCTCATAATATAATTTTTATTTAGTAATTTAATAATATAATTTTTATATCTATTTTAGTAATATAATTTTAATAATATAACTTTAATTATACATCACTATTTTAAAAATAATTTTTATACATATTTTACAAATACTATTTTATTATATAATATATAAAGAGAAGAGTGAATTTTGAAATTCATATAATTACAAAACACATGTTATTTCTAAATCCTTCCAAGAGAGAATTTGCTATTTTTTCAATTCTCATCCATTTCACTTTAATCCCATTTTTTTTATTTTGTATTTATAGTTCCCTCCTAATAGTAACCAAACAAAGAATTTGCTAAAAATGATTTGTGAAATCCTTCCTTTGAACAAATGAAATCCCTCCCCCAAATCCTATACCCAAACACAACCAAATTGTTATGTGCATATCATTGACCACCCCCACTGCCCCAATGAGCAAATATACCAGGTGGAAGAACTTCGCATGAATTAAAAAGGGAATATTTGATATTAATCAATGTGTTGGCACAAAGTGAACGAATCATATAACATGAAAATCGAAAATTCTCATTACAAATGATTTCCATACCTAGCAACCATTGTACCGACCCCATCTCTTTGAAACAATTCCTTCAATAGAACTCCACCTATGGTGCCATCTAACAAATGAACTCTCTTGACACCTCCCTGATTGAAAGGTAAAATATCGCGATTAGGAAGCTGATCTGATACAAAATAAAATATCATTGCAGAATCTTCTTAACATCTTTACTTAATTTCATTTTTCCACAAATTATGTTTAAGGTGAATTCAAGGTCTCAAGCAGTGTTGAACAGCGCAGCAATGACCATTAGAACTACAATAAATGCAGATGCAGTCTTCTACCATGGAAAAGTTCTAAATGTTGTCATTTTGAGCAAAATCTAATGGGAGGACAGAAATAAAATATCCTTACAACCACCATAGTCATAATTGGTAAGCATTAGGAGAAGTAGAAACCCAAATATAGCAATAAAATATTATTTGATCAAGATGATGCAAGAAAATGGAAACTACAGAAACCGGATCTAATATTGAAATCAAACTTACTTTGCAAACAAAAGCTGCAGCGGCCAGTTCAGACAGATAGCCATTCAATCGACTAAGCCTCTCTAGACCTCCAATGGCGAACCCCTGCTCATTAGACCATAATCCATTTCCATTGTCAAAGCCAACACCATTCTGAAATGTTCCAAAATACCTGTCACTAAAATTCTTCTCAAAACCCATGGGAGCAAGACCTTCAGGACCAACGGCTTTCACGTAATTAGCCGCTATATCACTTTGAGCAGCACGTTTGCGAATCAACATGTCAGCATCCTGAAGAGTCAAAAAACGAATGAGACGCCCTCCTTCATCTAGAATTGGACCATCTATAATGCAAATAAGCTTCTCTGCTCCCAAAGCTAAGGCACAAGCAGTAGCAACTTCGTACGTGCTGCAAAATAAAGAATAATAAAAATAATTATTTTTTCGTAGAATAATTTGTGAGAAGCTCATGGTTTAAAATTTTAAAGACAGCTGCTCAAAACCCTGCCTGTTGTTAGTTTAGCAAGAATCATAAGGTAAATTTTGAACGTCATCCAATTTCCAGAAACTTCTGGAACATGATCCACTTCGATTCTTCCATTATATACTAGAATTTATCAAACAAGAGTGAAGTCCAATTTTCTATTTTTGTGCAGTCTGTAGAGTGTAGACTTGACCCCATGAAACCGACTTTACCAAAAGCAACTTTCAAGCGTATTAATGATTCTAATCCATTTCGTTACGGCTTGTCCATTCCAATTATTTATGTCATCGCCGGCACATAATACATATAAGTATGAACTTCATGAACCATGGTCACCAAAAAACTAAAAGTCCATGCCTGACAATATTAGGAAAGAGAAAAAAGTGCATTTCTATAACAGTGTTAAATAAGGTATCTCCAATATTTTAAAAACCAGGCATGAATAGAAATTGTAAAAGTCTAATGCACAACCAGATGATCCCTTGCATAACGAGATACCTATAAAAGCCATATAGAATTACTTGCAATTTAGTACTTCACCGGAGCTGGAATAGCCGAGATTGCTCAATAGCACTATAGAATCTTGATTAAGCCGCTCGCGTATGCGGGTAACGTCTATTTTCTTTACTTCACCGGTATACCCAAAATCAATTCCATCAACAACTCCTCTTCTCTGTCAAAGAACCAAAAAAATTTCAGGACTTACTGTTGTATTTGGGGGGGGGGGGGGGGGGAGACGAGGAAAAAATGTTGGTTTGTCCCAATAAGGGGGTCAAAACCCTTAAAATAACCTATACTTTTTCTTTTTTTCTATTAAAAGACCTTCTATTCGCATCTACCTTCGAGTTTTAGTCCAGATTTTTACATTTTGTGATTTTCAAAGACAGATTTAAACCTTATTACTTGGGGATATAAATCTCGTCTAGATTCTATATTTAGAAGAAAATAATTGTATATCTAGATTCATCTCATCTTCCATTTTCTAAAAATTAATTCTTTTTTTCTGATTTAAAAATATGGAAAAACAATAATTGTTCATAATTGTATTTTATTTTATTTTCATATATTTTTTCCATGATGAGATTGAACAATGATGTATGTTGTTAAATTCAACACGATGTTGAATTCAATGTGTTGAAGTGTGTTAAATTCAGGGTGGCGTAAAGTTCAACACACTGTTGAATTTGCTTCGCAAAACTGTCACGCAACATTCAACACAACATTAAATTCCACAGATCCTCAAATCTTGTGTTTAATACCAATATGAGCATGTCATTTTGTAGCACGACTGTGGCGATCATGGATCTATGTTCAGATTTTCAAGAAATTTATTGATTCAAAAGATATTGTGAATCTGTAATTTCATATATTTGTCACTTAAATTCTGCAAATTAAGAGATGATGTGTGTACTGATCATGGAGGCTCTATTCTTGGAAGTAGTTTTGCATATGAGCGGTGTTACCGCTACGCAGTACGTCTACATTTCAACATGATGTTGAATTTCAAAACCCATCAAAATACTACAAATAATACCAACATATGGATGTTGAAAGTCATATTGTTTCCATCATGGATATATGTTCTGTTTTGCAAGAACCTAATTGATTCAAAAATTATTCGTGCATAATGGATTTGAAGTATTTGCTATGTGGATTCCGCAAATTAAGGGATGAGATGGTTGCCGAATATGAAGTCCTCATTCTTCGTAGGGATGCCCGCGGTCCGGGTTCGGCTCGGTTTTATACAAAACCAAAATCAAAATAGTGAAACATATATAAAACCAAAACCAAAACCGCTAGTTTCTTTTAAACGGTTTTAAAACCGGATCATTTAATTCTATTCAAAATCAAGACCAAAACCGTGAAACCACGAAACCGTTTAAGAATTTTAATTTATAAAAAAAAATCAAAACCAAAATCGCGAAACCACAGACCATTGTTTCTTATATATGAAAAAAAACCATAACTAAAATATAACAACAGTCTCCAAATCATTCTCATACAATTAATTTTTAATTCTGCAAAATCAACTGATTGATTTTGAAGAGAAAATATGAAAAGTGAAGTTTGAAAACCCTACCTATAACCATATATTTAAACTAGGGTTAGTGAGTAAAAGGGTTAACTTATAAATAAATAAATAAAAATAGGGATTAAACTGTAAATTTCTTATTTATGTGTGTGTGTGTATATATATTGGTTACACGATTATACGGTTCGGTCACGTAATTCGGTTATACGGTTTGGTTACGCGATTATTATCCCAAAACCAAAACCAAAACCGTTTCAGTTGCTAAATTTAAAACCAGAACCAAGACCAAAACCATTTAGTTGGTTTCAACCCGGATCATTCGGTTCAGTTTCTCTCGGTTACCCGTCGGTTCGGTTTTTTTGGGCATCCCTATTGTTCGGTAGCAGTTTCAAATTAACACAAGGGCAAAACGTCAATCATGGGTAAAAGTCCTTGCCTTAAGCTAATTTTGGAAGTGGAAGTAATAACGGGTTTTTAGGCTTTATTGTATTTTGCCATCAAAATACTACAAATAATACCAACATATGGATGTCAATTTCAAACTCATGTTGTTGCGATTACAGATATATGTTTCGTTTTGCAAGAACCTAATTGACTCAGAAGTTATTCATGTATAAAGGTTATAAGTATTTGCTGTGTGGATTCCGAAAATTAAGGGATGAGATGGTTTCCAAATCTGGTGTCCTCATTGTTCCATAGCAGTTTCAAATTAACATAAAGAGCAAAATCGCCAGTCATGGGTAAAAATCCATGATCCTAAGTTAATTTTGGAAGTGAGAGAAAAAACCGGGATTTTCAGCCTTATTCCCCCCACCCTGAAAAAAAAAAAAAATTGGGAAAACACCAAAAGGAAGTATTCCAATTACATCACAGGGATAATTTTCTCACCTTGGCTGCCAGAAAATTACCACTAGCGACACTAACACTATCATGCCAATGACCATTGTCGCCATGTCGTCGGATACCGCTTAAGGAGGGTCCAGGAGATAGTTTTGCCTCAATCAAAATGTGCATTCTCCCACATGCATCCATAGATGCCCTAAGAGAATCGGAATCTGTAATTCTGTATCGACCAACATACTTCGGCTCTCTTCCTGCGAAAAGTGCATAAAATTTCATAAGCTATGATGAACCCAAAACTAAGTCCAGTCAAGACTCGTCATAGGAAAACAAAAATCAAATTCAATCAGATATTAATGAAGAAGACACATTGAAGCAGAAAGAAACCATGTCTCACCAACCTCTCTCGGCCAAAAGATTGTCAATTTGAACATGAGTCCCCAAAACAAGAACAAATTTTACTCCCAAACCATGAAGAAGAGAGATATCCTGTATCCAAAAAATAAATAAATTAAAACTAAGTTCAAAATCTGAGATAATCAATGTATCATCATTATAATATTCAGTGTTCTACTCAAATCAACAGATACTACTAGGGCTGTAAGTCACGGACTCACGGCTTGACTTTAACAAGAGCATCTATCACCTTTTTCTTTTTACAGAGAAGAACACAACAGAGAAAAAACATGGCGAAGAAGAGAATTGCATACGCGTACCATGAGAATAGGATCCAAATGAGGACTATCAACAATATCGGCAGAAATGACAACTACAAATGTGCTACCCCGGTGCGCCCGAAAATATGGCCAAGCTTCCCTGAAAAACCGCACGAACAGCTGATCCTTCATGGCATTACCCATTTCCATAACCTCGCTCGTCGTTTCGCTCAATACTCTGCACATCACCACAAATTTCTTTCGACAAGCGTCCACCGACGGTGTTAGCGTTATCGATCGGGGAGCTCCAGATTCACGAACGGCATAGCCAGTTCGAGGGCTCCATAAAATACTTCCAGAAACGAAACGGTGAATGTTTTGGAGAGAAATGCAATGACACGGAGGCGAAACCGCCATGGAAACCCTAATTCTCCGGAACAAATGGTTGAAACCTGAATTCGGCTCCGCGATGGAATTCAATTTTGAATGCGAAGAAGAAGGTCCATACCACGCTTATCTATACGTTCGTCTAGCACACATTCGTTGAATGATTCAATGCTATAACTAATTATTACTGATAAATAGAGTAATAATTCACTTGCCTTTTCTATCGCCATTGCTAGATCAGCAAAAGGAATGAGATAATCAGTAGAGTTCGTTCATGGCGGATGGACGAATGTAGGGCGGCGGCGTTTGATTACTTTTGTGATTGCCAGATTTTATTTCTGTTTTAGAAATAGTAGCTTTGGATAAAATATTTTTAGACCACAATTCATTTGCTATGTAATTTGACAAAATTATTCTCATATGATACATCTATTTTCTAATTACCCTACAATGATGACACATGTGGACTAATGACAAAACCTATAACTCTTGTTTTTTCTCTCTCACAGTTGAGGATGTGTGAGAGAGAAAAAATAAACACTTAAAGTTTAAGTTTGACCATAGACTAGATATTTCAAATTTCAGCATGATGATGATAGCACATTCTCACATATGGAGTGCGGACTATCTTTTTCTCATGAATTGACAAAACTCATACCTCTTGCATTTTCTCTTGCGCGTGTGAGAATGGGTGAGAGAGAAAAAGGCACACACTTGAGATTTAAGTTTAAACATGGACCACACATTTCAGAAACCAAACAACTTCCAATTGGTATTTCAAAAGCAGAAACCACATGCAGTTTCCTTATAAACCAACTATGTGTACGCTTCTTTCGTTGTTCACAATTTCTTCTCTTCTTCCTATCTATTCTGCACGAGTTCTTTTAAAAATCACACTTAAATCTATCATTTCCATCTCAGTGTCATGGCCTTTGCAGAAGTAAGGTGACTTACCCCCGTACGGAAATAAGTGTCATGCCTCCATGCCCTCTCTTCTTCTATATTTGAAGTGTTGGAAGATCCAATTGTCGGCTACTGCTTTCTATTATGCTACACCGTCGTTCAAGCTACGTAAGTGCCCTAATTTCTTCTCAATTTTTGTTTCTGTCTAAAAAATTGAACCAATCTTTCTCCTTTTCAATTTCTCCTACTTATCTTGCTTTTGCTAATTGGGCCCTAAATTGTTTCTAATTTTGGTTTAGGAGTATATGTGAACTTCGATTCTGCCTGATCAATGACATCTTCCAGATTTTTCTATCACTTAATTATATAGATATATGTGTATATAATTTCTTTTTGTGTAGATAGGTCTAAAATCAACTTATATTATATGGTGGTATAATGTGTTCCCTCAAACTTCAAGCTAAATGATATTTAGAATTAACGATATTTAATCGTTTACTTCCTTACATCCTTCCTGTTTTGTCTCAACCAGTTTATATGGTGGTATAATGTGTATGATGTGCATGTATATGGACCTCTTTGTTTTTTTTTAGTGTGTTTAGCTTTATTGGAAATATGTTGAGTTGTTCTTGTCTGTTATACATGTTTTATTCAAGTTCTTCAATTAGGGATTACCATTGAATTGTTGGACAGTTTAAGATCCATTTAATACCTGGCCAATCAATACTTTGACAACTATATGTCTACCACTTCTCATTAGATATAAAGATATAATAATGATCTTGAGTCCTCACATGTTTTTTTGGTTGCATAATTAGTTTAAAAGATGAAATTGTTTATTGAAAATAATAGCGTGCAAGACACAAGCAAATTATTTCTACCTCAAAATATAATAAGTTGTTAAAAAAAATAAAGTCTCCAATGCCTCCATGCCTTGAATTTATATAAGATGTGTATAACAGTAAGATGTTCATACCAAACACCTACGTTCAAAAAGCATAGATTCAAACACTCAATTGCATTTACATCCAGAATAAATAATATACAAAATGATTTTAACTATAAATATATACATTTATTAGACTATTCACATCCAAAATAAATAATGTACAAAATGATTATAACTATAAATATATACATTTATTAGGCTATTAAAAAATCAACAAGAAAATAAAAGGTTAAACATTTAATTCCCTTTTCTAGACAAAGAAAGAGATGAACATTACCACAAAAAGACAATATTTATAATAGTTCAGGATGGAGAATAAAAATCTATTTTATCTAATTACTTTTATTCATGAAGAAAACCAAATAAGATAGCTCCTTGAGAAATTTTCACGAGAAAATAAAAATATGTTCAAAATAACAAAATCACAATTTGTAGAATATTTTAATAAAATGGTAAAACGATCCTCAAACCAGTTCTTCAAACCTATCCTTAGATCAATTAACTAAGCCCCAACGTAAGGGTGGACACGACCGACTTACGATGGTAATGTTTAGAAAAAGACATCATTGTAGAAATAAACAAACTACAGCAGTACAAATAAAAAAACCAGAATAATGAGGACTCTATCAACTGATAGTATACTAAAGGAAAGATTTCATTAGCTTCAGAGTTGATCAATTACTTATTCTCTCATATCAAAATTGAGCACGTGTACTAAAATAACAATAAAGCATCTTAAGGTTAAGTAATGGTCTAACACACGAATAAAAAATTACACTTCCAAGAAGCATAGGGAATTGCAAATATAAGTTTGGTAGAATGACAACCCAAAAGAAAAAGAATTACCAAATTGGAAATCATCAAACAAAATGGACATTCATATATAATTCTAAATTTCAAACTATATACGTAAAGCACATTCATATATAAGAAATTCTAATCGGAGGGAGAAAAAACAACTCATGAACCATTAGAACACATAATAATATACATTAGGCCCTTGTACAGTTCCTTTCAAATCTAATTAATATAGATCTGAATATCAATGGACCTATAGGGACATGGATTACAATAAACAATAAATCTCGAGTGCAATAATCTAAACTTCTAATCTCCACATCAAATATAAGATCCGAATTTTCTATGCATAATTAGCCACATAGCCATATAGTCCATTAAATCTAAAATGAGAGCATATAATTACTAAACATGGCCGATTATATTGATATGAATAAACAACATATAGGAGACCCTTCAATTTGATACCAATATTTTTTTTTAATTTTCAAATATTTTTATTAATATTATGTCAAATAAAAAATCTTATCTTCAGTTCAATAATTATCTTTTTTTTTTTTTTTTTTTTTTTTTTTTTTTTTTTTTTTTTTTGTTTTAAAGAATTAAGAGTACTCAAAAAAAATATTTAACATTAAGAGACAATATTAATTTCACTTATGGCTTCTAATTTTTAAATGCAGACCTACTACAATTGAACTTAACAAGAGTGTCAATAGTATTTTCTTGTAACAAAAAAATATATTACACTTTCCCTCTTTAAGTTATATGAAAGTAGCCTCAATTATACCTTGATTCGCAACAACTTTAGTGAACTGTTCACTCTTCAAAAAAAAATTCCTTTTTCTTTGGGTTTTGAAGTGAGGTGTGTCTGGATCACCTTGCGCATACTTTGAATAACAATCTTACTGAGCAATCTTAAAGGCACACTTGCCCATGTTGGTTTAGTGCATTCATTGAGCAATCTTATGATATGATCATTTAGGCACTTACCCTTATTTCCATTTATTTGCATTGTTTTTATGTTAATATTCATTATGTCATTTCGCCTCAAGATTATCAACTTATATAGTTTTTCCTTTCATCTTAAACCTTCTCGTTAGGGAACTCAAGTTCAGGCAACTATCTTTGAAAATGACATCAAGTTACTTCAAAACACTCTTGCCGAGCTTGAAACATATAATATCTCAAATGCCATTGTACAATTTGTTTCCCCTGAATACCGTCTTGTCACGCATGAGTTTCAATGGATAATCAACTCTTGGACAATTATTGAACATGTTCCTAATAATATTCCACCAGTTATAAGTCTTCTGTTCCACTTCACTTCTTTAATGAGATTTTAGAGTGCAAGAACGAGGACAAGGAAGTCGGTATGTGCATTGTATCCATCTTTTGTTGTAAAAAAAAGATGTTTCTATAAAATATCGTTAAAAAAATCACTTATTTCTTATGTAATTATATGCAAGAGTTCCTCCTCATCTCTGAATCTTTAGACCCATAGTTTTCTTTTTAATTCATACTTTTATTAATAATACTTATTTTTGAAGGTTATAGTAAATTGTTTTTACGTTGGATTATAGGAACAAGCCTCTAATTTTAACAATGTGGAACCAGTTTATTGAAAATGAAGGGATGACCATCAAACGGATGATTGAGACGAAACATATAATTATTGCTATGCGCCTTCGTACCTCTACCTATCATGGTTTGTCTTCCACCCGTAATATAGTGATTAATTTTGCCAGCCATTTGTTACTTCTATCTTGATGTGTATTTCAGGTATTTCATTATCTACACGATCTTCAAGCGCTTTTATCATTAACCCAAACTTTTCAGAAATTGAACAGCTGCGCACATGGTATATTATTTCTGTAAAACTTAATTTTGATATGTGAAAACCATCACACAAACAGGAACATCCATATTAAATCATCAAGAATAAAAATACTGAATTTGCGGAAGCCTACCTGAATTCATAATATGAAAGTTGAAATATCCAATTTTGAGTCTTTATGATCTTCCAAATCTACACTTATTTTCTGTATAAATTTCTCTCTGACAATAGGGATCAGAAGAATAGAAAACGTTATGTGATATAGGGACCACGACCCCTATTTATAAACATTCGTGTCTATTCGCAAACAGTCACGTTTGTTCGTAAACAATTGCGTCTGTTCGTAAACAGTTACGTATGTTCGTAATTTCGTATTTTCTATTTTAACTCATCATAAAAATAAAAATTACAGTTGTCTCTATACATTAATGCCCACACTTTATAATACATTAATTAAGGCCCTAAAACTTAAATTGACCTACTTTTATTTGATAGCCTATAATTCACATTTATTTAATATATAAGTCCATATATTTAATTTTATTCTAACAATCTCCCACTTGGGTTATATATGTAACTTTATAAACGTGAATTATACTTAATGAGCTCATGAGATTTGCTATCAAAACTTTATGCATTTTTTAACAATCTTGTCCATTAACCACACCAATACAGAACCAAAGCGATCGTCATTACATCTTTTTCGTAATTAGACCCATCAAGAATTATATATACCAATGCAACTAATGACAAAGATCAAGTGTGGATGTGTAGCATGGAAATTTCATGCAATGTGATCTTAACATGCTAATTTCCAACTGGTCCTCCTTAAACCTTAGTGAGATCAAACCACATAAAATCAGAGTGAATGAAAACTGAATACTTGATTGCAGTAAATAAACATAAAATTCATAATATCCATAACAAATATATCTATAGATAAAAGTATCTAAAATACAAACTCCTACTAAAACGACATATCCCGAAGAGAAACCACACCCATATGAGTAGTGTGCTTATGAAATACCTTGGGTGGTAATCCCTTAGTCAGCGGATCCGCAATCATGGAGTTTGTCCCAATATGCTCTATAGATATAAATCCACTCTGAACTCTTTCTTTCACAACTAGGAATTTGATGTCTATAAACTTTGACTTCGTAAAACTCCTGTTGTTGTTGGAATACAATACTGCTGATTTATTGTCACAATATAACTTAAGTGACCTTTCAATGCCATCCAGAATACGCAGCCCCGTGACAAAATTTTGCAACCATATTCCATGATTGGACGCCTCATAACAAGCTACAAACCCAGCTGCCATGGTGGAAGAGGCTATAATAGATTGTTTAACATTCTTCCAAGATATAGCACCTTTAGCAAGTAAGTAGATATAGCCTGAAGTAGATTTCATACTATCTCAGCATCCAACAAAATTGGAGTCAGAATATCCGATGATCTCTAACTGATCTGACTTCTGATAAGTGAGCATGTAATCTTTTGTTCTCTGTAAGTACCTCATGACTCGCTTGGCTGCTATCCAGTGATCATTTCCAGGATTGCTTAAGTAGCTGTCCAACATGCCAACAATGTACGCAATATCCGGACGCGTACACACTTGAGCATACATCAGACTTCCTACTGCTGACGCATAAGGAATCTTTTGTATCTCCTGAATCTCAAAATCATTATTGGGACATTGACTGAGACTAAATTTATCTCCCTTAGCCACATGGGTGTCAATTAATTTACAATCATCTATGTCAAACATTTTAAGAACTTTCTCGATATAGCTCTTTTGTGATAAACCAAGCATATCTTGATAGCGATCCCGGTGTATCTATATACCCAACACAAAAGAAGCGTCACCAAGATCTTTCATCTCAAATTTCTTTGACAAAAATCTCTTGGTTTCGTACAACATGTTTATATCGTTGGTGGCAAGCAATATACCATCAACAAATAAAACCAAATAAATATATTTACTCCCACTAAACTTGTGGTATATACAATCATCAACCAAATTCATCTCAAAACCAAATGAGATAATAACTTGATGAAACTTGTAATACCATTGACGAGAAGCTTTCTTAAGCTCATAGATGAATTCCTTTAACTTGCAAATCATCTTCTTTGCATCTCCCGACACAAAATTTTTTGGTTGCACCGTATAAATTGTTTCATCAATGTCACCATTGAGAAACGCAGTCTTAACATCCATCTGATAAAACTCAAGGTCAAAGTACGCCACAAGTGCCATTATTGTCCTAAAAGAGTCTTTCGACGAAACCGGGGAGAAAGTCTCTTTATAATCGATGTTTTTTTTCTGTGTAAAGCCTTTAGCGATAAGACGAACTTTGTATCTCTCCACATCACCTTTTGAATCCCTCTTGATTTTAAATATCCATTTACAACCAATGGGTTTCGCACCTTCAGGCAATGGGACAATATCCCAAACGTCATTGTCCTTCATGGACTTTATCTCTTCATTCATGGCATCAATCCACTTTTGAGATTCAGAACTTTTCATAGCTTGACGGAAGTTAATTGAATCATCTTCCACCACACCAATGTCAAACTCATGTTCTTGGAGAAATAATGGTGGCCGTTAATTAAGCGTTGTTGTCACACCCCACCCCGGACACCCGTTACCGTGGGGCCGGCGTGACGTCGACATGACATCACTTGACTAACCAACTTAAATGCAACGATATACAAACTTTCATCTACACGTCATATATATATATATAATAACTTCATACTGTAGGGATACATCTATTCCAAAAATAAGAACAACAAGATAAATCTCATAAACCTCCCTTAGGTTCATCATCTGACAGCTCATCTCAAATTACTCTCGTATGAGTCTAACGCCTGACCCGCATAACTCTAACTAGTGCCAGTAGGGGACCAACTGACTTCTATCTGCTCCACTTGCGAGTGTATTGCCTTCTTAGTAAAAATATTTTATAATAATAATTCATATCTACGATATCTAAATGGATCAAGCGTAAGTATATAAACACCACATAGCTAGTAAAATCTCCAATAGATAAGCAGTGAAAATAAAGCGATATAAATAAGTTCCATCCAAATCCATCTAGTATAAAATAATACCAATCACCATATAATAAATAATAAATCACCCAATATAAGTATAACACCACATCTTAAACCACCACTACACCACAACACACACTGGCTAGCCATAATGATCATTTTAACCTTACGATCCAGAGTTTGCAACGGTACCGTACCATCCGTAGGATATGCCTTCCTACGAATACCCATCACTCCGCCGAAGCGGATAATCACTGCGCAGTATAAACATCTAACATCACTCTACCGAAGCAGATAAACATCACTCTGCCAAAGCGGATAACATCACTCCGTCGAAGCAGATAACCTCACTCTGCCAAAACAGATAAATACTATAGCATCGTCCAATCAATAACATCGTCAAATCAATACCATCACTTTACCGAAGCAGATAATTATCACTCTGCCGATGTAGATAAATACTGTAGCATCGTCAAATCAATAACGTCATCATCAAATCACAAATCAATAACATCGTCTAATCAATATCGTCAAATCTCAAACATCACCCTTTATTTCCAAAACTGATTTTTTTAATCCAAGATCATATTTCTCATTTTCTTAAAAAAAAAAAACGTCTGATTTCACCAAAAATTATTTTTCCACCCTTTATTTTTAAAAAATTAGGTATTTTCTACTCTCTTTTAAAACCACCAAATTTCAACGAAAAATCATTTTCAACTTCCTTTCGAAACCAACACAATTCATCGAAAATCTATTTTCTCAACTCACCCAGAAACCTGCTTGATCCATATTATTTTGAAATCATTTAATTTAACTACAACCATTTTCTATATATATATATCCGTTTTGCAAAACTGACACTGACCACACTCTATCTGGACGCCGGTGCCTGCGAACCTAATAGTGACAGAGTCTAAATTAATATCTTATCTAAAATATCCTAATCATGCAAGTGCAGACCCTATATTTCGAATCGTTACTATTTTATGTACCACGTAATTAAAATTAATTAATCGTTACAAAATTATTACGATTTCAGGAATTGGAACGCTAAATAAAATTTAATTTAATGAAAATTAAAAATCGATTGAAATTTCACCTGTTTCCGAATCGTTTGGCAACCACGAGATGGGTTTTGGATTTTCCTAGGGTGGTTTCTGCAAATTCCCTATTTTTTGTTTTATTTTTATTTTTTCTCTGTTTGCGCTTACTGTTTCTGTTTCGGTTCAAACACCGCCGGCCACCTCCTCTCTCTCTCTACTATTACCGTCCACCAAAGGCCTCCCACGCCTCGTCGCTTTTATCGTTGGCCCTACTCCATTCGGCACCACGGATCACCAACAACCACCGGCTACTACACCACCAATCGCATCTACCCACTTGACACATACACACCCAACCGTGACGACCCCCCCACACACCATCGGGCCAAACTCATGTCGCCACCGCCTCCATCGTTTACTCCAGTTGATCACACACCCACACACAGCTGCCCAATCAAAAACAGAACACATGCACACATCACCGCCACCACTGCCAACGGAGGAACACCCACATACACGACGATGGTCGATCACCTGTACACATACATCGGACAAACACACCTTTATACATGCACACCGGAGGAACACACACATACTTTGTTGCACACACGCCAGCAATCACACGCACACACATTGTCGATAGCAGCACACCCACACCCACAACGGACGATGGCCATACCGCCAACTGGAAATGGGAAACACACACATACCCTGCACAACACTGTCGACACACACTCTCAGGCCATGATTACTCACACACAACAGCAGCTCGAAACAGAACACACACTCTAGGCCAAACCCACTTTCTCTCTCTCTAACTCTCACTTACCGCCGACCTTCCTCAACGATTCAGGGCATGCACACACTCACACCCACGAAATCGACGACACCCACACCGAACGACCTTCGTCGGACCAACCTCACACTACCGCCACCAGCGGCACCGACAACACATGCACGAAACACACACCCACACTGTCTATACCAAACCGAAAATAGAGCACACTCACGCCTATGATGAACGATCGGACAATCATTTTTGTAATAATTTAAACATACATGCATGCGAAAATATACACACTTACCGAATGATGGTGACGAATGGCGACGATCACACCATTGACGATGACGAACAGCGACGATCACACCATTGATGATCCATTTCTACGATCGTCGAATCCCGCAACGAACCAAAAAGCGACGATCCATTCATCCCATGATCACCGGAGAATAGACGATGAACGGAGAGCAGAACACACTCAAACTACCACACACACATGCACGTTAATTCTCTCACCCATTGCCGGAGGAGACACACGTACCGAACTCCCCCTCCGTTTTCCTCTCTCTCTCTCTAGAATTTCTCTGAAATGGGTTTTGAGATTTTGATTATTTTCACTTGCATGATTATATATATATATATATTGCATGATTTGAGTGGAGGAAGTTTTAATCTTAGCTTGCCACGTTGCCCATTTCCCGATTCCTTGCTCCGGCCGGTGATCGCTCATCTCACAGTGTGGGTATATATATATATATATTTGTGTTTAAAATAATCTTCAATTAATTACACTTTTCTCTCCCCAACTTTTTAAAGTCTATTTTTTAATCAATTTCAACTTTTAAAAGTTTCTAAAATTATAATTTCATCCTTAATATTTTCAAATTTTGATTTTAATTATCAATTTGAATCTCAAGTTTAAATTTAATGTTTCTAAATTTGCCAATTTGACCCCTAAATGTTTGATTTGAATTTTAATTAATCCAATTTCTCCCCGAATTTTCCCATGCTCTATAATGCAATTATAAATGATGTACTTGCTAAGTCGGGGTCTTACAGCTGTCACTTTCTCCGCAAGCGTACGGATCAAGTTTTAGTATAGTGGACCTTTCGGTCGGGTATCGTATCCATAAGGATTGGTTGAGATTACTATCGAGTACCGTGATTGTCATAACCCAACTTTATCTAGGCGACAAAAATAGAATATAAAATTAAATACTAATACTAAAATACTATTTTAATTAAAGTAATTACTAATACAAGATAGTTATGGGATGGATTATTTAGGGATTAACTTTATTTACTTAAACGCGTTTGATTTTGTTTAGTTCTCAATAATGATGTTCTATGTATTTGACAATCTCGCTATCTAAAACTCATCTGCTACCTCTCCCGAGTATAAGACGGGGGATATAACGCAATTTCGTGTCAACGAAGAAGTCTCCTTTAACGTCTTAACGACCCTAGGTTGTGTGAGTCTTGCCCCAACCTCATTGATTACACACAAAATCTCAGTTCGTAAACTTCCTCACCACCTCTCCCGAGTGTAAGACGAGGGATATAACGTGATTTCGTGTCAACAAAGAAGTCCCCCCCAACGTCTTAACGATTCTAAGTCACGTGAGTCTCGCCCCAATGTCATTGATTTCATGCGTTGTGTTTACCCTATCGACAATCTCAGTTCTAAATTTCATCGCCATCTCTCCCGAGTGTAAGACGTGGGAATACGCGACTTCGAATCAATGAAGAAGTTCTCCTCAACGTCTTAACAATCCTAGGTCACGTGAGTCTTGCCCCCAACGTCATAGATTGTCCACAATCCTAACCCCTACCGGGTTATTGGATCGTGGCGTTTGTTTATTCTAATCCGAATCCGGGATTCGTCAAACTCCGTATTCTCGATGTATAACTCTAAGCGCAATAAACAAACAATATGATAAACACACTCAAAACAGTGAAGAACAAGCATCAAGAAACACAACTTCAACCAAAACTACGTTTTTATAAATAATATTCATCCTATACATAATCCACATTTAACTTAAGGCTATAGCCGTTTATGTAAGATCCTGATTTTTCTTATAAGTATAATTTGAGTGGCATTTTCACATATTTAGAAAATTATGGGGTAGATTGTGTTATTTATAATTTAATTTAAAATTCGAGAGGAAAATTAGCAATTTTCAAAATGCAAGTTGTAAACTTTTGGACTAAAATGATTTTAAATTCTTAATTAGGGGTGAAATTACATTTCAATAAAATCTCAAATGTTGGATTTGGATTAAAAATGAGACATAAAGAAATTAGGGAGAAAAAGTGTAATTAAAATAAAAGATATTTTTATACACACACACACACACAAACACACACACACATATATATATATATGCATGTTGTGCGTGCGTGTACCGTGAGATCAGCCGAACAATCCAGAAAGGAAGGAGAGAGTAAGGTAGGTGGGAGGCTTGGCCTCTGTTTTCAACTCATATATATATATATATATATATATATAACTTCATACACACGCATGAGAAAGAAGAAGAATCCAGAGAAAACGAGAAAGAGAGAGACAAGCTGCCGGCCGGAGGGGTGTGTTTCAGCGATGATGGGTTTGGAGCGACGGCGCTATTCTGGTGTGGGTGTATGTTTGTTGTCGTTGGTGAGTATGTGTTTGTGTGTGTGTTGCTTGTGTGTTCTGTGCAGGTCAACATTGCGTAGGTGTGTGTGAAATCGTCGTTGTTCATCCGGCGATTTTGTGGGTGTACGTGAGGGTGTTGTTTAGTTGTTTTGTTTGTGATAATGTGTGTGTGTGTGTGTTACTGTGTATGATCCGTTCAGCAGGTGAGAGGGTCCAGGTGTGTGTGTGTGCTCTGTTCGGCCGGCGATCATGTGGGTCGTCGACTGTGTTGGTGGGTCGCCGACAAAGTGAGTGTGTTGATCGTGTGAGCGTCGTGTGTGTGTTGACAGTGTTGTGTAGGTATGTGTTTGTGTGTGTGTGGGCAGGTTGTGGTCGTCACCGGTGGTGTAGAAAATAATAGAGAGAGAGAGCTTGTCGATGGCAACCGTCGTTCCTCTGTCGTCGGTGGCGGAGGTGTTGTGTTTGTCGTGTGTGTGTGTGAGTTGGTCAGTGATTTGATCTGACGGAGATGGCGATGGTGCGTGTTTTGATCGTCACCGTCGTCGCCAAAGCATGTGTGTGTGTCGCCGTCGGTTAATTGGGCTGACGGTAAATGAGAAATAGAGAGAGAGAGAAAAGTGGGTTTGAGGGTAGTTTGGTTGTGTGGGTGTCGCCGGAGTTCACCGGCAGTGAGTTACAGAGAGAAAGCAGTGTTGTGTGTGTGTTGTGTCATCGTTCGGTTGGTTCGACGGTGGTGGTTTGGTGTGAGTTTGTTGGTGGATGGTGTTGAGGATGATCGTCGGCGGGAGAAAGGGAAAGAGGTCAGCGGTGAGGCTGAACCAGGAACGGAAAGCAGAAGGAGAAAACAGAAAACAAAAAAAAAAAAAAAAAAAAAAGGGAAAATTTCACAGACCACCCCAATAAAACTAAAAACTCATCTTGCGGCCGGCAAGAAGATCTAGAAAAGGTAGAATTTCGAACTCTCCTAATATATGTATTTAATGATATTTAATTATCTCATGGGTGATTATGAAACTAATTACTAGTATCGAAAATGTTGAAATGGCGATAATAAATATTGAGACCGTTCACATGAATAAATTCGATATCGTAAACTGTAACGGAGTAATACTCATTGAATAGTAATATATAATATGGGGAATAGAAAATTATGAAAATTAGGGTCTGCGTTGCATGGTTAGGTTCTTTTTACATAAAATATTAATTTAGGCCCTGTCACTATTAAGTTCGCAGGCATCGGAGTACTGGTAGATGATAGTTGGAAAAAAAAAGTCTTCGAAGCGGATAACCAGGTGAGTGTACTGTCTTCTTGCAAAAATCTATATATATATATATATATATATATATATATATATATATGATGGAAAAAGGTGTTTACTTGAAAATGGATGAATTTTCTAACTTACATGGATCAAACGGTATTTTGGGTGTTTCTGAAATTATAAATTTCATTGTTTTTCTAAAGAGGTGGATGTTGATTGTGGGCAGAGTTGTTGTTGTTGAGGTAAGGTGGAAGTTGGTGTTAGATATTCACCTGTTTGGCATAGTCCAGCAGAGCGGTGTTTCATCAGCTTGGTATAGTCCAGTGGAGCGTTGTTCACCGGCTTGGCATAGTCCAGCAGAGTGTTGTTATGTCCCGCTAGGAAGGCATATCCTACGGGTGGTACGGTACCGTTGCAACTCCCGATCGTGAGGTTAAAACGATCACATGGCTAGCCGAGGTGTGGTGTGATGTAGTGTGGTGTAGACTGATGTGGTATAGTGAGGTGTGGTGTGATGTGGTATCGTATATGGTGTTTTGTCATATATGGCATTTATATATACTTTATTTTATATTAGCTTGGTGTATCCATTTACGATGATATATCTATTATTTCAGTTGCGTTATACTATATAGTTGATATGACGTTCTGGTTGATTTTTACTGTTTAGTTGGGGTGCTATATATATATATATGTATATAGACGTTGATTCCGTGGTGACAGGAAAAAGATGTTTTCTTTGTGTTATGAGACATTTATATATATTATGAGATTTTTATTTGATATGTGATCTTTATATATTTTATACTTGATCTATCTAAACTATTTTTATTAAGAATGCAGTACATTCGCAGGTACAGCAGCTAAGAGTCGGTCCCCTACTGGCACTAAGTAGAGTCATGCGATAGAGTCATGTAGTAGTTTTTGAGATGAGCTGGTTGAGGTAAACCTGTGAGAGGCTCATGGTTATTATATTTTTGTTGTTATTATAGTTGGTGACGTGGGAGGAGGTGTGTCCCCCATATGAGAGGTTGTATATGGCCTGTATATGCGATTATATATTTATGTATGCATAGTGTCATTTTCTAGTTGGTTGGATGTCCAGGCGATATTATGTCGACGTCACGCCGGCCCTAGAGTGACGGGTGTCCAGGGTGGGTTCTGACAATTTTGGTATCAGAGTCTAGGTTATAGGTTCTGTAGACTTGTTAGTTGTTGTGTCAGTAGAGGACCATGAGATTGGAAGACATGCCAGTTGTCTAATCAGTAGGGGATATGAGATAGGATGTCGATAGGTGAGTTAGGCACGTGAGGGATAGTTATTTCATTACATTAGGTAGTGCATTGGCATCAGGTATGGTTGGTTGTTTTATTGGCAATTAGTGAGTGCCACGAAATTGTGATATTGCCAGTTGGTAGATTCGGGTGGTGTTGTGTTGTTGATAGTAGAAATGGGTGGATCACGATTGTGGGAATACGAGTAGTTGAGAAGGTTAGATTATAATTGATAAGATAATCATATGCGTATTACTTGAAGTTAGGATCTACTATAGGTAGCACCTAATATGTTAATGTTAAAATAATAGATAGTGTAGTAGAATACCTTCAGTTGAATTCTGAAACGACATCTAAGATGAGTATCAAACTATATTCTAGGCAATACTAAGGGAATCTTGTAATGATATTGAAGGGAAGTTCATATTATTGGAATTAGGGAAGATGATTGTTCTGTAGGATGAAAATTAAATTCGATATTTAATTGTGATTTGCTCCAAAGAGATTTAAATTTTGTAGTACGTTCTAGGTTGACGGGTAGGCAGAGCTAAAGTTTGTGGCACTAATGAATATAGTAAATGTAATAGAGAATAGCGTGTAGAAGGTAGCCGAGAATTGAGAGTTTATGTCGATAGTTAGTGCACATAAAGGTTGTCCGTTTCGTATGAGTGATATGAAGTTGTCAGTGGATTGTTCCAAAAAGAAATTACCTTCTGAATCTTAGATGAATCAAAGTGTGTATTTTTTGTGAAATGAAATCATTACCCCAGTCAAATTGATTTTTGATGTAGGAGGTCAAGAAGTTGTTGAAGAAGGGATATCAGGGATACCTCGTGTAGGTGCTGAGCACCAGTCAAAATAACGTTTAGGTAGCGGATACTTTAGTGGTTAGGAATTTTTCCCGATGTATTTTTCAGAAGAATTGTTAAGATTGTCAGTAAACACTATCGAGTTACTTCCAGGAACTGTTTTTATATAAATTCCATCCTATCATAGGGCTCATACTGAATTGACGAAAGTGGAAGATTTGTTAACCCGCGATTATAGTAAACCTGGTGTTTCTCTCTATAAAAATCCAGTGTTATTCGTTAAAAAAAAAAAAGGTACGTTGAGGATGAGTGTTGGTAACCGATAATAGAATAAGGAGACGGTTCGATAAATATATATATATACAAATTATTATACCCATCGTATAGAATTGATGATTTGTTCGATCAACTGCGGAAAACCAGGGTGTTTTCCCAAAATAGATTTTCAATTAAGATATCACCAGTTGGAGGTCAGAGACAGTGACATGGCAAAAACGGCGATCCGATCGAGAGTAGAGAAGAGCATGCAGAGCATCTCTGGTTTGTGTTGTTGACGTTACGAGAGAAACAATTGTATGTCAAATTCAATAAATGTGAGTTTTGGTTGGATCAAGTGGTAGGTTTGGGACGTGTGATCTTCGGAGATAGCATTCAAGTGAATCCAAAGGAAGTCGAAGCTGTGATTTAATGGGAAAGGTAAAAAAGTGTGACCGAAATTCGAAACTTTTGGAATGAGCAGTGATTGTGGTTGCCTTGAAGTTTTAGAGACATTACCTGTATAACCAGAGTTTGAAATATTTGCTTATTCAAAAAGGAGCTAAATTTGAGACAGAAGTGTTGAATAAAATTGATCCAAGACTACAGTCGTACTATTCATTATTAGTCAGGAAATGCCAATGTGGTAAGGGATGCTTGAATAAAAAATCGGTAAATTTGGTTGCGCACATTCAGGTTGTTCATACTAATTTATGTGATGAGTTGAGACCCTTGTGAGTTTTAGTAGGCGGTTGATCAGATGGCAACGCTGTTTAAGATTTTGATTTTGAAACCGACATTGATCGATCGTGTTGTAGGAAGCGCAGAAGTTGGATATCCAGTTGGGGAAAATTAGAGATGCAGTGGAAAATGATCGCAGCGCTGACTTTTGTGTCAGAAATAATGATGAAATCTTGCTGATTGAAAATAGGTTGTGTATTTGCCGAAAGATACCTTAAAGGAAGTGCATAGCTTGAAATGCATAGTTCAATATACGCAATACACCCCGGTGACAACAAAATGTATCAAGATTGCATGAGTATTATTGGTAGATTGGAATGGAATGGGAAATCGCAAAATTTGTGGTCAGTTGTCTTGATTGTTAGCAAGATACGGTCGAGCATTAACATCCAGGTAGGTTGTAACAACTTTTACCTATTACAGAATACAAATGGGAGCGTAGCACAATAGATTTTGTTTCGGGTTTACCTCACATTCAAAACGGGACATAATTCCATTTAGTAATTGTAGATCGGCTTACTAAGTCTACTTATCTTCTGGTCATAAGCTAACGTATTTTCTTGATACATATGCCTAATTGTATATTGGCGAGATGGTTAGGTTGCATGGTGTACCTGTTTTCATAGTGTCGAATAGAGACGGTCAATCGAGAAGTACGATTTAGACGTTGGAGGATATGTTGAGGAGTCATGTTTTGGAATGTTCTAGTAGCTGGGATGGTTATGTGGCATTGATAGAATTTGTTTATAATAACATATACCTTTTCGACGATTAGGGTGACACCGTATAAAGCGTTGTATGAAAAGGATGTATAACTCTAATCAAATCGACTGAACTGAGATAAGAGAACGAAATTTTTGAGTTTTGGATACAGCTCGGTATGGCTACATTTTTATTGGGAAAAGGATAATTTAAATTATCCTTGAGTTGACATGTATTCTTGAGATAATATTTTACATTCAGTGACTATTGACTGTTGTGATATATCAAATTTTTGGTAGATGGGACGTATTTATGCACTCCGATCCATATTTATATGTGGTTAGATGTTTGAAGCATTTTTAGGTAGATTAAAACGTAACTGATGCGCGTGGCCTTGTTAAGGACTTGATTAAATGTGGAGGTATGAAGAGAATTCTTATAGATGACCCGTTTAACGTATTTTGATACGTATTGTTGTGGTTTGGTGATATTTATGTGTTTTGAGGAATATTGATATGATTTGGACGTGATTTGAAACGTATCTATGTGATTTTGACGTATTGCGAAAATTTACATAGTTAATGTTGGATTTTGGTAATATTTATAGAACGTCTATGAGATTATTAAAGTTCTGATGTAGATATTGAAGTTCTCACAGGCCAATTTCACGAGGGGTGTGAGCTATCTGTTGCTTATGAGATTGGTTGCGAGTATTGTTGGTTTAAATGTGAAATTGGGATATTGTTGCGAACGGGTTGCCTGGAACTGCTGGACAAAATGGATAAATATTGATTATGGAAAATTATTGAGGTCGTGGACCTACTGGAAATGAGATTCTTTGCCAGTTGGTTGTCCGTGTTAGGTGTTACCGACCAAAGTGCACCTTGTTTGTTGGTTATTGGATATAATGTGGGCCACTGTAAATGAAATTGTTGCAACATGGGGAAATGATTTGACGAAAATTGTTGGTTATTAATTAAGGGTGACTTTCGGTTATGGGACTCTGCATAGAAAATAATTGATTTAAAAATCAAGTGTGACTAACATGACCATGCGGTGCGAATCTAAAACATGAAAATTTCGGGACAAAATTTCTTTTAGGGGAGAAGAGTTGTAAGACCTTGATTTTTCTTATAAGTATAATTTGAGTCGCATTTTCACACATTTAGGAAATTATGGGATAAATTGTGTTATTTATAATTTAATTTAAAATTTGAGGGGGAAATTAGCAATTTTTAAAATGTAAATTGTAAACTTTTGGACTAAAATAATTTCAAATTCTTAATTAGGGGTGAAATTACAATTCAATAAAATCTTAAATGTTGGATTTGGATTAAAAATGAGACTTAAAGAAATTAAGGAGAAAAAGTGTAATTAAAACAAAAGATATTTTTACACACACACACACACACACACACACATATATAACTCCATACACACGCATAAGAAAGAAGAAGAATCCAGAGAAAACGAGAGAGAGAGAGAAGCTGCCAGGCGGAGGGGTGTGTTTCGGCAGTGATGGGTTTGGAGCGACGGCGCTGTTCTGGCGTAGGTGTATGTTTGTTGTCATTGGTGAGTGTGTGTGTGTGTGTGTGTGTGTGTGTGTTGCTTGTGTGTTCTGTACAGGTCAACGTTGCGTGGGTGTGTATGAAATCGTCGTTGTTCCTCCGGCGATTTTGTGGGTGTACATAGGAGTGTTGTTCAGTTGTTTTGTTTGTGACAGTGTGTGTATGTGTTACTGTGTGTGATCCGCTCGATAGGTGAGAGGGTCCAGGTGTGTATGTGTGCTTTGTTCGGCCGGCGATCATGTGGGTCGTCGGCTGTGCTGTTAGGTCGCCGGCGAAGTAAGTGTGTTGATCGTGTGAGCGTCGTGTGTGTGTTGACGGTGCTGTGTAGGTGTGTGTTTGTGTGTGTGTGGGCAGGTTGTGGTTGTCGTCAGCGATGCAGAAAACAATAGAGAGAGAGAGAGCTTGTCGATAGCAACCGTCATTCCTCTGTCGTCGGTGGCGGAGGTGCCATGTTTGTCGTGTGTGTGTGCTGCTATGTATATGTGTGTGGTGAGTCTGTAAGTGATTTGATCCGACGGAGGTGGCGATGGTATGTGTTTTGATCGTCACTGTCGTCGCCGGAGCGTGTGTGTGTGTCGTCGTCGGTTAATTAGGCCGACGGTAAATGAGAAATAGAGAGAGAAAGAAGTGGGTTTGAGGGTGGTTTGGTTGTGTGGGTGTCGCCGGAGTTCGTCGGCAGCGAGTTAGAGAGAGATAGTAGTGTTGTATGTGTGTTGTGTCGTCGTTCGGTTGGTCCGACGGTGGTGGTTTGGTGTGGGTTTGTTGGTGGATGGTATTGAGGGTGATCGTCAGCGAGAGAAAGGAAAAGAGGTCGGCGGTGAGGCTGAACCAAGAACGGAAAGCAGAAGCAAAAAACAGAAAACAAAGAAAAAGAACAAAAAGGAAAATTTCACAAACCACCCCAATAAAACTAAAAACTCATCTCGCGGTCGGCAAGAAGATCCGGAAGAGGTAGAATTCTGAACTCTCCTAATATATGTATTTAATGATATTTAATTGTCTCGTGGGTGATTATGAAACTAATTACTAATATCGAAAATATTGAAATGACGATAATAAATATTGAGACCGTTCACATGAATAAATTCAATATCGTAAACTGTAACGGAGTAATATTCGTTGAATAGTAATATAGAATGCGGGGAATAAGAAATTATGAAAATTAGGGTCTGCATTACATGGTTAGGTTCTTTTTATATAAAATATTAATTTAGACCCTGTCACTATTAGGTTCGCAGGCACTGGAGTACTGGTAGAGGATAGTTGAAAAAAAAAGTCTTCAGAGCGGATAACCAGATGAGTGTACTGTCTTCTTGCAAAAATATATATATATATATATATAATGGAAAAAGGTGTCTACTTGAAAATGGATGAATTTTCTAACTTACATGGATCAAGTGGTATTTTGGGTGTTTCTGAAATTATAAATTTTAATTTTTTTCTAAAAGGGTAGATATTGATTGTGGGCAGAGTTGTTGTTGTTGAGGTGGGAATAAGTTGTTGTTGTTGAGGTGAGGTGGAAGTTGGTGTTAGATATTCACCTGCTTGGCATAGTCCAGTAGAGCGGTGTTTCACCCGCTTGGCATAGTCCAGCGAAGCGTTGTTCACCCGCTTGGAATAGTCCAGTGGAGCGTTGTTCACCTGCTTAGCATAGTCCAGCAGAGCGTTGTTATGTCCTGCTAGGAAGGCATATCCTACGGGTGGTACGGTACCGTTGCAACTCTCGATCGTGATGTTAAAACGATCACATAGCTAGCTGAGGTGTGGTGTGATATGGTATGGTGTGGACTGATGTGGTGTGGTGTGATGTGGTGTCGTATATGGTGTTTTGTCGTATATGGCATTTATATATACTTTATTTTATACTGGCTTGGTATATTCATTTACGATGATATATCTATTATTTCAGTTGCGTTATACTATATGGTTGATGTGACGTTCTGATTGATTTTTACTGTTTAGTTGGGGTGCTATATATATATACGTTGATTCCGTGGTGACAGGAAAACTATGTTTTCCTTGTGTTATGAGACATTTATATATATTATGAGATTTTTATTTGATATGTGATCTTTATATATTTTATACTTGATCCATCTAAAATGTTTTTATTAAGAAGGCAGTACACTCGCAGGTACAGCAGCTAGAAGTCGGTCTCTTACTAGCACTAGTTAGAGTCGTGCGATGGAGTCATGTGAGAGTTTTTGAGATAAGCTGTTTGAGGTAAACCTGTGAGAGGTTCATAGTTATTATATTTTTGTTGTTATTATTGTTGGAGACGAGGAGGGGGGGAGGGAGGGTGTCCCCTATAGGAGAGGTTGTATATGGCCTATATATGCGATTATATATTTATGTATACATAGTGTCATTTTCTAGTTGGTTTGATGTGTAGGCGATGTTGTGTCGACGTCACGTCGGCCCCAAAGTAACGGGTGTCCGGGGTGGGTTCTGACAGTTTATAAAATTAAAACTAGGTTAAACATGCTCGAACATACATAGAAGATAAGAAATAAAAGGAAAAACAGGTGAACTTAGCCGATATCCGAAGATTAGCCGCTAAAATCGTCCACCGAATGATTCTCCTTCTCCGCGTGTTGGTCTTTTCCTTCGGATATGTTTGAGCACTTCCCATACTCTCTCTCTCTCTATCCTAACCTAAGCCTTAAGGGCTGTAATGGCCGGAGGATGTGAAGGATGAAGGAGGAAAGGGATATAAATAGACAAAATATCTAAAATAAATATCTAACACTGCGCAGTGGCCTCCGCCTAGGCAGTGAAGTATGTCGGTTAAAGGCTCCCCGCGACGGTGGAGAAGGCGGTGGCTGTGGAAAACATTCTGTTGGATTTCAGCCTAGGCGGAGGAATTTCCGCCTAAGCCGAGGGCAGTCAGCAGCATTTTGTTCTTCTCAACATCGTCACCGCCGCGACGATGGGCTTGTTTGCAGAATCTTGTCGTCTTGCTCATTTTTCTACCGTTCTCCGACCGTTCTCGATATGATTTGATCATTTATGCTCCGATTTCATACTTTTTCACCCCACGCACCTGTTTTAATACAAAAAGAATAAAAACATATTAAAACATATAAAAATAACTATAAATGTACTCGAAAACTAACAAAATCGATTTGAAATATGGGGATAATTTACACCTATCAAATACAATGTAATCATCTGGCACTGCACTTCTCCTTTCTCTAGTGGATCTCCTTAATGGCATAGGTTCTAGAGGTGGTAGAGTTTGTTCATCTGGAATGAGAGATTCTTGGATATTGTTTTGATTTGAATCTGCTTCTTGAACAATGTCAGAAATAGGAGCCTAATTAATTCTAATAACAGCTGTGGGAATATCAACATATTCCTCTTCAAAAACAAAAATTCCTAACCTTATCTCCCCCCTCAAACTCAACATCCTCAAAGAACCGGGCATTTCCCGTCTCAAAAATTAATCTAGTAGTAGGATCATAGAATTTGTAACCTTTGGATCTTTCAGAGTATCCAATAAAATAGCAACTAACCGTTCTTGAATCCAGTTTATTTTCATGTGGCTTGTAAGGCCTTGCTTCAGCTGGACATCCCCAAATGTGTAGGTGCTTTAGACTAAGCTTCTTGCCTGTCTAAAGTTCATAAGGGGTTTTGACAGTTGCTTTAATTAATACTCTGTTAAGGATATACACTGCAGTCTTTAATACTTCACCCTAGAGTGATGCTGGCAAGTTAAAATGACTAATCATACTCCTTACCATGTCTTTGAGCGTTCTGTTTCGCCTTTCAGCAACACCATTCATGCTAGGAGAACCTGGCATGGTGTATTGTGGGACGATACCGCACTCCTTTAGGAATTTAGCAAATGGGCCCAGACGTTGTTCACTTGAACTGTCATACCTACCATAGTATTCACCACCACGGTCAGATCTGACGCTTTTAATTCTTTTGTTGAGTTGATTTTCAACTTCAGCTATGAATGATTTGAACAAATCCAGTGATTGGGATTTTTCATGAATGAGATAAAGGTAGTCATAACGTGAAAAATCATCTATGAACGTGATAAAATATTGTTGACCATTCCATGAAACCGTAGGAAATGGCCCACAAATATCTGTATGTATCAGTTCTAAAACATCTGTAGCCCTGTTGGCACCAAATCTCCTTATGTTTGTTTGTTTTCCCTTTATGCAATTTGTGCAAATTTCAAAATCTGCAAAATCAAGGGAATCTAGAATCCCATCTGACACAAGTCTTTCAATTCTCCTTTTGGAGATATGACCTAATCTCTTATGCCATAAAGATGCGAAATTCTCATTGGTTAATTTCCTTTTAACACCTCGAGTACTTAATTGCAAAGTTTAATGATATGAAGCAACCGTATCAAGCATATAAAGGTTATCTATATAAGATAAAGAAACAATACCAACTAAATTTGAATTCTGAAAAAGACTAAATTTATTATTTTCGAAAGAATAAAAATAACCAAATTTGTCCAATACAGAAATAGAAACCAAACTCCGTCTAAATGACGGTACAACAAATGTCTCATTCAAATCCGAATAAGTACCAGACTTTAATAATAACCTAAACATCCCGATTGCCTCAAATTCGACCTTCTTGCAATCGCCTATAAAGATGTATCTTTTACCATCATTTGGCTTTCGGCAGCTCAGGCAGCCCTGCATAGACACACTGATATGAGTGGTTGCACCAGAATCTATCCACCAAGTGTCTTTAGGTACCAAAGTTAAATTAACCTCAGAACAAACTAAGTTAAGAAATGTACCTTTCTTTACACGCCAAGTATAATAATTGGTACATTGCTTCTTCTTATGTCCCACAACTCCACAGAAGAAACAACCATCAATTTTTTATTTTTATTTTTATATTGTTTCTTTTGATATAGAACCTCTGCAACTTCTTTATCCTTTTTTCTTTTTCTTTCCTTTATCCTTGGAAGTACCAGCCAAATGAGCACTCTCTATCTTTTTTTGCTTTAATCTGTCCTCTTCTTGCACACAATGTGAGATGAGCTCATTAAGAGACCAATTCTCTTTTTGGCAGTTGTAGCTCACCTTAAATTGACTAAATTGTGTGGAAAGAAATATCATAACTAAATGTACTAGCAAATCTTCAAAAAGATCAAGCTTATGTGCTCTTAATTTTGAAGCGAGATGAGACATTTCCATAATGTACTCCCTAATGTTCTCATTATTTTTATATATCATTGAGATGAGATATGCCAAAAGTGTACTTGTCTCAGCCTTTTCATTTTTGGCAAATCTATTCTTAATTTCTTCCAAGAACTCTTTGGTTGTCTCTATCGTTTTCGATATTGTGCCCCTGAATGCTTCTGAAATAGCCTTCTTAATGATTATCAGACATATGCAATTTGACTTATCTCACCTTTCAATGTCCCTCTTTTCATCAGAGGAACTTTTATCAGTAAGAGGTGCAGGAGAAGGAACCCTTAACGCAAGGTCTAGATCTATGACACCGAGAACTATTTGGAGGTTATCGTGCCATGCTTTGAAGTTTGTGCCATTTAGTATAGGAATAGAATTAATGCTAGCAGTAATATTAGAAGCAGAACTAATAGCTAAATCTAGATAACAATAAATAAACAAAACAAGCTCACATAAGTCTTTAAAATAAAAAATAAAGACAAATAAAGACAAATCTTATTTCAAGATATCGGACACTCTATTAATATTTTATCTTTGGATAAAAATATTAACTTGTAAGTGATATCTTGGTATAGTAATCAAACACTGATAATAAGAACATGTCGAATAATAAATCTTCCTTTGGGCCGATTTATTATTCATATGTAAAATCAAATAATCATCACGCATTTATTACCACAAGTGTGCATGCAATTCTATTAAAAATTAATTTTTCTTTGGGTCAACTAATATTCACATAAATTGCATACACATAATCTTTTTATATTTCAAAATAAAATTAATTTCCACAAGAGATGTCACTTTGGTGACATATTGTTTCAATTAATTTATCTCAAAATATTTAAACACCAATATTTGAATTTAAAAATGTATAAACATACTGTAACTTTAACATATTTAGATATAAATGATGGCTACATAATTAGAATGTTGTCATTTCCTTAGCGGTGGTTCAACACTTCTTCTACACTGGAAGTATAGAGGTTGAATCACAACCAAGTGTTCTTTTTTCAAAAAAAATAAAATAAAATAAAAATAAAAATAAAGGGAAAGTAGAATAAAAACAAAGTTTGCAGCCGAGATTCGACCCATAGACCTCCTACAACAAGCAACGCAAACCTTAGCAAAAGATGTCACCTAACCAACACACCGTATGTGAAGAGATCCCTCTGAATAAATATAAAACTATATGCGTCACATAAATCAGTGAAAACAAAATGAAACGACGTCGTTTAGGTTATCTTCTTCACTGATTCGGACTAAAAACTAGAACAGAACAGGCGAGTTCTATATTTCATTTTCAACTATAAAAAATCGTATAAAAACAACCACAAGTCCAAATTTCATAAAATTTATATCATTGAACTTGTAATGAAATGTAGAATTTTTCTATATTAATTTTTTCCATAAATATTAAACTTTTCGGAAAAAATATTTTCGGCTCTAATATGAAAAATCTCTACCGAACTTATTCTCAATAATTTAACATGGAATGACTCTGATACCACATGTAAAATTTAATTTTGATATGTGAAAATCATCACACAAACAGGAACATTCATATTGAATCATCAAGAATAAAAATACTGAATTTGCGGAAGCGTACATGAATCCATAATATGAAAGTTAAAATATCCGATTCTGAATCTTTATGATCTTCTAGATTTATACTTATTTTCTGTATAAATTTCTCTCTGACAATGGGTATCAGAAGAATAGAAAACGTTATGTGATCTGGGGACCACGACCCCTATTTATAAACATTCGTGTCTATTCGTAAACAGTCGCGTCTGTTCGTATTTTCGTATTTTCTATTTTAATCCATCATAAAAATAGAAATTACGCTTATCTCTACACATTAATGCCCACACTTTATAATACATTAATTAAGGCCCCAAAACTTAAATTGATCACTTTAATTGGCCTACTTTTATTTGATAGCCTATAATTCACATTTATTTAATATATAAGCCCATATATTTAATTTTACTTTAATAATTTCTACCATCATACTATTATTATTTTTTAGTCAAATTTCTTCTCTTTTACTACTAACATTTTAGTACTATATTCACTTTTCAAACATCATTTACATGTCTTTTTTATCATTCTATACACTTCATTCACAATGATAAAAAAAAAAAAAAAAAAAAAAAAAAAAAAAATCTATTAACTGAGACTTAACTTTCCTTTTCTTTTTTTTAATCTACTTTTCCAAGGATTAATTAGAATCTCTCTTCAATAGAGTGTCATATTGCACTTGCAACCAATCCAAAAGCGAACAACTTCCATGACGAACCTTGCGAGCGTCATATAATTCCACTTGCAACTTTATCGGGAATTCTTGATAATGTCTCTCTCTTATAATTGTGTATCTCAAAATTTATTTTCCATATGTATTTCATTAATTTGACATTTCCCCTCACGCACAAATTTGTTTTTGCAATACTCTGTTTGGGTTAAATGTAGATTGTTTCTTATTAACCTGGAAAAGCCCTTATGATACATGGGACGTAGTCATTGTCACCGAGCAACTACTGCTTTGTATGATCAAGTGTTTACCTATTTCCATTGCCAGAAAGAAAACACACGTAGTAGCCCCAGGTAATATCAAAAAGAACATTTTGATCATTAAAGCAACTTTTGTCTAGCTTACATTTGGTTACATTTTTTTTAAGATTATTGTTTGGTACCAAAAAATAGGTACAAAAAGAAGAACTTTGTCTCTTCTCGGAATTTTTTCCTCTTGGAAAAAAAAAAGAAAAAAGAATAACATAAATGCCCATTTGGTAACAAAAAACAATAAAACAAATAGAACATGATGTATCTATTCCAAATAGATGAAAATTATAGAAATCTGGAAACTTCATAACATTTTTATGTCAAACTCCCATGATCATTTCTAGCTTCCCTTTCTGGTCCTAAATTTTGGACAATTAAAACGAAGTAAGAAGACAAACAATGAATAAATGTCACCTATATTTACTTGTGCTCGTTAAATATTAAAAATTAAATGCAAGTGCCGTATTGATGTTGAAGTTCGTGATGAAAGCGAAACCATAATTGGTTCTTTATTTGGACCTAATGCCGAGAGCTTCCTTGGTTGCACCGCTAAAGAGCTCATGGAAAATACTACCAAGGTCAGATATCTCCGTAGTCCATTTCTTTTTTATAAGAAATAACTCGAATGAAAATTTAAATTATCTTTCTGTTTTTACTTCGCTTATAACTGATCTAATTATGCATCATTTAACTTTAAATTGACAATCTGTATATCATTCTTGTGAATTTTGCTCTTAAAAACTCTGAAATTTGCCATGTCTATCAAATATTGTTTTAAAACACCAATCTTCCTAACAACTTTGCATTTCAACTTTAGTCGTATAATGACCTAGAAACGTAACACTTAGCAATGCACAAAACTTAGGTAATAGTGATTCAACATGCATTATCACCATCTATTGTTAATGCCTTTATGACCTTAGCTTCGTCCTCAAATAAAAAGTTATACAACAAAGAACATAGTAAAGGCATGAGAACAATTGAGTCATGTGCCCAAGACCTTCTAAACAAATTTCAGCAACCTAAAAAAAAAAAAACATCTCAAGTTAATTACATAGCATTAGTGAGTGCATTTAGTTTTATTCCTTGCAATTTTACAACAAAAACAAAAGGAAAATAGAACAAATAAATAAATACATATAACTCTTTTCTAAGACAAAAAATTAAACATATTTTATTTCTTTTATGTTTAACAACAAAGAAAGAATAAATTCAAAATTTTGTTGTTATTTACAAATTTTGTTTTTCTTTTTGTTTTTGTAGGAAAATCCAACTGACATTTGTCGCATTGTAAAGATTTCAACAGAAATTGACCACTTAGCATGTGTTCGCCCATACTGATATCACGTTCGTGGAGAACTGAAGCACCTTTAAAAGATAATTTTTTTTAAGGGTTTACTTGAAATTTATGTAAATTAGAGGAGGATTATATAAATTTTTAAAGATTATAATTGATTTTTTTCTAATATATATATATATTAAAAAAAAAATTAGGGGTGATAAGTTCATAGAATATCTAGGGTCAGAATATTGATAGTGGGAAAAAAGGTATTGACCATTAATTTGATATGAATAAAGAGATTAGAAAAATATATTGTTTTTAAGCTGTGACTCGTTCTTAGTTTTGGCTTCCATATTTTCATTTTCTCTTTAATTTTGAGCATAGTTACAATCGCTTTGAATTTTTTTTCACTAAAAAATAATTAATATGGATATCGAAATGAAGAAGATGAAATGTACATTAAAATTATATAATTTTCATTCATTTAATCCTTTGTAAACGCTCACGAAATGAGTTTTTTGTTGTTGTTTAAATCGATAATTAGAGATGTGTTGTGGCCAGCTTATACATACCTCGATTAATCACCTCTCCAGACGATCTTAAGGCGCACTCCACCACATACGTCTAATGCATTTTCAAGAAAGTCAAACCTTAGTTGAACTGATGGGTTATTAATGAAATGACGTTAGACTATTTTCAATGAACGTTCACTTTTGAAAAAAAAAAAGAAAAAACACTAAAAAATAATCAATATAATATCAAAATGAAAAAGATATAGATTAGAAGAGTATAATTTTCATGAATTTAATCATTGTGATCAGTCACAAAATGATTTTTTTTTTTTGTTAGTGCTTATTTTCGTAATTGGTGGCTTATTAAGTGACATTTGAAGTCATTGAAAATAAAGAGAGAGAATTAATGAGTTTGAAATCACACAAAGATACTACGGTTAAATATTGATAGACATTAAGTAATAGAATTTTAAGTGCTGAAAATATTAGAAACTTGTTTGATATAATTAAAATTTTAAGTGATGATTTTAAGTGTTGAATTTGCCTATTTGATAATTACAAAATTTAAATATTTAAATTACATTATTACTCTTTAAAATTAAAAATTACAATACAGAGAAAAAAATTGAGAACATAAGAATAAAACAAAAACACCAATAATATATTAAAATGTTCAAATATATGAATTATCACAAGTCAACAATAACATAGAGTTTAACAAAATAAAAAATCCGGATTTTTTTTAATATCTAGATTTTCTTTTTTATGTTGATACTAACCAAACGCCACCTTAACTATTTTTTTTTTTATTTCATAGATTCATCGATATTGAAATGTATCATTCAAAAAAAAACGATAAATTATTTGTTGCTTACATTATCGCCATGAACTTCATAAATGATTTTTTTGATGTCCCTCCCATCGTTCATGCCAAAATCACGTAGAGCTTGTTCTAACTCTTCAATCGTAATGTACCTAATTTCATAATTAGATAAAAAAAAAAAAAAAAAAAAAAAAAAAAAAACAATAATAGATTTCAGAATTTTCGAGAACAAAAACAAAATATATAGGAACAAAATAATTATTTTGTTCTACTTTCAGATTATTACAGACATAACAATATTATTCATGTATTTTTGTTCATATACCAAGTTTATAGAGAACAAAATCAAAAATATGGAAAAAGAAACAGTAAAGATTTGTTGGGGGTAAAAAAGTATCAAAAAAAACAAAAAGATGAGCCCACTAAGTGATAAAAAGTAAGTAAAGTCCCATTTGCTGAAAAGTTTAGGTTCATACACTGAAAATTTTAAGTAACAATTAATTAATTAAAGTAATATTAATTAAAATTATCAAACAAACTTTAGTAAATAAGTGTTTAATTTGTTTAGTTTTCAACACTTAATTTGTTTATTAAACATGGTTGGAATCTAAGTCATTTTTCTCTAATTTTATCTTAACAATGATTCGTCTGAAAAATAAGAGATAAGTCTAAAATATTGTTAGACAAAATTGTTTTAGGTTTATTGAAGTATTGAAATGACGGAAATATATATACCCATTAGAAGACCAAGTACTGAGCACAACTTATTTTCCTTCTAAAATCATTAACAACGTATTCAATTTTGTCAAATTAAAACAAATGCGAAATTTAAGAATCAAATGTGCAATTTAACAAACTTCAGAGTTTACATAGATCCCCTTCTAAAGATTTAAAAATTTGGGAACATATTTTTTTTTGTTGGGAACAGAAAGGGAAAAAGACATTTTGGTCCTTGAAAGATGACTAGAGTGTCTAATTGGCCCATAAGATTTAAAATTCGACACATTTGCTCTCAACATTTGAAATTTGTTCCAAATTGGCCCTTGAAGAGGATTCTATAAAGTTAAAGTAACGGTCAACGTTACTTTAAGGGCATTTTGGTCCTTTTATTCAATGGGGTTAATTTAAAAACTCATCTAAACTTCTAGGGGTCAAAATATTTTTTCTTGGGGTCATTTAATTTTTTATCTAAAACTTAAGGGTGCATTGTGTATTTTTTTCTTTTAATTCATCTTCTTCCCTCCCCATCCCATCTCTGGCGAGCCAAGCCCCACTGCTGCCAAAAGTTGCCGATATCAAATTTCCGATCTTCAATTTTTCACCACTAGGTCAACACCGCAACGGCCCACCATTTGTTGGCTCAGCCTACTCCATCGATGTAGAGGTTCTTCAGTCAGACCATGAATCCTAAACTGCCCGCGCCACCACCTACGGCGGAAGTTGCAACATCCTCTTGCTATGGAGCCTCGTTGGAGGAATCGATTCAAATCGCTTCAAATTCGCCCAATTATTTGGAAATCGAACCTATTGTTTGATTTCGATTTTGAAAACGAAAGGGTTCGATTGACAAGAAATCGAAACTTTATTTTGATTTCGAGCTCGAAATCGCATACGACAAAGATGACGACGGACAATTTCTCTATGGACAGACGAAGAAGATGAAGCAGACGACTGAGAGAGGGGCTCGCGAGACCAATCGAGATTTCGAAATCGAGATCGAAACCAATCGAGATTTCGAAATCGAAATGAAAATCGAAACCCTAGTTCGAGTTCGATTTCGATTTCGAAATCAAAGTCAAAATCGATTTAGATTTTGAAATCGAACCTGTTGTTCGATTTCGATTTAAAAAACAAAATCGAAATCGATTGGGGCTCGAAATCGAGATTTCGAAATCCATTTTTTGTCTCTCTCTCTCTTCTGCAACAACATTCTCTCTCTCTCTCTAAAAACCCACTTAATTCTCCCTCGAACCCTACCCTAGAAGAACAACACCCAGACCCTCCTTGCATTCATAAAATCAATGGAGGATGGTGAAGAAGAGGCAGACTACGATGGTCTATGGCGGTTGTGTGGTGGTGCTCGGTAGTGCAGAGAACAAAGGAGGAGAGATTGAGGAGCCAAAAGTGGGAAAAAAAAAATTTGACCCCTTAATTTAACAAATATATGCAAATAGACTCCATTAAATTAATAAGGTTGAAATGACGCATATATCCCTGGCCAAATAGTCACGTGCCTATCACGTGATTGTTTCCATCCAAAATTCTTAAATTTTACTAACAGAGCCCGACTCAGAAGCCAATTTGGAACGATTTTCAAATGTTGAGAGCAAATATGTCGAATTTCAAATCTTAGAGTCCAATTGGACACTTTAACCATTTTTCAAGGACCAAAAATGTCTTTTTCCCGAACAGAAAATGATTGATTTTTCCCTAAAATACACTTTTCCCCCCAAAAAAATTCATATGTACTTTTTTCCTTCCGTTAGCGTTTTCCATAAGCACTTAGCACCTATTATTGGACGAAAAAGTTACTAATTGCACTTTAATTCTTACTATGAGGGGTTAAATGTTCGTAGAGAAAAAGACACATGCACATAAACAACATAGGGATACAGTATAATAATCAGGTGTTACAAAACTCCCGCTATGCGCAGAGTAGGAAAAAATAAAATCATTTTGGGTCTATTGTACACAGTCTTATCTTGTTTTGTAAGAGGTTATTTTCACGACTCGAATCCGTGACATCCAGGTCACACGACTATTTCTTCCGTTGTACCAAGACTTTCCTTCCAAATTTATACCAGGAGAAAATACAAAGAGAGCGGACAAGAAACAAGTAGACAAAGAATTAGAATAAACAACTCAAACTGGTACAACGTTGTCTTAACTACACCAAAACTAACCATCTAAAACTACTCTCTTCAAAATATAAATAGCAGTAAGTTGCATTTATAAGTTATACAGTTAACAGTCCCCACAATCAACCACCACCAACCCATCGTGGTGATGCTGGCGGTGGTAGTGGTGGTGGAAGCAAAACTACAACCAGGGGAACCACCACCTCTGGGGTGGAGCAGCGGCAGTGTCTTCCTTGGGAGCTAAAGTGATTCTATCTGCATGAGCAACAGCCCAATTGCTGAAATCTGGAGAGGAAACAAGCTCTCTTAATGCCCTTTTTGTTGATTCCTTGGTGAAATCATTCCATTCTTCTTTCGATAGTCGCCTTCTTTCGGGATTGCTGTGAAAAGTCGAATAAAATGTGTCTGATTCCAATAACTTTTTGGCGACGTTATGATTGAACCTGAAAAAAAACCGAAATTGCATGTAATTCTTATCAACATTATTTAATTCTTATCAATATTTTAGTTAATCTTAACCAGACATTAAATACAAATTCAACCCTAGCTAATATCAACTCAATAAATTCAATCCAATTGATATTAACTAAAAGACAGAAAAATGAAGAGAGAAAAAAAATGGGGACGAAAAAATAAAATAATTGTCTTTTAAATCCCTATAAATTAATATTATTTTATTTTGTCTTATCTACTTTAAAAATCTACACTTTATCCCCTTCTAGTTATAATAAATTAAAAAATTAACCTTTTTTTTTTATTTTTTTGTTTAACCTAGAGGAATATGCTTAAAAATGGATTAAATTAAATTTTTAATCTAAAGTTTACATGAAATGGACAAGGCAACCCTTTATTTAATTTTTTATATATTCCGATTTTATAAAAAAAAAAGAAAAATAAAACTAGATATAGAAAGAGAGCTAGAGAGAGAAAATGTTTTTTTTTTGCCTTTTATTACCTTAAAATATTTCATTTACTTTTACAAAATAAAGGGCAATTAGTTTATTTTGTATTTTTTTTTTTTTTTAAATGTGAGTCTCCCTTTAGTCAAAACTTGAAGAGGGCGATGTATATGTTTTTCAAAGTAGAGGGGTTAAAATGAAACGCAAAGAAAATACAAGGGTAGGCAATGAACACAACCAAATAGCTTTCCCCCTAAAAATGAAAAAACAACACCAGAGTGCCAATCCAAAAAATAATTCAACACGAAGAATGGTACAAAAACAAACCTCTGGTTGGAGTAGTGTATGGAGCCTGCGAATTCGGTGTGGAACCATAAGAATTTGGGGGTGGCGGCAATGAATGATGTTTGGATGGTGATCTGAGATTGTTGATCTCTTGGGTTCTGTGTAATTTCCTGCACAAGATGTTTGAAAAAATAAAGATTCAGACGAGGATTTTCTTGAATTTGTATTGAGATTGTAGACTTTAATGCATGAATCTGATATAGGTTTCTTAATACAGCCTCTTTGTATACAGAGGTAAAATTGTAGACGTTTGATCCTCCCCAGACCCTGCAATGGTAGGAGCCTTCGCGCACTTGGCTAGAAGAAAAATCGGCCGAACAGTTGGTACCACTTAATATAAGTATTTTTTAATTTTTTTTTTTTTTAAAGTTAATTTGTCAAAGAAGTATTTAGTTCAAAATAAAAGGAAAAAAAATATATGTTTGGGATATCATGACATTTTCTCCATATGATATCCCTTCATCTTCTTCATCCTGAAGAATTTCATAGATGGCATAGGTAGAGAGGTCCTAACCGACCGATCAATCTTTCAAAATATAAAAATCGACAAAACACACACACACACACCCCACACATACAACATTTTTTTTATTTCTTAAAAAATATTTTTAATTTTATTTTTTGAAAACACTTTTCTTTAAGTGCAAAACAAATGTTGCTTTAATTATTATTATTATTATTATTTCACCTCAAAAAAAAAAAGAGGCATTACCAAACAGTGCCTTAATTAAATTCGTAATATAAAACCGGTTAACCTGTAGATGTGACGCATGAATCTTGGCCTGAAAATCCTCCTTAATATTGATGCAACAAATATTCCACAGACCAATGCCTCTGCTGCCAGCAATGGATCCACAGAGCTCTGTAAAACAACTCTGATATTCATCTTAAAATTCAAAGACAGATTGCAAAACAGAAAAAGATATATACATATATAATGAACAGAAAAAGGAACCTGAAGAATCATAACGGAAGCAAATATCCGTATTGACCAGGCAACAAACTGAGACACGCCTAAATCAATGATTCCATCTTCTGTCAGGACAAGTTTACGAACAACCCAAAAGCCCAGCCAAGCTCCGGCGAGGAAAATGAAAATGAGAATGAATACTGCCAACTGCAACATGCAATTACTGCACGAATTAGCAAAAGTTCATCCCCATTGTAATATTAAAAGATCATTAAGGTAGCGCTTGGTTGGAATTTGAAACGAACACGTGCAAAAAAAAAAAAAAAACTTCAAAATTTGCATGCATTCATTTCTAATTCCAATTCCGAGGCTCTAATTATTTTCAATTAAACATTACCTAAAAGTAATGAACACGGAGTAAACAATAAATAGAACTTAGAAACTTCATTGAAAGACTTGAAGAAAAAGAATAAGAAAAGAAGAATGCAGCAAGGAATTATGTGGAAAAAAAAACACAAAGGAAAAGAAAATCCACCCAGTTTAATCCATTTTTTGTAGAGTTAATTACGCCATAGGTCCCTAATGTTTAGGGTTCGTGTCGATTTTGATGCTTAATATTTTAACTTTTTCAATTAAGTTCCTAAAATTTTTCAAACCATTTCTATTTGATCCCTGAGCCTAACTTCCGTAAAAGCCAGTAATGGAAGTAAGCATGTGTATGTTGCATGAAGAACCAGATCGGAACACCTTTAGAGCTTCAGGAAATTGATTCAACCGCATTTTACTTACACATACTAACCTCGGTTATTTGATTTAACAGATGAAGTTAGCCAGACAGAATTGAAACGATTTTAAAACTTTAGAGACTTGATTTAAAAAAATAAATAAACTATTGAGGGACCAAACAGATATCACTGATAACCCTTTTATGTATAACCATTAACTGAGCATCTAGTGAAGAAAGATATGCATCAAGAAGGTAACTTAAACCAATACAACTGATGAGGGGTATTTCCACCTAGTATCCCAAACGACTCACAACGAGACACGTTACAGCATAGTGTTCAGAGTGGTCCCCTTTGACTGCCCACCGCTGACCGACCGGGGAGACAAGACCGGCCACAATTGGTCGGGCACCAATCACCGACCCACACTCGGACCATCGTTGCCCCTACCCAAGCCGACCACCAGTTGGCGAGCACAGGGCATGCCTCTTCGATCACCAAGAAGGCTTCTACGTTCGCCTGAATTGGGCTCTGTCTCCTGTTCGCTTGGGCTAGTCCATGGGCTCCTTTGGTGAGCTAGAACTCAAGGCCCAAAGGCTTATTCATGCCACACGTTCCTCATTGCCATGCGTCGGATTATGCTAATGACCCGGGCTCAAGGACTTCATTTTATGGGCTAATCCGATCCCTCTTCTATAAATAACGGATAATAAATGCACCAGGTAATATGAGAAGTTCTGAACACTATTGAACTGTTTTTCTATCAAATTCTTACCCTCATATCGGAAAGACTTCGTTTGGCACACCCCAGCGGGTGTACAACCCTGGAACATAAAGACTTAACCGTGGACCATCCACAAAACAAAGAACACAGTACACAGAGACACCAACTCAACAAAAATCACAGTGTGAACTCTGACCGGACCAAATGTAGGTGTTAGCCATTTTTCAACATCAACAACGACCATACAAATATACATCAAGAATTCAAGAAATAGATGGTATTTTGGTGATGGCATTTCCATCAAGCATTCCAGACAACTCACAACGTAACACGTGGTAGCATAGTATCCAAAGCGGTCCCCTTTGACTGCCTCAGCATGGTGTCCACAGTGTTCCCCTTTGACCGCTTATCGTTGACCAACCAGAGAGATGAGACCATCCACTACTGGTGGGGCACCGATCACTGACCATCAATCGGACCACCCAACGACACCTTCTACCCGGCTCGACCACCGGCCAGCAAGCACCAAGTAGACCTTTCCGACCACCGAGAAGGCTTAAATGTTTCCATGGGTTGGGTTATGTCTCCTGTTCACTTGGACTGGCCCATGGGCTCCATTTGGTAGACCGGAATGCAAGGCCAAAGGCTTAATCACGCCACACCCCCTCTTTATTGGCCACGTGTTAGATTACGTTAATAATCCAGTCTCAAGCCCTAATTTCACAGGGTTATCTGACCTCTCTCCTATAAATAGCAGATAATAAATGCACCAGGTATGATGGGAAAATTTTGACTGAACTCCCTTGAATTATTTTTTTCCCGAACTCTTACTCTCACGCAAGAAGGGTTTTGCTGGGCACACCCAACGGGTCTTTGTGTAGGTACTACCCTGCACTGTAAAGTTTTGTCTAAGGACCGTTCACATGACAAAGAACACCGTACACCAAAACGCCAACCCAACAAAAGACCGCCATGTGAAATATGACTAGAACAATTGCGGGTGTTGTCCATTTTCCGACACCAACTAATATAAATGTAAATACATATATAGGGCATTATGCACATTTCACATATTATAACAACAATAGTCTTTGACTCTCTTTTGTAAGGCCAGCTATATGAATCCCTTTGCACCATCAAATCGTTTCAGAATCATCCCACCATAAAATCGTCCCCTCAATCAAGTTCAAAGCCATCAAATCTCTGTTAATTGTTTCATTCCAAATTCTCTTAGGCCTCTCTCCCTCTTGTAGCACCATCTAAATGATTCTCTCTCGTCTTCTCCTCAATGTGTATTATGTCTAACTTCTCTCAAATCATTTCATTTATAATTTTAACCATTCTTTTCTTACCGCTCATCTATCTAAGAACCCTCATCTCTGTCACACTTACTTCCTAAACATGTTTTTTATTTATTGGCCACTACTCTGAAATATATAGAAAATCATTAGTCTTATTGTAGTCTTGTGAAATTATCCCTTTCAACTTCAAGGGTATCATACAATCACACATCACCCCCACTGCACTTCTTCACTTTAACCATCATGCATTTATCATCCTCAATTTATGCATTGGCTACTTGTTTTTTTCCCTTCTAAAACCCCCTATACTTCTCTGGGTACCCGATTATAAGACTTTTCCACAAAAACTATATGTAAATCATTCTTCTTTTCTTTGTATTTCTCCATCAATTGCCTAAGTAAATATATAGCTTCAGTGGTTGATCATTTGAGCATAAATTCAAATTAATTCTCTTTTATACGCATTTCATGTCTTACTCTATATTCCATCACGCTCTCCCACAGTTTCATAGTATCAATATTTCACATATTGATACCAAAAAAAGAAATACTACCACTTCTCTCTTTTCCTATATATATATATGTAGTTTAGATAAACCAAATAGGTTTTATTCTTACAATAAAAACAAGACAGGCACAATCCAAGATATCAGAATTTCTCAAAAAACAAGTCGTAAATTGTCAAATTGACTTACATACAGGTTGATACATGTCTTCTCCAAGTCCGATCTCTACAAGCATTGAACGTAATAGACTAGGCACGTAGCGGAGCAGGAAAGATCCCAAGCCAACCTAATGTTTTAATATATATTACAAAAATAACAATAATTCAACATAACCAAAAAAACTGTAAGACAAATGTACAGTTAACTGACACAAGATAGATACCCACAATAGATGAGTACAGAAAGATAGCAAGTGAATTCTTTCGACCGGTTGGAAGAAGCTTCATCCCCTGTCATTACCACATAAACAACATATTTGATATTGAAGTTATTAATCGAACTGACAATATCAATGACTTTTAGCATCCGTTTGATATCTACACTAACAAGATGCATATGGTGAATCGACCATTGAATCAGCACATGAGACATGTAGGAAAATTCCAATTTTGTGATGTAGTGTTTGGATTCACGGAATTGAAACCTCAAAATTGGATTTCGAAACGAACTAAGGTCGGCATTGAAAAATCAGAGGTCCTAGGCAAAATTTGGAAACAGGACCCTTAAGATTTATATTTTTTATCTAATCATAATTCTTTATAAAATCACAATATCCTTTGGAATAATAGTCGTTATATTTATAGAACCAGGATTGAATTTTTTTATTGTACGTCATATAAAAAATATATTTTTTGAAATTTTAAAAATAATAATATATAGGGGTTAATTAGAAGGGCCCCCCAAAGTTTGGGGGCCCTAGGCGGCCATCTTGGTGGCCTACCCTCAGGGCTAGCTTTATTAACGAACACATGTAAATTTTTAAATTTTTAGGAAGCATTTGGTTGTAAGGAATTGGAGCCTTGTAATTTGAATTACAGACGAATTCATAATTTCTTTTCCAGTTTTTACATGCATTTATTTCTCGCCCCAATTTTGAAGCTCCAATTTCATAAATCAACACTGCCTTAGTTCACTTCTTATTCTGATTCCCAAACTCAAATCCCACAAAAATCAAACGCCACCCAAGAGTCAAAATTAAATTAGGAATCTAACAAATCTCAAATACAAGAAAGTACAATCTACGAGTTATAGCCGCAAATAATTTGTAATAAACGAGAGAATGTTTAAAAGCAAACATGTTTTTACAGTATCATCGAATTTGCACAATTAGTGACGAGAGAATTCATCAATTATAAGCCTACCTGAAAAAGGACCATCAATATCACAAGGATGATGCCAATAGCCATCGCACTGCTGTAGTAGAAAACTAAAGACTTGCTCAGGAAGGAGGCCATTGCCATCAGTATTATCCCCAAAACCAAGAACACAACACGATACAGGAAGAACTCTGCACATCCACGAGGGAAAATTAAAAATAAAAAAAGAGTATAAAAACAAAATTGAGAAAAGCGACAAAGAAATAAATTATTGTATTCACAAACCTTCATCAAGTGAAACCTCAAGAGTTTCTTTGTAAGAGCCTCGCAACCTTATATCTAACAGCTTATGGTCGAAAGGCGACATAGATTTAGACCATAAACCCTTGGTAAGTTTCTGCCACTGGCCATGAGGGCACATCCCTATGCCAAGAGATTGGTTCCTGCAAAAGAACCAGCCAAACTTAGATCATAGACAGATTTATGTAAAGTTTAATGTTCCTAAGAAAAAGTTTATGCCACGAATACTTAAGTATTCAAGAACAGCTCACCTATGGAAGCAAACCTCAACATTTGGCGTACGGACAGTGGAATTTAAGTAAGAAACTTTCACTTTCACTGAATTGGAAAACTTCTTTAGATTTTTAAGCCTTAACAAGCCGTGGATATGAATTCTTTCACAAAGAAATTTAGCACCAGGCTTAGATCCCGGAGAACTTTCCACTAACAGTCCAGGAGAAAGCTTCAACGTGGTAGACTGACCAACAACTGCAAGTGAAAAACATAATATTTCTTGATGTTAACTTTTATTCGTGATTATAACAAGGTAATCAAAATCAGGATCCTAGATTGGATATGTAAATATACACAGACTCTAATATAACTGAATACAGATTTATGCTGTCTAAAATCACAAATTTTCAGTTCTTTCTCAAACAAAGAGTAAATCCAAAATTTTAATTCTGAAACTGCTCCAACTGTTCTCCAAAACTATGAGAGGGCCATTTCCTTCAATGTACTGCTCGAAAGAGAACGAAGTTGAAGGTTATAATTATCATATGCTTTACTTCATATTCCATGCGGAACCAAATGAAGCAGGATTCGAATTAGGGTCTGGATAGGGCCCTGGAAACCTAGATTTCATAGAACGTACCTAAAGAGAATTCTTCAGCGGAGACAACGCGTGCGCACATCGAGAATGCGAACAGTAGAATACAGAAACTGAGAGCAGAAACTCGAGCGAACGTAGAAGCCCTACCCATGGCTCGCGCGGTACGGAACTCAGAGCGTGGACGGGAGCGGGTTACGCATTTGAAAATACGGAGACAGGTGGAGGGTCTTTTGATAATTTCAAATATTTTAGTGGTAATTTGTTTAGGTAAAATAGTAATAGGAAATGTTTAACCCTTGTTTAAGGGTTAGTTTAATAATAAATAAATTAATTAAATAGTGATGTTGTAATTTTATCTCTTTTCAAAATATTGTGTATAGTTATTGACAGTTAACAAAAAATAGTGAACGGACGTACTTTTATAATAAATATGGAAAATTCTAACGGGTTTCGGTCATTTTATCTCTAGACTCTTTCTCTTCATTTTCAGTCTATTGTCTTTCATCCTCTCCTCCACCACTTTCGAAATAGCGAATGACAGCGAAGGGACGAAGCCCTTGTATCTCCTCTCACCCTTTGTTAAACAAAGGGTGTGGACACCTTCTGTCTAACAAAGGGTGTGAGTAGGCACCTTGAACCCTTTGTTTAATAGAGGGTGTGTGTCCAGCGGGGAGAGAGAGACCTTGAACCCTTTGTTTAATGGAGGGTGTGTGTCCAGCAAGGGGAGAGAGAGAGAGAAAAAAGAAAAGGAAAAAATAGTAAAAATACCGTTATACCCCTAAAAAAATGAAATTTTTGTTAGTTTGGATAAAAACCTAACAGAATAACAGTTTAAAATCACCTTCATACTTAATGTTTAAACTGAAACGAATAAACTTAAGAGAAGTACATAGAAAGTGTCAATATTTAGAGGTTTTAAAAGGTATTTTGCACTAATTTTTAGTTTTCGGAATGATTTCATCTTTCAATTGATAGAATCTACGTAGTTCGTGTTTTTATTGCTTTTACGTGCTTCTTTAACTAATTTATAGTGATATAACTTCATTAATTTGATTGGGTATATGTTATACATGGTTGATGGGATGAAATAAGATATGTCTTTTGTTATTTGCAGAATTGGATTTGATGATTTAATTTTAAGTATTATTTTGAGGAAATTGTTTAATTTTTTGGAGTTACACTTCCTAAAGGCACTTCACATGCTCGAGCTTAGTTCCCATTGATCGCGGGTAACAATGGTGAGAGTTCCCATAATGAAGTTAGGTTTGCAGGAAATGGAAGTCTCTACTCAGTGATTGAGTTCTATAGGCATGTTTTCCCAGTACAGTCCTGTGAAGCTTGACCAACATGATCAAGCTCATCTACCAAGCCATCTCCAGCAGCATTACCTTACTCGAACCACCGATGTCTACGGATCTCACACAAAAGAGGTCCTCACTGGAAAGGTATTAGTTGCCTAATCAATTGCTTCTTCTTTGTGTAGTTCCCATGATTAATCCAGTTAATTTATAGATGAAACTGTGGTTCCGATCTTTCAAATTTCACGATTAGTTCCTTGATTTACGTTGATAGAACAATATTAGTTGTTAGATTTTGAAATTATGCCATCGAAGATTCCATTTCAATGATTAGGTTTTGTGATGAATCTGATTAGTGAAAATTGGGTAAAATTTGTGTAGGCGATCAAGGGGATGCGAGAGAAAGTACAGATAGCATCGAAGTGTGGAATCACTGTCAAGGATCAAGGGGATGCGAGAGAAAGTGCATATAGCATCGAAGTGTGGAATCACTGTCAAGGATGTGAAGATGACTATACGTGGAGATTCTTCACATGTCAAATATGTTGTTTAATTTTTCAACAAAACCATTCAATAAATACAAATACACAACAGAAGAGTAACAATTAATAATTTCTTTAAAACATTAAAATTTACTAAACAAAATCAATATTAAATACAATTTCATTTTTTAACACTTTATAATAATATTAATTAGAAAAAACAAATACAATATATATATATATATATATATATGCAAAGAAAAATAAAATAAATAATCAATTTACACTAACATTAATTTAGTAAATTTCTTTCTTTACATTATAAATACAAAAAATAAATACTCGATGGATACCTTTTTAAAATTCAAATTATATAAAACTAAAATTGCATATTAAACAAATTTTAATACCAAATCACTATTTAACATAACATCATACTGAAAATGTTTTTGTAACACTTTACAATAATATTTCTTACGAAAAGAATAGCCTAGATAATCGAAAATAATTTTACTAAAATATGATACTTCTCTAAATATAATACAAATAAAAATATCACTTTACTAAAATTTCAACATTCATCCAACATCAAACAAGTATAATAAAAAAAAACAAAAATAAACAACTCTTTCTAAAGCTCCAAATAATACAGAGTTTACCAAAAAAAAAAACAATACAAACTTCACTAACCAATACAAAATATTTACCCGAGATACAAAAAAAAAAATAAAAAAATACAACATTAATTTAAAAAAAAAACATAAAACTAGGTACTTCCTAAAAGCCCTAACCATATTGATTTATAGGGCTGAGGTGCCACTGAGACTAAGGCAAAGTTGGTCTTAGCCCAACCCACAAGCTAACCATAAATCGCCCAAAAACTTAAAAATGAAATAAAGATTTGCTTTCATTGAGAGTCGAACTCAAGACCTCCCGCTTACTAAACGGGTGCTCTAACCAACTGAGCTATGAAAGCTTGTTGTACTCTCACATATAAGGGAAATATAATTTCATTTCGCCAATTGTCGGCAGCCCATTTGTGTCCTTACTCAGATAAAATTAAGTAAATTTTTTTACATGGAATTCTTATATTATCTAGTTTATCTTCTTTTTTTTTTTTTTCCTTCCAAAATAAATTTTTTCTTAATATACCCACAAATATCTCCTTACCTATACAAGATGAAAGATTAACTCAACCGGGGTGCGCGACTGATCCTTTCATAGACTCCAACTCTGATCTTACAGATCCCTCAATTACTTGAGTTCAAGTGTCTCTTGCCATTTGAGTTAGACCACCTTATTGGTTCTTTCTGAATAGATTTATTGAGTCAAGTAAGACTAAATACATTTAAATAGAATTAAAATAATTGTATTTTTTTAATATAAAAAAGTATAATTAGAATATTTATTCTAAGGGTTTATGTCATTTACATCTCTTGTCCTTTTACACTATACCAGATACTTCTCCTATCTTTTTATAAATGTCAATCTTTCCCTTTGACTCATTTTTTTGTGTGAAAAGACATAAATACCCTTATATTATTTTGAAAAAAATTTATTTTTATTTTTATAAAAATTCATGAACACCCTTTTTTTTTTTTTTTAAATTATATTCTTTACCCTTAGGGGTCAAAATGTATTTTTTTTCTTTTTCCCCCATCCCTCTTCCTTCAGATCTGTTCATCTTCTCTCAGAGGAGAACGATGGCTAGCCATGGCCTCTCCCTTCATGTCCAAGGACTTCAAACAAAGGGAACAATCTCTCCACCAGAGCAATTGCCGGAATCGTCCTAGGCTCAATCGCTGGGGCTCCGATTGCTGAAATATGATGTGGGAAACTCGGACGGAAATTGCCTTCGGCATCGCGCACGGCCTCCAATTTCTACCACAAGGGCAACGTTTACAACTTTGAAGTGCTACTACTGGAACTTCTGATCGGAAAATACCCGACCAGCGCTCTCGAAGAAGACGGCGTGGATTTGCCCAAATGGGTGGTGTCGGTGATTGAAGAAAAATAGATGATCGACGTGTTTGATCCCCAACTTATTAAACACCGGAACAACGAAAACAAATGGTCGTTCATGGATGAAGTTGCCCAGAACATTGAAGAAATTTGTGGGTCCAGACAAGAAGAACAATGCACAGATCTGGAACGAGTGATGAGTGAGAGGTGAACGATTTCTCAGATCTGGAATGGATCTGAGATGAGTTCGCGAATTTGAGATACCTAAGAGCGAGATTGATGAGCGTAAGATTTCCGATCTAAGAAAACACCGACGATGAGCGACGGCAATTTCTGCAAGTAGGGCAGTCTTCGGTGCAAGTTTGGAAAGGGAGCGAGAGCGACATAAGGGGCTAAGTATGAGTTGAGAGAGAGTTTTCTAGAGAGAGAGAGACTCTCAAAAACCCAATCCATACGAATTTTCCTACTTTACGTGTTTGTAGAGAAATTTGACTTGTTCTTTGATGATGTCTTCAGCTTGAGGACATGAATCTTTGTACAAAATTCATTACAAGCCCTACATCTTCTTCTTCCTCATTCTCACCATTGTTGCAAGTTGGTGAAGAAGATGACCAAAGAAAAACAAAACAAAAAATTACAACATTAACCCTTTATGATTAACCATATATTTAAATAACCCTTTAGTTATTATTTTAAAATGAATAAGGATAAAATTGTCATTACAATAAAAAAAAATAAAAATTAATCAATAAGGGAGGTAAGTGGTGTTTGACCAAAAAGATAAGGGAGGTGACAGGTATTTATAAAATGACAGAGGAGGTATCTGACTTAATGCAAAAAGACAAGAAAGGTAATTAGTATAAACCCTTCCTTCTAAATCAACCTTAATAAACTGTTTTTTTGCTATTTTAAAATAAAATAAAAGAGCATAGTTATCTATCAATACACAAGTAAGACAAGTCACTGAAGGTTATGCGTGTATACTAGACAAACAATGAACCGTAGTAACACTAGTATTCCTAGCGCATAATCTGCGACCATTTAAGTTGTATGTCTAGTTGCCTATTTAGTTTTCTTATTGACGTATATCCTTTAACTTCTGGTTGGAGATGTTTAACTTAAACTAAATAAGTATTAGATTATAGGTTCAATTCATTCCTCAAACAAAATCCTTCCATCTACTTTATTGATTACTTATTTATTGTTAATTTTACTATTTAGGAGATTTTGTTGAATAATTCACGAAGTTAACATTTTTATTTATGCAGGTCATGCGTTATAATAATTTGTTCAAAAGTTTACAATTACTACATTACATGAAAATCTCTGTAAGATTTTCATATAAAAGGATTGTATTGTGTGAGTTAAATCATATGTTATTTTTAAATTAGATTTATAGCAAATCTTATTATAAAATATGGTATGAAATTATTCTACTAAATAATAATTTATTATAAAATTGTATAAATTATTTTTTTGGAAGGTCAAGAATTCGAACCTACGGAAAAACACTTGTTAGGAGGAACAGTTACAGGACTTCGAACGAGATTAGTCTTACACCCTGTGTGAGTGTGGGGACTTGGGGGTATATATATATATATATATATATATATATATATATATATATATATAAAAAAAAAAAAAAAAAAAAAAAAAAAAAACCAACTAGTTTTAATGTTACACGCATCTTCACTATTCTAACCTACATTTGGTTTTTCCCACGGTGTTTTCTAAGCCGGAGAATCAAACGGCACCGGCGACACCGATGAAAAATTCCGCACGTCGGGCCTCGTGAAACCAAAACTGCGAAGCACCTGATTGTCGGCGAAATTCAGAGCCATCTCCATCCCCCTCCGGCATGAATCGCCGCCGTACGCCGGGTTCTGCTCCCCACTACACGGCTGACATCCCGTGAAGTGCGTGATGAACGGTCTCCTCCACCCGCCCTCCCAGTCTCCGGCGCCCTCCAGATACCTCTCCCTCATCGCACCGTAGCTCTCGCTCACCGCCTCCGCATGCCGCCGCCGTAACTGCCGGACCTCCCTCTCGATCTTCACGTACCGACCGGTGACGTTTTCGAGTTTCCCCACCACCCCTATCCAGTAGCCATGGAGAGAGTACTCGTTCTCCACGTAGATCTTCTCCGCCCATTTTTCTCTTTCTTTCAGAAGCAAATAAACGAGCGCCGACTGGTCGTCGGACTCCGGGAACATCTTGTCGCTGAGCGTCGATCTCTGGGTTTTGCCCCAATTATCATATTCCGGGCTCTGCGGCCCCATTCCGGCCCAAACCTCCATGAAGTCCATCGACCATTGGCAATTTCTGATCACGAAGATTCCGGCGTTAATGCTGACCCAGCTCCGCTTGTCGTAGATCTCGTTGGCCCAGCCGTGAACCACCAGGTTATGTCCCTTGTACCTTCTCAACGGTAGCTTGAACTCCATATCGGTAAAAATGGCGTCGGAGTCGACCCACCAGATCCACTCCGCCTCCGGGTGGGCCAACATGGCGGCTCTGATCAACGGCAGCTTCGCCCAATACGAACCCATCTTCGGGTTCAGCAACGCGTTGTTGTAGAACACATCGTAGCCGTGGATACGGCAGTAATCGACCTTATTCTTGAAGAATCTCAGGAGCAGGTGGTCGCCGGTGGGGTGCTTACACGGCGAAGGCTGCGAACCAGTCAATAAAAACACCCTTTCCTCCACGCCGGCGGCGAACGACGGGTGCCGCCTCAACCACTCTCTCCGCTTCTCGTCCCAATTCTCGATTTTCTTCTTCATGGTGTAACTGAGATTTGGGTCGTCGTAAAAAGTCGTTTCTGGCGAATCAAAACGACGGTCGACGCCATTGTCACCGCTCAATCTAACCCGAGAGGTGACGCCGTCGGAGTAAGAAACAGTCTCCGCTTCGGAAAACGATATTAAGAAGGTCGGCCAACGGCCGGTGACGGAGCAGAAAACGCAGAGCAATAAGAGGGCGAGGAGGGTGAGAAGTAAAAGAAAGAGATTAGAGGGGATAAGAGAAGAGGGTTTGGTCTTCGCCATGGATGGAGGTAGGGGAGAGCGAGAGTTAAGGTATTTTAATGTCTTTTTATAAAAGGTAGCTGCGAATGTTGAGGTTTGGGTTTGGGAGGTGGAGGCATTTGATTGGGCGGTTATTAATTGTTTAACCCTAACAATAGGAAATTATTTTATTGCATTTAATTCAAATAAATATGTGGGGGTTGGAGGGTGGGGTATGAAATTCCCTTCTTTTCTTTTCTTTTTTTTAAAGGTTTACGGTAAGGTGTTGTCCGGATCAGTTTATGCGCACCTCGACTAATTATTTTTTTGGGCAATTTTAAAAGCGCACTTCCTTACATCGACCTGATACATTTAGGATTAAATTCAAGATTTAATTTTCGCAGTGCTTCCAAGAAAGCCGAACCCTAGTTGATAAGAAAATGAGACATCTCCCATTGGCAACCGGACTAACACCTCTTGGGTTAATCTCCTTAATTCCTATCTTTTTAATCTCAACATATTAAACTTTAAAGTATTTGTGGCAAATAAGTTCAAATTGTTAACATTATTATTGTTTTTTTACGGAAATCACCGACGTGTCAAGTATAAAAATCATTCACATGACTAATTTCTGTAAATTGTTTTTGACAAGATTAACAATTTGAATTTACTTAATACAATTTGAATATTTCAGGGGTTTGAGTGTTCAAATTAAAAGTACAGAGACAAAAATGATTTTTATCTGAAACTTTTAGGGTGCAAAGTGCAAAAATCTCCAATTTTTTCTCCTTTATCTGTTAATAAGCCAACTAAATGATGAGGGGTAAAAGCCATTCCGAGATTTAGTAGGTTATTAGTCAGAATAGACCTAAAATGGTAATATAACCCATATCTTTCCGACAAATGAATTATTATTAATTTGGACAAAGAGATTGCGTCCCATAATGATATAATTATTAAACTGATTCATAAACAGAATCAAATTTATTTTGATTCATATATGATTTTATTTTTCAAGAATAAAAAAAAACATCAATTATCAATTAAGGACATATATTTAGATTTTTGGGAGCAATATTTTTTACAGTTATTTTAAATAAATAAAAATAATAAAAATTAACTTATTGTTACGCTAAAATCTATTCGATCGATATCGAAAATAATTTTTCTTAAATTTTGAAGGTTCAATCAAACTATATGAAATTTTTGAAAAATAAGTTGACAATGGATAAAAATAATTAAATAAATATAAATTAAAAACAAATATTTAAGAATTGTTTACCTTAAAGCTATCAAACAAATTCCGACATGGAAAAATCTATGCGAAGACAAGGCTGAAAGTACGAGATTCGTCCAAACTTTGGAGAGAGAATGTGATAGAGAGAGAGAGAGAGTATAATTACATGCGAGCAATTGGCGGAACTAAAATTGAAAAGAAAGAGGAAAAATTACATTTTTGTTCCCTAAAGTATAGGGTATTTTTAATATAAACCCTTAAGTTTGTTAAATTATAAATTTGATTATTCAATTTCCATATTTATTTTAATGCCTCAAAAATTAAAATATTACTAATAATTTTGAAAAAAAAAAAAGATTTTTCTAAACAAGTGATATTTTAATTGAATATTTTTGCCATTTCATCTTAAGATGTCTTTTTTTCTCAATAACGACTTTGACTTTTCTGTTTCATTTTTTAGACTAATCGTCATTAAAAAAAATATTTTAACTTCAATAAAATAACAAAAATATTCTTATTAGAAGGACATGTGTTGAATACAGTCAATTTTTTATAAAAAAATATTAAATTTTTAAATTTTGCGGAATTGAAACAAATCTAAAACGTGAGAGATGAAATGTGTACTTTGACAAATTTTAAAGTTCGACATAGACGCGAAGCTATACTTTAGGGACAAAAATATAATTTTCCCAAAAAGAAAAAGTAAAAAGGAGGACAAAGAAGTTAATAGTATTAAATAAATAATTTAGATAATACAACCTTTTTTGTGAGTCATGGGATTTGATAGCGTGACATGCATGGCTTTCTTTGTTTTATTTGACCAACTAAGCGTGATTCACTCATTCTTCCGCCGCCCATAACGTTAAAATAACGACTTACATTCCCGGAAAGAAAGCGGAAATTACGGAACCCCCCCCCCCCCCCCCCAACCAATGCTAACATTTCTTTTCAGGTTGATATTTATATATATATCAATAAAAACATAAAATAAAGTTTGAAATGCCAACTTGTTTTTGTTAGATTTATCCTGCATCAAGTTGATTCTTGATTTTCGATTTTCAATTATAAGTATGAAAACTCATGAGACTACTATCATTTATTGTTATTAAAATCCAGATTAAAACATTTTATTCAATAGTCACATAGAAGAGAATGATCGAGAGTTAACCTGTGAGAGAGAAATTATTGGTTTTGTCTTACATCGAATGTGAAATGCATTGGTGATCAAGTTATAAGTGTAAAAGAAAAAAAAAAAAAATCACCTTATGAACTAACTTTTGGAATTGAAAGAGGTCCAAGATTACCCTACATATTTCAATTCACAGAACAAAACAAACCACGAGATCAATTTTGTTCCCTTCTCAAAACATACATTTAAGATCAAAACAAAAATATATGTTCTATTTATTGATGCGGGATAATCCGACAAGACCTGAAAGAACGTCGCATGTCACAAAAGCGTGACGGACACAAGAGACAACTACAGACTCCAACCGACTAGCTCGATACTTCTCCATGCCCGGCCAAGGTCATGCCACCCCTGGCGAGATCGTCACGTCACTCCTACTCGAAAGTAGTCCAAACAGCCTTTGCCTGGTAACGTAAGTGTCGTTACCACCTCTAGGTAACAACTCCACGATCTACACTTGTAATCACCGTCATCTCTATAGGAACGGAGCTGAGATCAATGCCATCACCTTAATAAGCATTGAGGATCAGGGAAGACTTGTCAAACAAATCTTCTCCCACCTATAAATACCAGAACAAAGGATTAATCAGGGCACACCTTCTCCTAACTACAACCCTGTCAAATTCCTACTAAGAACTCGATTGATTCTTACATCAAAGATACAATGTCGGCAAACCCACTCGCGATGCATTATTTTGCAGAAACCTTAGCCGAGGAAAAGTGAGTTAAACCATAGGATATCCCATCCATCCAGATCTCTAGGTGACATATTCGATGATCCATTTCAGGCATCATCATTTATGTTCTCAATTATGTGAAAACATAAACACTAAACAATCGGAGTCTAATATTATATTTCTTCCGACACGGGCGCGCACAAAAAATAAAAAAAGATTTCCAACATCTAATAAACTTTTATCACACAAAATTACTTTCTTTTTTTTTTTTGAAAAATCATTAAACAATCAAAAATCCCAACGGTCTGTTTTGATGCATGGGAGGAAAGTTAGGAGGGGAGAGAACGGAAAAGCTAGAAAAGGAAGAGAAACAAAGAGAGGAATCACGTAATATTACCTCTTTCTTCCCCCACTTTCCTTTCATCCAAACAGACTAAATATTTTCGACAATGACAAAACCAGGTAGACTAAATATTTTCGACAATGACAAAACCAGGTCATCAGTTTCATACATTAGGGAAAAAAAAAACAGTGGAGAATTTGAAGCATCATTGACATGTACAAAATTAACTGAAAAAACAAGAACAATGCAGTACCTCAGGAAACCATGGCGTTGGGTCCATCTTCGTCTTCCCCGTCCCCCGCCACCACCTCATTGAACATATACTGACTCTGGTACTCCATCAAGTACTGCGTCGACCTCTTCACGTCGTAAAACAGTTCATAAACCCGACTCACGTCCTCCATCTCCACCGCCTTCCCCTTCCTCTTCAGACAAGCCAAAGCTGCCGCCGTTATCAAATGAATCGCGTACCTCAAAGAAGTGTCCACCCCGATCTTTGTCAGCAAAACCTTGGCCTCTTCAGACATCTCCACCTCCTCTTCCTCCGCCCTTATGTCTAGAATCTTCCGGATCTCTTCCTCGGAGTAGGGATGGGTGGAGACGATGAGGAGACGGTCAAGGAAATCGATGGGGATGCCGTGGGGAGATTTGTAGTTAGTGCCACGGATGGTGGTGATGCCTCGGTTGGTGGCCACCACCAAGATGGGGGCCATGTCATTCTCTAGGGCTCGGTTTAGGAAGGAGAAGCACTCGATGTCGAGCATGTGAACTTCGTCGATGAAGAGGACGCCGGGTATGATCTCGGCTTTTCCTTCCTCTCTCCACTCTGCCACCTTCGTGTCTATCTGTTCCCGAACTTCGGATCGGATCTCGCCAGTGTCACCAGTGAAGAGGGCAAGAAATCCTTGTGTTCTGAAAATGGAAGGAAAAAGTGCGGATTTTAAGGCCAGTTTGATATCACAATTCAACACACTTAAAATTAAATGCATTATCAAAATATATAATTTTGATTACTACAAGTATCATAGGAAAATATAGAGAAAAATATAAAATGGCATTCTAGAGAGAAAATAATACAAATAAAAAATTGAAAGAGAATTTTTTAAAGCTCAAGTTGTCAGTGAACTAAAAATCAAAAGTTGTAAAAATACAAATTTATTCAAATCGAAATATTTAAAAGAAAATTACTGATCAATTCAACACACAATAAAGTTAGCACTTAAAGTTCAATACTTATCAATTTTCAACACTTGATTGTTAATTTTATTAATCAGACTCGTAGTTTTTTCATTTTGTTTTTGTTTATTTAGTGTTTCTGTTCCCAGAAAAACTTGCATACAATTCTGTTCTGTTCCCAAACTTTGTTTCTATATTCCAGTGTCTTTTTCCAATAAAACTTCAAAAAGAAAACAAAAAACAGAAATTTGGGGATTTAGTATTTCTTTGCTGTGTTTATTAATTTTGTTACTCTTATGGACTAAATGCAACTGATATTGAACCCAATCATGAACATTATGCTGTATTTTAAAGTTTATAGTTGAATGTAGCTAATTATTATATTGTCCTCAAAATTATTCATTTATCATTGTTTAATTTATATTATTTTATTTTAGTCCTTTGATTAACATCAACTAAATTGAATGAACGCTGAAATTGTATTTAATATTCTAACGTCAACTAAAATGTCGGTAGGAAGTCTTAATAATAACACCAAATTAATAAAAAGTCTTAAAACAAATAACTACTAGTTTTAGTCTCATCTATTAGAATTTATGGAAACACTAATATTCCAATTAGGGTTGTTTCACCAACGGTCGCCCCACCGCCGTTGGCCAACGGATTCCAACCACTGTCGGTTGCCGAAACTCCGGTCACCAATCACTGGAATTATTTTTAGTTACATTTAACAACTTTTGAGTAACATTTTTTTAATATACATTTTAGTTACATTTTTTCAGTCACATTCAACTAATTTTTCGGTTGTTGATTACCAAAAAATTATGGGAATGTAACTAAAAGTATACTAAAATGTAATTAAAAATAAACTTAAAAATATATGCAACTGAAAAATAGAATAAAACAATAGTCACATGTAATTATAATAATTTTGAGAATTTGGGGCCAAACTTTAGCAACTGGAATCCTAAGGTCTGACGGCGAATGGCAACAGAAGGTGGCACCGACGATAGACGATAAAAATCTTAATTGGAAGCATTTGATTGGAGATATAAGGGAGCATTGACCATATGACAAAAATACAAGTCAAAACATAATTAAAAAATTTATACTCAAGTTAAAATTACAATAGGATAAATTATGAATTAGGCTCTCTATATGGGACTATTGACCAATTACCCCGTTATATTTATTTTTAGAAGACCCTATAAGTTAACTAACCTATAAGACTACAAGTCTTTAAGTTAGCTAACCTATAAATCTTACAAATAGAAGAAATGGAGAGACGTTGGCCATTATAAATTGAAATTTGCTACTAACAAGATTGGAATCTTTTAAGCTCATTTCAAATAAGAAATAGATGGGTGAATAGGAGTGCATTTTAATAGCATTTACCGTGAAGAAGACTGCCTTCATGGCGAAAATGAAATTGAACACCATGGGTTGTTCATCTTAGTATATGTCCCAAATAACTCTTATGTTAGGTTACAAGGCTGGAAAAGTAAAAGGAAAGGAAAAAAAATGAGAAGACAATATTTTTATCCCTCAGGAAAAGAAAGTTACTTTTCGTAGTGTGATTTGGTTAGAGGGATGTAAAATAAAGAGAATATAAAATTTCTTGTTTAGTCAGTAAAGGAAAATGAGCGGAAAAAAAATTATTTACTTATGTAATTTACTATTTTACCTTCATATTTTACAAAAATAAATTAAAGGTTCTATCATCAAGGGTATACCTATCGTATCTGTGCTTTGTTTTTAGAAAAGAAAAAGAAAAAAAAAGTATTCTCTCTCATTTTGCTTCCATTTCCTCCCACCATGGTAGGGATAAAACACTGCTCAGGGAATTGTGCATTTTCCCTCTTATTTTCCTTTCACTCCAATTTTTCCTTCATAACAAACAATCATTTTTTTCGTTTTCCATCCTATTTTCTTTCTTCATCCATCCATTTTTCCACCCAAACAAACACACCCTTACTATGAACTCTTCCTACACGTACAGTCACAAGTCCATGCCAAAATAACACAAATTTCTTCATACCCTCATCTAACAAACAACCTCGAGACACTTATTCAAGTCAAATTTAATCCTACTTAGGCAGAGTCTGCTATATGAATCCATTTATGCAATAGTGATTAATCAATGGTCATCCACTCAATCAAGTTTAATACCATCAAATAAATTTTAATAACTTTGTCTTAAGCCTTCTTAGGCCTACTTCTCCCTCTTGTTAGCCCCCCGCTTTTTAACCCACTTTGAATTTCATTTCGAAATTCTAAGAAATTTTGTAAATCCCTTTATGAAGTAGCCAACAATAAATTTAAGTTATGAATTTCATAATCCATTATCAAAATCAAATCCTCTCCTAAAGCCCTTCACTCAAACACAACCTAAGAAAAATACTAGATTTTTCATACAAGTTCTATCGACCAAGGCATACTACTACAATACTAACCATTTATCCTCTGAATCATGGATTTAATCCCAAAATCACAACATTTATTCAATATTATGGTACCAAAAGTGATCAGATTACTAGTAAACTGATGTGGGTAGTTTTTCCATGACCCACGCTGAACATTTAGTGATTGGCTTAGCTAAAATGGGCCCATAGTCATCCAAGACAATACAATATGATGGGCTTTAATGAATGAGTTCACTAATAAGAAGAACCGCACCGTGGGTCAGTGTTGAAATAGCCCATGGGAGATTTGAAGCGATCAAATAAGACCTAAATATTCCAATAATTGATCTAGACATTGAAGATTGAGTATATCTAGAGAACGTTACAAGAATAAGGGAATTTACGTATTCTCAACTTTATAAATATGATAATTTACAAGTTACATCTACGATTTTAATATAACTCAAATTCTTGGAGGATATTTGGCCGATATCACACCAGTATCCCAAGTATTTATCTTAATCCAAGTAGTAATCCTAAGTTTTGCAGAGGTTGACCAGGGAGTTTGGGAGACGAGTTTGGGAGCCGGGATCTTTGACAAATTTCCAGCGTTATCATTAACTAAACACATATATGAAGATCAGTGAGGCATATAATCAAATACCTGCTGTTGATAACATCAATCTCATGGAGTGTAACACAATGCACAACTTCTTTACGCTTCTGCAACTCCCCATCAGGACATTGCACGAACTTCGTTTGAGGTCCCATGGCGTCATAGTCCCTCGACCTTGAGAACGATCTCCCTAGTTTTGTGATTTTCCCGGACGCCTTATCAATTGCAATCACATCGCCGCTCTGGACCTTCTCCTTCCCCATTGACTCGATCATTTTGGCCCCCAAATCATACACAGTTTCCATCTCCGTCGTCTTCAACGTCAATTTCCCGGTTTTTGACGCGGCGCCGGAGACAGCCGGACGGTCAATTTGGATCTCAACGACCTCTCCTTCGATGATTTCGGTCTCTTCCTTGATTCGGACTCCGATTGCTTTTCGGAAGGCCTGCATCAGGGCTTCCGTTTTGGACATCTCTAGAGAGAAGAGCTCGCTTCCCGCGAGCATCGCGAAAGGTGTTTCTTGCCCCAGCGACTTAGCCATGCCCATAGCGATGGCTGTCTTACCGGTGCCGGGCTGTCCGGCGAGGAGTACGGCCCGGCCGGCGATTTTTCCATCTTTGACCATCTGGACGATGATGCCGGCGGCCTTGCGGGCAGAGTTCTGCCCCACCATTCCCTCAGAAACGAGACGGGGTTCGAGGGCGGAGTCGAGGCCAAGACCACGGATGTGGGAGTGTGCACCTATACGCTCAATGCGTGTCAGGTCTCGCATCTCTGAGAGTTTGATCTCTGCCATGGCCGCTACGATTCCTGATTACCGCTTGCGATGGAGCTTGATTGAAGAGAAAAACCTAAATTAGAGATGGAGACTACTACGGTCTACTGATTCAACTCAAGCGAGAGGGTTTAGGGTTTTGCCTTCCGATTTGCGATGCCGATTCTCGAAGGTTCTGAAACAATGAAGTAATAAGGGTTAATTAACGTTTATCCCCCTTGTACTTTAGTCTTATTTCATTTTAGTCCCTATATTTTAAAACCTATACTTCCCCTAGGGAAACTCATATATTTATTTAAATAAAATAAAGGGATAATTAGTGATTAGTCCAAAATAATAGATGTAATCTTTTATTAGTTCCATTTAAAATATAAGTTTTGATTTAGTCCTTTAGGGTCCGTTTGGTTGGGTGGAAAATGAAATGAGAAATGAAAAAAAAAAAAATCCTTATTTGGTTTGATGAAAAATGGAAGAAAAAATAAAATAAGATAGAAAAAAAATACAATTTTGGAGGTAATTTTTTTCCTCACAAATATGAAAGGAAAATAAAAAGAAGTGATGAGAAATGAATAAAATTACAATTATACCCTTAATAATATAATTTTTAATTTATTTTTTGTAATACATGAGGATAAAATAGTAAATTATTTTTTCTCCTTTAATTTTTTTTCCTAACCAAACAATACTAGAGAAAATAAATTTCTTTTCACAATGGATAAAAATAAAAGTTTTATTGTTTAACCCTTATTTAAGAGTTAGTTTAGTAAAAAAAAACTTTTTAAACAGTTGTGTTGTATTAAAAAGATTCTTAGTCTATAGTCCTTTGACCGTTGACCAAATATATTAAGAGACGTTTATACTCTTATATATATAATGTTGGAAACTCTAAGGTGGCGTTTGGTAACCGTTTTTGTTTCCATTCCAACAGTGGGATGGGAATGAGATGAGAATTTTGTTTTCTTCTTGAGAGTAGAATCGCGTTTGGTAATGATAATTTTTTTTTTTTTTGTTTTGGGAAGGGAATGTGTTTGGTAACGATTTTATCTTAAAATCTTTTTTTTTTTTTTTTCCTTTTTGTTTTGGCCGGATGGCGGTGGCGCCGTCACCGGCCGGCCGGCTGTGGCTCCGGCGTCGGCGACGACTGCCGGCGGTCTGGTAGTAGCTCCGGCACTGGCGACGACCGGACGATGGTGGCGCCGTCACCGGCGATAGCAAGTGGGTGACAGTGGCCGGTGACCGGATGTGGCCGAAAAATTTTCGGCCGGATAGTGATCGGCGACGGTCATCGGAGACGATCGGCGGCGGCCGGTGGCCGGCAACGATGTCCGGCGGCGTCGGGCATTGGGCGGTGGTCGGCCGGCGGGTGAACAGTGACCATGTGTTTTGGGAATGGAATGAGAATAATGAGAAACAACTTTTTTTTGTTTCTCATTTCTTAAGAAAAAATTGGGCATAATTCTCAAATGGGAATAAAATGGAAACAAAAACAAAAATTACCAAACGTTATTCCCAAACAGAATTCCCAAAAATCTGGGAATGGAATGGGAATTTCTGGAATGGAAATGGGTACCAAATGGGGCCTAAATATCCATTTCACTTTCTATCTCTCCCACGGCCGTCGCATTTCTGTTCTCTTTCTCACTCTACCGCCGTCTTCCCTCGTCGCCAATCAGATCGTTGATTCGCCCATGCTTTGCCACCTTCTACCTATCGATGTCGTCCAGATGTCGTCTACTCTCACAACCATTTAAATTGCTCCACTGCCGTAGGGCCTCGTTGCCAGTCAAATCGATCATTCCAATACTCTCTTTTGAATGTTCTTCCAACGCCAATTTGCTCTTCTTCCGACGTTGTTCCAAATCTGCTCGATAAGTTCCTTTTTCTTCGATGTCTCTCTCTATCTCTCGCGCGCGCGCGTGCGCACGCAATCTCACTTACCATTCAGATCTGGAATTAAATCCCAGATCCTGTTAATTCCAGATTTGTTCCAGATTTATTTTCTTGTTATTTTGGTTGAGTTTTGTTTATTGGGTTGTGATTGTTCTTATTTAACGCTGTTGTTTTTTGCCACTGTTTTTATTTTCTCAAAAGATATAGAAATAGAACTGGATTTTTGAATATTCATATTGATATGTATTTTTGGTGAAATTTTCACTATTTTATTTTTTTGTTAATCTTAATTTGTTTCTATGTTTTTTTATTTGTTCTTGATTTTCTTTACTGATTGCAAGGGGTATTTACGTTAATATTCACACATTAGCATTTGCTCACATAAATGTTTATGTGAATCTTTTAAATCTGTGAAATTGATTTTTTTTTTGTTTCACGTGGATGTCCAAATTTTGCCGTGAATTTGCAGACTAGTCAATGTTTATGTGATTTTTTTTTTATTTGTGTAGAGTTTTCGTTTATTCACGATGTGTTTTGATCGTTTCTTAAATATTGAGTGAACCTTCACACAAAACGTGTGAACTATTGTCAAATCATTTTTTAGTGAATTGAAATATTGTTCTAAAATATTGAGTGAATATTCACATAAAAAGTGTGAACTATTGTTTGAGTGAAATAAAATAATTATTTCTGAAATACTGAGTGAATATTCAGATAGAACGTATGAATCATTGTTTGAGCGAATTAAAAATGTTGTTCTAAAAAATTTGAGCAAATATTCACACAGAACGTGTGAATCATTATTTGAGTGAACTACTAATGATTCTAAAATATAGAGTGAACTTTCACACAGAAGTTCCAATGACACGGTTCGTTAATAAAAATAAATTGGATAGACATTTATCGATGATTTTTTTCTATAATTTATGTGAAGACCATAAACTTAATTATTTGAATCAAATATCTATTTTATAATTTTATCATCTTTAAAAGACTAAATAATAAATGTTTC